>JAXQQM020064229.1:0-600068 GCA_034641835.2 Pinus albicaulis | reverse complement strand
TAATGAGATTGCCGATGCCCTGTTAGGTGGACGTAGCCCAGATTGGTTGGGTGAACCACGTTAAAAATCAGCTGTCTTTATGTGTGTTTCTGCTGTGTGTTCTACATTTTATTTTCATATTTCATTCATATTTCCATCCCAATATGAATCTAAACAACGTCTCATCAAATGAATAATTATATCTAATACCAAAATTTGTTGTATGGTAACTGAGAACACCATTCCTTGCTTTCCAGTGGTTTCCAGATAAACACCATTCCTTGCTTTCCAATGGTTTCCTAGATAAAAAAATAAAATATAAGTAACAAAAATAATATTTGGAAATTGTGAGACAACACTCACACATAGTGCTCATTCTGCCATTCAGCTCTCCCTATGCCTAGGCCCTCCCATGGTGGAGTTAGCCTAGATAGGCTCTAATATCATATCAAACAATTAAAAACAAAAAGATAAAGTTTGGTGAATGAACCAGACAGCTCACAACAACTTAGAAGAGCTACACCTAGGGACCACCTAGGAAAAGTAACAACAATATCAATCTTTTATTGAAGAAATAAATCCGAAACATAAATATTTACAGTGATTACAATATGCTGGAGAGATTTAAACAAACCCCTCGCGAATAAAATCTAAATACTAAATAAACACAACAGCCAACAAACGACTGCCAAATTTTCTCCATTATGTCAAAGTAAAATCCATACAATTCCATATGATGTTACTTGCCCTAAATGGGCCCTCCCTGCCTAAGCCGAACCAGCTCTTTCAAACCAAATACACTAAAATTATCCTAAAAACCCATTGGTGATCAATGGAGCTGCCAAAGGACCAACAGAACCCAAGGCCAACTACAGTCTGCCTATATATATAATGATCGACGCAAATGCATAACATGAACCATATGTACACTAATAATAGCTGACATACAGCATATCACTAATTTGGATCATGGGCATCATTAGATTATCTCATGCTTAATTGGATTCTACATACAATAAAATTTTATATCGGATTCTGATAACTACATGCCTCCTTAATTGCCTTCCACCCTGAATATGATTAAAAAAATTCCACAAACCATGGAATGTCTGACTGTATACCCAAACAAACAATTATTGCAGAGGAATTTGTGGAATGCTATCAATTGTTCATGCTGCTAGCAGCTACGTTTGTAGATACCGCAGAGGCGATTCCAAGAGTCCTCTCGCTGCATCTTCAACTGTCTGTAGAAATTTCCTATAAATGATTCAGCCTTCGTGTACAGTTCCTCGGAGCTCAATGGTATCCCCTCTTCCTCGCGATGCAATATATTACACTCTTCATTGCCTTCAACCATTGCTACCTCATCGTCCGCATTAAGTTGCCATTGATGCGTATAATAATCTTCTACGTGATCAGTGGAAATCTCGAACACAACCAGTTGAGGAGGAGATGTTTTCGGCGCCGGTGGAGTGCACGATTCACTAATTGGCATCTCCCTGCCCTCGCGAGACTCTCTAGAAAGATTGGAAAGCTTTAGCGTAGATCTTCTCAATTTTGATCCCTTCTTATATAAAGTAGGAGTTTCCTTCAAATCTTTGAAACTGCCGCTTCTGCGTTCCACTATGAGAGCAGCAGCTGGCTTTTGAACTTGATCTGGAGATGCAGCCGGGCTCAAAATTTCCTCCACTGGATCACCAAATTCAGACTCAACAATAATATTGTTGTGATCAATATGGGCATCAGATCTAGTCTCAACACTCTCAATCTCTGTGCCGGAATTATAAGATCGATCGTCATTGGAGGTTAGGGAACCTCGGGATATGAAACCGAGAGTGACCAGAGCAATGTTGAGAAGAACGTACAAACAACGGGCTGTAATCCAAGAGGACACAGAATTCCAAACCCCCGGAGCAACAACCAGCAAAACAAATTCTGCAGTGGGCTGAACCCGACGGATGGCTAAGGGGAGTAAAGCGACGGGGATGGAGACTATAATGACTGCGCTAGTCATAAGCACCAACTCAACACTCCGCCATTTTGCAGATTCTTTTTTCCGCAGCTCTGCCTCTGACATTAGAAATTCACTTCCGTCACTAACCATAATCCCAACACAAATCTGAGCAGCTTATAATACAGTTCTCTAAACACTAGTAATCTCAAATGTAAATACTGTAAAGGGTTAATACCGAAGGATTAAACCTTTACAGATAACCTAACCCTAAAAAACACAATACACATGTTCTTCAGTTGGTCAACTCTGGAAAGATTAGTTGAGATGAAAAGCCTGTATCGAAATTACTTAAACTGAAACTCCCCGAAGGAAGGCAGACGAACAATAAAACGAAGATGAAACAATTAACATGAGCTATGTCACTAAGGAGGCAGGGAAAAGGCAATTTAAATGGATTCGAGGGAAAGGAGGCAGGGAAAGGCAATTTAAATGGATTCCAGGGAAAGGAGACAGGGAAAAGGCGCTCATGAAATCACATCTCATACCTTATCAGATGCCAGTGGTACTTTAAACAATAGGTGGTCATATGCTCTTAGCTGGCGCCCACTTTGACTCACGGCCGGCCTATTGCTGTAGCACCCACGAATTCATCCCTAAAATTTTGGCGCACGGGGGACTAAAATGAAGTTATTTATATTACTATACTAGTAGAAAACCTGGTAATAAAGCAACTAAGCTATAAGCCAAGCTTGTGAGGAGATGAGTGGAGGGTTATCTTGTTTACCTATACCTATCCGAGGTACAGTCGCAACTATGGTATATCCCAAGGTTGTGAGTAGATGAGTGCAGGGTTTTGTTTACCTAGCCCAGGTAGAGTAGCCACTAAGTTATAAGCCAAGCTCGCTAGGAGATGAGTAGAGGGTTATCGTGTTTACCTAGCCGAGGTAGAGTTCTATTAAGTTATATTAAGTTAACTGTATGTGTTATCAAGTTATATTAAGTTACCTGTATGTGTTTTAGTTGTGACATTGTTGGAAGATGATGATAGGAAATTTCCTAGCATGTTATGCTCATAAAGTACTGTTTGGTCGATCAAGAGTAGAGTTAAGGGTTTTATGAGGACGTAAATAAATACTTTATGCTATTATTCTTGCAACTTGGAGTAGATGCCGGGTTCTCGTATATTGGGACAATTATGTGGATGTAAGATGGTTTTTGATAATGACATGATGGGCAACCAAGCAAGGAAAAAATAATCCAAAACATGTTCACTAAGTATAAAGTTATAAAAATAAATGGATGCATTATGGCAAAGTAATCATTTATGGATTATGGCAAAGTAATTGAAGTATGGAATATTGCCACATAAACGGTTTAGCTAGATTTTCACTCAAGTTATGCATTAAGAAACCCAAACAATTTTTCTTTCTTTTATTTTTTATCGAAATGATATGGGGAAGGAATAACCATGGTGATTTAACCATTCTACATAAAGAAGCGTTCAATGAATATGGCTGAAACTTTTATCAAAGTCATTCGAAGCAATTAGAATCACTGTTAAGGGAATACATCTGAGAAGAAAGCTATTTGCATAAAATAAGAATAAGAAAATTTCACAATAAATTTAGTATATTTTTTCAATTTAGAGTTAATTAATATTGATAGGTATCAACAATAGAAGCTAGGTGGTTGGTGAATGTTGATAGGTATGTGCATAAAATAAAGATAATGTCAGTTCGCAATAAATTGAGTATGTTTCTTCAATTTGCAGCTACTAAATATTGATAGGTATTATCCTTAAAAGCTAGGCATTTTGTGAATGTCAACAAGTATCAGTAGTAAAAGTTGAATATGTTTTGTATGTGAAACGAATAATGAAACCGGTGTGCATGGAATGGCCTTGCTCCATCTCTAGGCATGCACTATCTCTATTCGCCAAGCTTGACTACATGTTATCTGTTGTGGAAAACTGTAAGTGGCTAAAATAATAGGTAACTCTTTTTGTCTCTCACTAAAATACTCGCGATAAAATAATTGACACCCTTGCCTGATATAGTTTCTTATCATCATATTAAAACTTTAAAAGAGGAAAAATGACTTTTGTATTTAAGCATTCTAGATATAAGCTAAAGCACATAAGCATTAAAGATATTTGTTTCGTCCTTTCCCTACTATTACATGGACAAACTCCTCGTTGATCTATTATTATCCATAGAGAGAATAATAACATAATTCCAGATGCCCCTAAATTAGGATTAGTACACTACCACAAACTTCACTTATGGGTGTCATATTTCTCTCACCAAATGGTGGCCACCCATTTAGATTGAGATTGTTAATCTATGTTCAAAAGTAATGTTAAATGATGAAAGAAAAAAGGGAGTGATGATTAAATGCATCCCCGATTTTTAATAAAAAATAGTCCTTCCATTTCTAAAATATACACTTCTATCAACCTAAGTATAAGCCTATAATAAATCCATTACTACGTTTCATCTTCAAGGAGAGTATATAAAAATTATAAAATACACACATCTATCAACCTAAGTATAAGCCTATAATAAATCATTGATTACTACATTTCATCTTCAAGGGGGTGTTGGAAAATTAGCCAGTGAAGGGGGTGGGAAGGCCTGCCACCCTATCACCTCTTAAGGCAGTAAGGGGGCGATGTCATGGCCAACTCCCCCAATGCAGTCACACATGCTACAAGTCATTACACCACAACAATTTAAAATGGAAACCCTTACATATTGCGCGTTCTCCTATCATGTTCGAGCGTGCTCCACCATTTTCTACTAGTTACATTCTATTTCCAAGCTCTATGTGGGATTCCTGCCCCCCCTCGCCCTCCACAAGAATTTTTCTTCTTGGTGTTTGAATTAATGAATGATCCAACCCTTATGACCTATACTTGCATTATTCTTTCTACATTGTTACTAACTCAATTCGATTCCCACTCATGGTCTCTAGGGTGTAAGAGAGAAGATTGAATGACCTTCGATGTGAGTGTCATTACTAGGAATCTTCAGATAATAATTGGAGTGAGCATGCTTTCCCTAAGCTCATAAAAGTCTACTAGTCATAACTTCTCGCTAGTATTGTATGTATAATGTTGTGTTTATGATTCTGAAGCATAGGTTTTTTAGTTTGATCATCGTAGTTTATTTATTTATGGTTTTTATTATTTTTTTCATCTTCCGGGTTCTCACCTTTGTTCAAAGTTCTTTCCCTCTATAATTACCTTTCATGTTTCTTTAGTCCCAACAACTTTAGTTATCTTAGTCTTAGTTTCTACTCTCTGGTCCTACTCTACTCTAAACTCCCCATATCCTTTCTTGTCCCCTATACCCTTCTATAGAAGCCCCTATCCAAAGTTCAATGCCTCACCAAGTGTCATGCCAACGAAAGTGATTTGAATATGGGAAAACTAGTTATTGCTATGCTAGCTCCCTCATCATTATTAAAAATGTGTAATTAGAATTGTCTCATTTAACCATTTTTGAAGGGGTTAAAGTGTCAAGTTTCATGTGTATTTAATGATAAAATTATGAGTTAATCAACTTTTAAAAACTCATATACAACAAATTAAATGTAGAAATATAACTCAAAACAATGAGATAACACAATGGATGGTAATGGGGTTCACCTCTCATGGGCTACATCTCCATGGACCTGCTTTAACTGGCCAAGCCCTCTTCGGATTAAGAAAAAAATGTATTATTACAAGAACAAATATTGATAAAATGGATTTTTTTATTGTTCCATTGTCTTCAAAACACTCGAATACCCAAAAAATGACTATTCAACCTCTAAATTTGGTTCACAGCTGATCTAGACTTGACATCCCATCTTGGTGGCCATGGACTTGTTTAATATCCAAAGTGAAAAAATAACCTTTAGATATGCTCCAACACCTCTGAAAACTGTACCACTATGTTCACAACATCAAATACATAAAAAATTGACTATTCATTCACTCCATTTGGCCTTCAGCTGATTCGGCAATGACCTTCCCTCTTGGTGGCCCTCGGCTTAAAAATTCTTCAAGTGACAAAAAATACCTACAGATTTGATCCATTTCCTCTGCAAGATGTTCCAATGGATTTAGAGCATGCCAATATGCTAGGAATGACTATTCCTAAGCCAAAATTGGTCTAAATTTTCTCAAGGTATGATATATTAAAGGTTCCCCTAGATTCTACCTCTAAATTTGGAAAGCTGCGAGTTAGCTGCGACAAATCTAGAAGTGATGCTGGATTTGGAGATTCCGCCAAATTTTTTGCCAAGATAACTGCAGGATTAATTAATTGATAATCATACTTAACTGTGGCTATGGGAGGAGGGTTGGACCGCAAGGCTAGCCCCCTCCTTCCCATCGTCTGAAATCTATATGCACTTAAATACATGTGAGGCGCGATCCTAAGCAAGTATAAATTGAATGGCTCATTGGTGAGAGTGCTTGAGTGGAGTCGGGGAGGTCATGGGGTTGAACCCTGACCTCACCCCTCATATACGTCTTTGCATACCACATAAGCGCGCCCATTTAACCATATTTATTGGCACGATATAATTTAATCAAACCTTTGAATATGTGCTCCACTCCAAATATTTGTGTAAAAAGGCTTTCTATTATGGTTAACATTTCAATTTACGTAGATTAGAACTTTTGGAATCCTATGTAATATGATTGAAGATTCTGATGTTTTGGGTGAACACTTCATCCATCTTCAAGAGGAAGCAACTTAGCGTATGAAAGGAAGAGTGCAGACCTTCAAGGTATAAATAAGAATGATACTAGCCATTAAAAAGTTGCAACGAAGTGGAGAGAAGTGAAACTTAGACATTAGAGAGGGATTACAAAATGACTAAAAAATAATTCAATGAATTAAAAAATCCAACAAAGTAAAATAATTAATATATAAGAATGATACTAGCTGTTAGAAATTAACTGAAGTGGGGAGAAGTCAAACTTAGTCTCTAGATAGAGATTATAAATGACTAAAAATAATTAATATAATTAATTGATTGATATATAATAAAGTTACTAGCTGATAAAAAATCCACGAAGAGAGGTTTAACTTGGTCGTTAAAGAGGGATTACAAATTGACTACAAATGATAATTTAATGAATTAAAATATATATATATATATATATATATATCCTTAATATATTAAAAATTAATTTCCAGCACATAAAAATTCATGAACCCACATTCAACCTTGGAGGATATTGGAGGTCATTGGGAAATTTTCACCTTCACAAACCAAACTAGTGAATCCAATTGTGACACTTGTCACAGTACCATTGGACAAAAACTAAAGAAGTTTCTGTAGGTTTTAACCCCGAACATAAATTATCTACACACGAATCTTATAACAGAAAATAAACAATAGCGAGATCATAAAACATAAAATAGATAAACACAGAGATTTTCCCCTGGATCCCAAATCGGGACAACCAGCTTGATTTTTCATTATATTCCTTTTAGTGTTACAGCACATATATATACATGCCGAAGCATACATACACCCCAATCCATAAACCCTGGATTAGAACATAACCGTAGTTCCCTTGACTGGATCTACAAAAATACCAGGGGCCGAAAACCATCATACCCCAAAACCATGTGCAAAACCATGCACAAAACCATGGACGCAGACTACCCACCCAAATTGGTATGACCGTGGCGCAGTCGTGGCGCTGCCCCGGACCCTAACAGGGGGGGCTATCGCCCCCCCTCTTACCCCCCCGCACGTGCTTAGTCGTGGAAAGAATATAACACATACCCAACATTCTCCCACTTGTTGTTTTCTTTCCACAGGGGGTCACAAGAGAGCTTAGTCATTGGCCCAATTCTTCAACACCCATTGTTCCTCTACACCAAGAGAACTTCTGAGTGCTCACAGACTTTGTTAATGCATCTGCAACATTCTTCAAAGTGTCCACCTTTACCAGCAACACCCTTTTAGCCTCAACCATATCTCTAACAAAGTGATATTGAACATCAATGTGCTTTGTCTTTGAATGATAAGCAGGGTTCTTAGCCAAGAAAATTGCACTTTGGCTATCACAGCCTATCCTTATAGCTTGTTGTACCAACCCCATACTTGAACACAATCTCTGTAACCAAATTTCTTCCTTGCTTGCATGAGTGGCTGCTATGTATTCTGCCTCTGTAGTTGAAAGAGCCACTACAGACTGTCTTTTACTCATCCAACTGACTACGCCTCCAAATAAGCTAAACACATACCCACTTGTAGATCTTCTTTGGTCCAGATCTCCAGCCCAGTCTGCATCAACAAAACCACGAATGTCCAACATTCTTTCCAATCCTGGTCTTCCCTGGTAGCACAAGACATAATCACTAGTGCCACGTAAATATCTGAAAACCCGCTTCACTATTGTCCAATGCTCCTTCCCTGGGTTTGACATAAACCTGCTCAATACTCCCACTGCATGTGCAATGTCTGGTCTAGTACATACCATTGCATACATTAGGCTACCCACTGCACTTTCATATGGAACACGGGACATATACTCCTCTTCTTCTTGTGTCTTGGGACACTGTTCAGCAGACAGCTTTACACCTACAGGAATAGGAACATTCACCGGTTTACTATCCTGCACATTGAACCTCTACAATATAGTCTCGACATACTTCCTCTGGTTTAACCAGAGCTTCCTCTTTGCCCGATCTCTCTTAATTTCCATGCCCAAAATATAGTTTGCAGCACCCGGATCCTTCATGTCGAATTTGGAGAACAGTTGGGTCTTCAAATCTTGGATAATTTCTTTGTCATTTCCAATCAACAACATATCATCCACATACAAGACCAAATAAATAACACGGTCACCAATTACTTTAAAATAAACACAATGATCCTCCTTGCTTCTAGTGAAGCCAAGTCCCCGTATATAGGTATCAAATTTCTGATACCACATCCTTGGTGACTGTTTTAACCCATACAGAGACTTCTTCAACCTGCATACCAGTTCTTTCTTACCCTTCACCATAAAGCCTTCATGTTGCTTCATGTAGATCTCCTCTTCTAGATCCCTGTGAAGAAAAGCTGTCTTCACATCCATCTGTTCTATCTTAAAATCAAATGGAGCAGCAACAGATAAAAGTAATCTAATAGAAGTAACCTTGGCAATAGGAGAAAAAATATCACCAAAATCGATTCCTGGCACCTGGGAAAAACCTTTCGCTACCAACCGAGCTTTGTATTTCTCCACCTTGCCTTCTACATTCATCTTCTTCTTAAACACCCATTTGCTCCCAATGGGCTTCCTTCCAACCGGCAACTCCACCAGATCCCATGCATCATTTTTGTGCAAGGATGCCATTTCATCAACCATGGCCTCCTTCCAGAGTTTTCCATCCTCTGAATCTACTGCCTCCCTGACAGTTCTGGGTTCATCATTAGTTATAGTTAAGGAAAAAATTGAACAAAAAGTAGATGGACTATACCTTTCTGGTTGCCTTTTCCCGAACTGATCTTCTCAAAGCTGGAGTTTGTGGCTCTTCATCTTCTGAGTCTTCTTCTGTTGTAGAGTCTGATTCATCCTCCTTTAGCTCAAACTCTATCTTCTCAGGTTCCTTTGGTAGGACTTCATGTTTAACAACATCTTTCACTTCTCTAAACACCACATCTCGACTGTACACAACCTTCCTTGTTTCTGGGTTCCAAAGTTTGTAACCCTTTAAACCATCCTTATACCCAATAAAGATGCACCTTTCAGATTTATTATCCAACTTGGTCCTTTTCTCCTTTGGAACATGTAAATATGCATCACATCCAAATACCCTTAGATGTGAAATAGAGGGTTTCTTACCAGTCCATACCTCATGTGGGGTCTTATCCTCCAACGCTGATGAAGGTGATCTGTTAACTAAGTAACATGCAGTCTCCAGTGCCTCTGCCCATAATTCTTGTCCTAACCCGGTAACACTGAGCATGCTTCTTGCCTTTTCCATCATTGTTCTATTCATTCTTTCTGCAACTCCATTTTGCTAAGGTGTGTATGGAGTAGTCTTTTGCCGTGCTATACCACACTTCTTACAGAACTCTTCAAATTCCTTCTTGCAGAACTCCCCACCATTATCTGTCCTGAACGCCTTTATCTTCTTCTCTGTCTGGTTTTCCACCAGAGCCTTAAATTCTTTAATTTTTTCAAAGACTTCAGATTTCTTCCTCAAGAAATATATCCATGTATTCCTTGAGAAGTCATCTATGAATGAGACATAGTACACAGAATTTCCCAGTGATGGAACTGATAAAGGCCCAAACACATCACTGTGCACAAGTTCTAATATCTTGTTTGCCCTCTTAGCACCAGAAGGAAAACTCACCCGATTAGTTCACAGAAATCGAAATCCAGAGAAAAATTAGACATAACTTCTACCATACCATCTCTATGCAGTATTCGAAGGCCCTTCTCTCCAATATGTCCAAGCCTTTGATGCCATAGCATGGTCTTTTCTCCAGAGACAGCTAGACTTTCAGTCCCACTTTCAGGAACCACAAAACTGTTACACCCATCAATAACAGTGCTACCTTGTAGCTTGTACAGAGTTCCAGTCCGAACTCCCCGCATTAATACTAGTGCTCCCTGAACCATCTTGCAGGCATCTTTCTCGAACACTGTTTTTACACCTGCATCATCCATCTTGCTTACAGAAATCATATTTTTGGCCAATGCAGGAATATGCAGAACACCAGGAAGTGTTCTAGTCCTCCCACCTTGCAGCTTCAGCTTGACCTTTCCACGTCCGACGATTCTGGCCTTCCTATCATCCCCTAGGAAGACATCACCACCATCATATTTCTCATACTCGCAGAACCACTCCCTATGGGGAGTGAAGTGAAAGGATGCACCTGAGTCAATCAACCATGAATCATGATCTACAAGTGTATTTGAAGAAGAAGCCAAATACACATCCCCACCTTCATCCGAGGTGGCTTTTGCCTCTGCAAAAGGAGCATCATCAAATCCCTTTCCTTTCTCAGGAGCTTTAGATCTGCAGTCATTTTTGTAGTGCCCTTCCTTTCCGCATTTCCAACACACCTTTACAAACTTTCCAGGATATTTAGATCTCCCTCTAGATTTGGATCTCCCACTCGAAACCTTATTCTTGTTTCTGTTCTGGGACCTTCCTGGTATAGATAAGGCATCTCCATTCTGACCCTCCATATTTCTCCGTCTCATTTCCTCCGACAGCAAGGCTAAGACAATGTCATCAAAATTCAAGGTAGTTGTATTACTACCTATTGCAATAACCAGACTGTCCCACGATTCTGGTAGAGAACACAACAAACTGATGCACTTATCTTCATCTGAGATTTTAATATCAACAGAGGACAACTGACTTACCACATTATTGAAGGCATTCAGATGCTCTGTCACCGAGTCTCCATCTTTCATCCTCAGGTTATACAACTTTTTCCGCAGGAACAACTTATTCACCAGAGACTTAGATTGGTACAAAGTCCCTAGCTTTTCCCACAAGGTCTTCTCCGTAGCTTCCCTAAATACATTCAACAATACTGAATCTGAGACACACAACTGTATTGTGCTTTTAGCCTTCCGATCCAGTTTCTTCCAGTCTTCATCTGACATTCCTGTTGGCTTAGTACCTGGATCTACTGCGCTCCACTGATCTTTATCCACCAGTAGATCCTCCATCTTGAGCTTCCACAACTCAAAACTCTGACCATTAAATTTCTCGATCTCTATCTTTCCGCCGCTCGCCATTTTCTCTCACCGCAAGAATCAATCCCGCAGATATTCCACTGAAAAGGGTCTACCTCAGGCCCGAACTAAAAACCCTCAATAGAAAAGGCGTCCCCTTGAAGCCGAAACAGCTCCGATACCAAATGTAGGTTTTAACCCTCAACAGAAATTATCTACACACGAATCTTATAACATAAAATAAACAATAGCGAGATCATAAAACATAAAATAGATAAACACAGAGATTCTCCCCTAGATCCCAAATCGGGACATCCAGCTTGATTTTTTATTATATTCCTTTTAGTGTTACAACACATATATATACATGCCGAAGCATACATAAACCCCAATCCATAAACCCTGGATTAGAACATAACCGTAGTTCCCTTGACCGGATCTACAAAAATACCAGGGGCCAAAAACCATTGTACCCCAAAACCATGTGCAAAACCATGCAAAAAACCATGGACGCGGACTACCCACCGGAAATTAAGGACCAAAAATTTTCGCCGGGGTGCTGCCCTGGACCCCGACAGGGGGGGCTACCGCCCCCCCTGTGACCCCCCCGTTTCGCCCAGCACAAAGGGGGGACGATACTCTTACCCCCCCCCCCCCGCGCGTGCTTAGTCGTGGAAAGAATATAACACATACCCAACAGATTCTCTACATGCTATTTGGACTGGCATGTCATCAGCCTGTACCTATTCTGCAATTTTTTCAAAAAAATTTCCCTATTTTGAACAACGATGAGAATACCATAACTTCTTCGTCCGAACTCGATTTTCAACGAAATGACTTGCATTGGATTCCTGGAGACAGGCTAGTCACTTTCTTTATGGTTTGGTGGAACTATGAGAACTTTCATTTTTGAGCTAATTTTTTCCCTTGTTCCAGATTCCAATTAGAAAGAACTGTTGCTAGGGCACGGGTCTAGAGGTGAAATTTTTTCGGGAAGACTTACAACCCAAACACATGATAATTTAGTTGCTAAAAATTCTCTCTTTATTACTCCTCATGAAGTTCAATGAAAACTCCAACATATTGAAGCCTTAAATACTATAGACCGACAAGTCCATTCTAGTTTTGAAATTTAATTTAAGGTCTACAAATTTTTTCTAACACCATCCATACCAAGGGGCATAGGATCTAGTATCACCATTCCATGACCCTTCATTGACAAATGGAAACTTTGTTGGGTTTTTCCCTCAAATACAAACATGAAGGTTACAATGAATTTATGGTTTGCTTTATTGACATCCAATGAATTAAAATACAAAAACACTCTTGTTTGGTCATTTTATATGATTAGTTGACCCACACTGAGAGGAATATTCTATGTTGGCATCACTCTCTAGTAGTCCCAAGTGCATAAGATCCATCTCCACCAACGAATTCCAATGAATAATGCATGGATAGGTTTTATATATCATTTATGATCATGGATTTTTTTAAAATTTTCTCATATAATATACAACTATGGTATGCCAATATTATATAGCAAAAAATGTGAAATACTTTTTTTAATGGTTTCAAACATCTATCGCAGCATAGGAATGCCCAACAATTAGATTTATTTTTTCTTATTTTATTGGAAAAAAGGTTGATACAATGCCTCCACTACCGTTGGTCTAGTTTCTCATTTAACAAACCAGGAGAGTGAGAGGGCTGACTGATATGATATATATGAAACAAAAATAAAGCTATTATAACTTATTTTTCAAACCAGTGATGAGGACAAAAATCATTTGCCACTATCTAAAAATGCACGCTAACTCATCATCCATATTCAAGGAAAATCATGCTACCTGACATTACCCATTGGTGGTCCATAAAGGGGTATGCATTCACTCCTCCCAAATGCTTATGGATATTGGGTCGTTAACATGTTTCCTTACGTCCAAGGAAAAAAATATCTTAGCGAGGAATAAACAATTTTAGGGCATACACCAAGCCCAAATTGATATGCTATATACATCTAAATGAAGATCTCATTAAAAAAAATTAATTAACAAAAAAAAAAGGTTGAGCTGATAAATAATATTAAATAACCTAAAAATTCCTTAATATTTTTCAATCTTCAAATTTGTTATTAAATATAATAAATATTGAAAATATGAAATTACACATTTTCCTTTCAAAATTTAACCGAGTCAAACAATTTTCAATAATATTTTAAAGCAATAACTTAGCCTTGCTAACACACCTTGTTAAACAACATTTTAAAACATCTCAATGTTTTTTTTGCAATGATAACTATTAAATTTAAAATAATACAAGATTTGTTTTTTTCACATATGAAATATATCTTTTTATTGACTAGAAAAATTCATAATTTTCATTCTTTTGAAAAGATGTAAAATTACATTTGGAATTGGTACCGTAGATGCATTGTTGTTTGTTGCCAGGTTTTAAAATACATGTCATAATATACAGCCTAGTAATTCTAATTCCATAATCATGATAAAAACATTGATGTAAATAAGCTGATGTATTAGTATAAAACTATGGGACAAAAAATAGTCTTCGTCACAAAATATACAAAATATCTCATAAATTTGTAGTTACATAAAAAAATAAAGTAAAGAACACTAGTAGTATTTTGGAAAAAAATCAATTGATCACAATCTATTTTGATAAAGGTCTATAATTTTATTCATGATAAGTGTCCTCGGTATGCTTCAAAATGGGCCATTGATCATGAGCCATATCTAGTCCCTCCTTGGATAATTGTTCACCATATCATTTCTCTCCCTGTAAATATGAGAGCAAAAAATGAACATGAATGAGTCTTTCAACTACCATAAGTCTTTGATTACAAGTCTTAATGTGAGATTCCTACATTCTTCAGATTTATTGAACAAATTGACTACAAGCATAGAGTCCCCATAAATTAGTAACTGTGAGCACCATTTTTCTTTTGCAAAGACTGGTAAATTTTTTTAGGCTTCTGTTTCAACCTCATTGTTTGTACCCAACCCAAAGCCCATTTTGGTTTAGTATGACTAAGAAATGTACATGTGAAGAAAAAATCCTACTCCACTTTTGTTTGCATCATTACTTGAGGTACCATCAAAGAAAGGCAATAGCTTCGATGGATCTAGGGATGCATTGTTGATAAACCATGAAGGCCATTTTCCTTTTTCTTGTGGTTAGTGTGCCAAAATTTTAATTCCTTAAACAATTTCATTCAAGTATAGACCCCCTGTCCTAAAATATGTTTCTATTTTGAGCCAACCAGATACCCCAAAAGATGATAAGAGGTAGGGCTCTAAAGGCACGAGTTGTGAGATGAGATATCATACCTAGCCCGTATGTAATTGAATCCTATCACTTCTTTTGGAACATCCCATACATGAATGATAAAAGGGAAGTGCGTAAAGAGGTGGTTAATTTTATCCCCGACACTCTTGTATAGAGGACACCACCTTCCCTATTATAAAGAACTTTTGGGTATAAGTGTCCCATGTGGGAATATTCTTTCCCTGATACACTAGGTAAGTAGTTTGAATTTGGAATGAAATTTAGATTTCCATAGAGCCTACGATCACCATTTGAGATCTTCTTAAGTTGCATCCACACTCAGGGCATTGTATCTGATATTTGGGGTGTAATATATCGTCAAAAAAGTGCTCCAAACCAACTCATCCTCTCAACATACGATCTTGATTTGTTTAGTAGATAATGTAGAAATATAGTTTCTCAAAACCTCTAGGAAATGCTCTTTAATTACAACCTCAGCTATAAATTTTCATCCTTGTCTCTACATAATAGTATTTCTTGGATTGGTGATGTGTGTGAGCATTGATATGCATGTATCGCTTAGAGATACAAAAAGGGGTTGAGGGAGAATGTGAGAATTTATGTTTCCATGCCCAGGGTTCAACCCGATTCTAATTTTCTCTCCATTCACAACCCTCCATACAAGCTTTTGACCTATGACATCAAAGCATTTGAGGACAACTCTCCATATGACAAATATATTTCCCCTCAGTTTTTCCTCCCTTCTGGTATATTCCTCAAGAGGGCTTGGAGAAATGTATTTATGTGGTACACATTTTTTCCATATATTCTCATTGGTAATGAGCCTCTTGTGATTGCCTAAATATACCTCAGGCTGAAAGAAGGCAGAGTTCAGGGTAACATCAAACCATGCTTAATCTGGTATCTAGCCCTACCAGATCAGGAGAGGGCTCTCTCCGGGTCAATCTCAGCAAAGATAATTAATAGGGCTTGAGATGACTTGAAATAAAGGTCGATTTTAGGCTAGGTATATAAGTAAATGAGTTTGATTTTGATTTTGGGGTTTTTTTTAGAATCAAAGGGAAAGGCAATTTTGGGTCCAGGGATGAGGCCTAGTTTTTCCAGAGTTCTGAATGGGGCAAGGAAGGAAATTATTTTGATGCTTTGGATTGAATGAATGGATAGTTCAGACCGGTGAGGATCTGAAGAGGGCAAGAGGATTTCAAGAATCCTCTTCAAACATATGAAAACATGGAAAATTAAACAAAACTCAAGGTAGAGCAAAGCAATGTAATGAATTCCACCTTTATAACTCATTTGTTTAATTTAAGAGGAAAGGAGAAGGGAAATGATACACATAGAACATCAGTGAACTTACAATCACAAATAGAAACACACCATCAAAACATAGAGCCACATGGATCCCAAAGAGTGCTACAAACCCTGGTCTATTCCTTTGCCAAAATTGTAGAGATGAAATGTACAATGAAGTGCCAAGCAATCCCAAGTGTCCAACCTCTGAAAATGACTGAAAAACTACAATATATAGACAAGCATAACTCATCCCCATGCCTCTAGGGGTCGAGCTCACTATTTTAGGAGTTGTTTCAACAAGATATAAACTAAGAACTGGAAAATAGGCGGTGGAACAACTTGCCTCTATAAGATAGGAAACTGATTCATTCAGTTACATTTCACTTTTTGGTGAATGAATCGACTTACATGTGTGAAAATTAATCAAAATTACATCAAAATCATGAAATTACATCAATTTACATCCATAGCTGTATATTTGAAGATAAAAAAGTCAAACTGGTCAAAACTAGGCGAAAATCTGAAGTGCTGAGTGAAAACTAGGCCAAATTTCCCAATGCGCCGCACCTGAAATCTCTATGCATAACACCACTTTGAGGCTGATTTTCAGGGCCTTCCTATAGTCCAAATTGAGTTCAGGATAGCTCATTGGAAAGCTCTACCTGTCTAATTTCTGACCCAAGTGGAATTTCTGAAATTGGTTGCCATTTGCCTCTCAAAAAATGAGTTTTCCCAACACTGCTTCCTGTGTGTCCAAAAGAGGGCAGAAAGGTCATTTTTAGGGTGTTTTTGACCCTTCAGGCAACCCAAAACTTGTCAAAATATTTAGGTAATGGGTAGGCATGCATAAATTTTGATGAAAAATCTAGAAATATAAATTTTCTTCAAGAGGATCTGCCAATTATAAGCGCACGCCAAGTGGCGCTACGCGTCGGGCAGAAAAATCTTTGTTAAGGCCAAAAAAATCAAAATTGACAAAAATTTTCCCACATTTCTTGAAATTTGGGCTGAATGTCCACTATCAAGCGCTATGCTAAGCCAAATAAGCTTCGGCCAAAATTTGGAGTTTTTCATACTTTTTACGCTGCCTTAATGCCGTCTTGGTGCATGCAATTCAGTGGTGGAATCACTGTCTCGGTCATAGGATGTATCGGTATCTATCTCCATGATGTCCAAGGTTGATGCAAGGTCTATGTTTTCTTGTATGAGAATTTGGTGTTTTTGATTGGATCGCCAAATATGTGTCAAATGGGAGGGAATATGGAGGAATGGGGTAATGAAAGTGATGGGCTATAATCAAGTGAAATGGGAAATGGGAATGATAGGAAATGAAATGACTTTAGGGATAAGGAGATAGGATTAGGAATGATTGTAGTGATGAGATAATAGTGAGGGGGAGGAAAAACAAGGTGATGAGAATAGAATGATTGATGCCAAAACAAATTTAAAATCCTGAGGAAGCACTTCTCAAATCAAGATAATAGGGTTTTGTTTTGTACTCAAATTTTCATAACCAATCTCACAATCAACACCAAGCACGAGTTATGAGAAATAGAGGAGTGGCTTTGACTTGCTCGACCATGGAGAAACTGAGCAAATTTGATTTTTGGAGAAGAATGGCAAAATTTTGATGTTTCGGCCCAATGCGCCGCGCCCCTCCAATCTGTTGCGCCAGTGTATTTTTTACACTGCAGAGGTAGGCCCAATGCACTGCGCCTGCCCAGTGCATCGCGACACCTAGCCTATGCGCAGCGCACTGAAACTTCAACACAATTTTCCCTCAAACTTCTTCCTTCGCTCCTCACGGATTCTCCTTTGCTCACTGCTGTCTCCTGGCATGCAAATGGATTCTTGAAACATAAAAAACATATTTATACCAAGGAATTTGATTTTTCATTTGAAAAACCCATTTTGTAATGTTGCAAACTTTGACACTTTTCAAAAGAACTCTGTTTTGCTTTCCTTCTTGCTTTTGGACTGAATGATGAGCTTTCTTTCTGTCTTCTAGGGAATGGATGGCTGGAGCTTCGAAAAAGGCGACCAGGGCTACGAATGGAGCATTATTACAACTAAATAATTTGAAAATTACATTGCATTTGTTACAAAAGGATAAAATAGACAAATTTTCTTCAAAACGGAGTTTTGAAGAAAAATCATTATCAAGCATTACTATGATGAAATTTTTGCACTGAAATCTTATTTGAAACTTCCTCATATGCCTGCTAGCCATTATTAGGCATTTTGAGACCTGATTAACTAAACCCTAGACCTAATGAGACTAGAAACCCTAAAATGACTCTTTGCCAATTATGAGACCAAACATGATTGTACATGATTTTAATGAAAAGAAATAGGGCAGCAGGTACAAGACATGAGGGATATGAGTGACAAGACCTTTCCGTCAGATGATCCATGCTCCTAATGGAATGCAGCTGACTGAACTGAATGAGACACGTAAAATGAAATGCAACAAGAGAAATTTGATCTCTGACGAAGGGATGAAGATACCGACTCTAACACCTCCAACTACTTTTAGTTGTTATGGATTTTAGAAACATAAATATACTTTTCATACCCTATCCCCCTAGTAATTTGGGGAGAACCATTTTCATTAAATGATATTAGTCTTAAAAAAAACACACAAAGAGATACATTCTAACCATTTAAAAAGTGATATAAGGAATACCAGTAAATACAACATTATTAAAATTACGTGTCTTAAAATAAAATGGAATTTATTACAGAATTTTTCACATATATGGATGTTTAACTTCAAATTATGATATTATTTATTTTTTGTGATAATGCTAATTTTCTATAATTTTTTGTCATATATATAGATATTTAGTTTTAAAAAATTCTCTTGAATATATGGACATTTCATTTTAAATTGTAATATTATTCTTTCTAGTCCTAGAAATATATTATTTTATATAAGATTGGTGGGAAGATTAATGGATACGAAGATGTCATGGGAAAAGAGAGAAAACAAACAATGAAAACCAAAATAACGATATGACCTCAAAGGGGTATATATGGAGTTAAATTTATATCATATGACCATAACGTGGTATATATAGATTTAAATGTGCATGCAATGTATAAATGTATATGTAATGCATTCAACATAATAAATGGGGGTCACATGTGCAAGATGTGAATAGGTATATATAAATATCATCTAATAATTATGGAGGACATGTGATTTGGATGTATTAATATATTTGTGTATTTGGAGTCTTTTTTATTATTTAATAACTTATTGCAAAACTTATCTTTATTATCTAAAATGGATTTGTTCTTCATGCTCACATCCATGTACATGGTGTGTGTGTACTTCTAATTTTTTATGATACCTTTAGTATTTGGTAGATAACATTTGGTATCAAAACTTACAATCCTAGCCTTTTTTTATTTCAATTAATTACAATTTTAGAATATACCTTATGGAAATTAGGTTTTGTGACTAGTTTTGAAATGATTTCAAATGCATCATTTCGAAATATTCACTATAATAATTTTTCTTTGGGGAATCTTTAGAAAATGAAATTTTGAGGAGACTAAGGAGACATATTAGGGTAAAGGTGGTTAAAAATTGTAGAAATCCTTGACTGTTTTTCCATGTAAATAAATAAAACCAATGTCATGGGACACATATTCCAATTTGAATGGTGGGAAAACATTATAGTGGGTATGACTTGTGCTTTTATAATGGCCATGGAAATTGGCAAAGGAAATGACAAAGGAAAAGAGGAAATTAATGTCATTTAGTTATAAAAATAATGTAAAATAGGAGAAAAGGAAGGTGAAGATACAAAAAATTACA
The DNA here is from genome assembly GCA_034641835.2 of Pinus albicaulis. Classification (NCBI taxonomy): domain Eukaryota; kingdom Viridiplantae; phylum Streptophyta; class Pinopsida; order Pinales; family Pinaceae; genus Pinus; species Pinus albicaulis. The sequence goes on along the minus strand of JAXQQM020064229.1, from coordinate 580,016 downwards.
TGAAAGGGAAATTAGAGGAAAAATCAAGAAAAATTAAGGAAAATGAGACATTAATGACAAAAAGGCATCAAAGAAGAAATTGCTAGATTTTTTCACAATTTTGAGTTGAGCTCTTGTTCATTCTCTCAAACACTCTTGCACACCTAGAGAATTCTTGGAGCATTCTAAAATGATCTTGGACATGGATAAAGAAACCAAATGACAAACAAGAAATTGGTGGGCATCAGAAGAGAAGTTTGGATCAACAACTACGATAAGGATACTTTGCAGGTAATAGGTTTCATGTGTGATTTCCTTTCTAGTTTGTGGATGCATGGTAAATGCATGTGATTCCTTGGTTATATGTTTTCATTGGCATGAATACTTTACTTTATTGACACTAAATTTGGCCTTTCTTTGTCGTTTCTTGGATAGCCATGATGTAGTGGGTTCCCCATTTGGATTTTTTTATTGGTTTTCATGTTCCATAAGTTTGTAGGTTGGGATGGGATCTCTGGAGCCTTGGAATAGTTTGGTTCCCTAAAGGACATGGGTTGAGATGGTAGTTATCTATATCATTGTAATAACCTGGATCCTTGAAGGTTGTGGGTTGGGATGGAATCCCTAGAGTGCTAGGAAACTTGGGGAAAGACCAATCTAATTATTGTTAGTGATTTATTCACTGTATTATTGAGATCACTGTGGTTGAGGGTTGAGGTAGTTTTCCCTATGTAAGCCCTAGTTGGTTATTTTTTTTAACCATTATGATCCAAAAGTCATGCTTGGAATATGGCACGAGAGTTATTGACTCAAAGAGATATTTTGGTTCAGCCAATATATGGTCAGGTGGTATGAGGAAGTCCCTAACTTGGTTGGCTTTTTCTTATGTTAATATGAGATATTCTTCCTATTGTGATCTATGAGAACTTGTAATGATAATTGTGTTGATTTTATGGTGGATTATCATGAATTATATTTTTTTATATGCTGTTTATATGGTTGGTTAAATGATGTGCTCTTCCTATACATATCTATAATGATTTGATAAGTTATTGAATGGTTAATTAATGCATGGGATGTTAAGTGTTATTGCATATAACTTGATATGGCATAGAGCCTTCTTGGTGATTCTTAAATTAAGCTCATAATTTTATGATCAGGTATGAATTCATGAATTGTACCTTATATGTTTGTCCTATGTTTGACGAAATATCTATCTTGCATTAGGCATGTATTGGAAAATATATTTCTCAATTTTATAATGGTTGGCATTGTTAACATCAATGTCATGATTCTAGAAAGTTAGAGGCATCTATGAGTAGTTTTTTGGAGGGTAGTTTGAAAAAGTGGCAGAAATATTTCTTCAACATGCACATAATAGGGGAATTTTGGTCACAACCACATGCACGCAAGCTTATGGGTGTTGTTAGAGCCTCATAACCACATGCATAGTGTGTCAAGGGTGTGGTTTGGGCATTAGGCTTATGAAAATAAGTTCTATCTTAAGATTTGATCATCAGAGGTTGTGGACTCACTTCTTGGTGATTTAGTGCTCCTGAGAGATATAATAATTTTTTTTCTTTTTTGGCCCCACTTACATAACTAGAACTTGGATGTCAGGTCATATCATAGTGACATTAAACTCATTTTTACCCCTTGAGGGCCTATAAAAGAGGGTAAATATGGGAGGAGGCCTTATATGGCATTATCAAAGTGGGTTCCATTCTCGTACGGTGATATCTAATACCACAAGGTGGTATCAGAGCTTCCAGGCTCAAACACTTGGACTCGATGGGATAAATGCATATTGTTATGCATGCATGTTAATTTTATATTTGTATACTATTCATGCATTGTGATGGTTATGGTTGTTATATGCATTGTGGTATATTCATTTCTCTCATTTTATTGTTGTTGCATTTACATGCATGATATATGCGAGTTTATTAGAGTGGTTATATGTAGGTGCATCGGTTACTCTTGCAAGATAGTTAACTTGTTGTTAGATGAATTGAGGACATGTGCATGATGATTATTTTCATTAAATTTAAGTTCTTCATATTACTATCAATCATGCTATTGTGGACTAAGTTGTGTTGATGTGATAACTTCCTTGATATGCATTGAGGTATGATTTTGATTATTCTTTCTATCTGATTTATCTAATGTGGTATGTTGCAAGACAATAGAAGACCAAGGATGAAGAGAAATATAGTTGATTATGGTTCATATGACCTTTTTTACAGGCTTAAAGAGACATTGGTAATAAGGGAAAGATTAGTTGAGTAACAGTGAGAGGGACATACTCTAAGTTTTGCAGACACATTGAGAACTTCAAAGGAATAAATTCTGAGGTTCGAGGAAGATAATGAGCAGTTGATTGAAGCATAGGGAAGGCAAGGTGAGGTTAATGTAGTGATTCTTAATAGCCTCGAAAATTTGTAGAAGCAAGGATAAATGGGGATAAATTCTAGAGATAGGAAAGAGGGGAAGAATAATGGGGAATATGTTAGCAGGTCTCGAAGGAGAAACAAGTTGGATATGGAGGATATAGTGAGAGGGGTAAAATCCTTAGATACACCTGAAAGGAGAGATATCACTCATTGGCTTTATGCTAGTTCTAGATACTTCTAGGAGACATCATCGCAATCACCACCAACATAATTATAGGCGAAGTGAGAAGTTGTACTTGTTAGAGGAATTCTATGAGTTGAGGATGAGAAAGAAGAGGTCCAAAGGATCATTATCATATTTCCATTATCATTAAAATATTGGATTGAGTATTATGTTCCTTGGTCATTGGAGGAAGTTGTCGGAAAAATGAAGAATTTTTATGAGAAATCTCAGCACAAGCCTAAGTTTAAGCATGACTGGAAAGGAAATGAGAAGACTAAAGGAAACTGTCTTAAGAAGCAAGGAATCCCTTAGGATGTAGGTGAAAATAAAATGTGGTACCTTACAAGAAGTTCAATTCCATTGAGAGAGGACATGGGTCTCAGTCTCTAGAGTAAAAGAGTAAAGAAAATGGTATAAAACCATTACAATGTTGAACCTATGATAGAGAGAATCACATTAATTATTTCCATTTGTATTAGAGTGGCATAATGGGATCATGACAGGACTCAAATCTACAATGGACAGTAGGCGCACGAATTTGGGGATGTAGGTCAGAGAATTCCTTGGATCTATAGAGCAATGAATTAAATGCAGGGAGGTCACCAGGAGCCGATCATTAAGGTAGAATTTGAACTAGAGGGAGAGTTCTAGGTAGAGGCTCAATTCATCCTACAATGGAATAAGCGCATGCTCCAAGATCGAGCAATAGAGAAATTTAAAGTGCGTAGAATAACTTCGAGGTTGAGGAAGATACTTAGAAAATGATTGATCACATGTACAACTAACAACTGGCATTCAATTATGGTTTTTTTCATCAAGGGAATTGAATTCCCTTGAGAGATGATCTGTGTAGGTGTTTAGCTTTAGGACAACGTGTTGGGTATAATAAAGTAAGACAAATGGTATATTGTTATATTTATTGTACACTCACAATTGTGTGTTTAAGGTAGTATGATGAGGGGAATTCTAGGGAAAAAGAAACTATCATGAAATATTGAAGAAACTATCATGGAAGTCCCTAACTATAAATATTTTGTGATTTTTTTGACCTTGAGTTTTATATTTTGGGTGTGATTATTGCTTGGACATGCCACTTTATTTGCGGTGTTTTATTTTTTTGTTTTATTTATTTTCTTTATCTTTCCTTGTTCTTGGATTTTATGTTTTTAGGGTCATGGCAATTGGTTGGGGAAAGCTAATGGAGCTCGAGGAGAGATTAGTGTAACTCAATAGCTAATGTAAGACCCATATGTAGCCCGATGCATGAATAAAGGGAAACTTAAGGCAATAATGTGACAACCAATCAGATTGGTTAGGACTATTAGGATAAATGGAAAATGGTGCGACAGTCATGAGAAAGGTAACAGGAAGGGTAAATTAAATGGGATTGAGGTAATAAATGCCTTGGCTAAGTCGGGAACTTTTTTTTCAATAATTGACATGCTGTACATGGATAAAGGTAGTTCTCTTAACTTTGACCCTATGAACACTGGTAATTTTGTTGTGGTCACTGTTATTCTAATATATATGTATCTATGTGTGTGCATGTGTGTGTGTGTGTTTGAATTATATTGTGTGGCAGGGTCATTAGGGATCATTCTTGTGGAAGAATGATGGTTTTAGGCACATGAATGGCATGAAAAGGTTCTAAGATTATGAGAAATAAAGTGGAAATACTAGCCTTAGATTATCTATGATGTTAGGATCATGTGGATATGATTTTAATATTTTTTGTTTATAACTATGCCTATGTTTATATTATGGATAGGAAATCTTGAATGATACATCAAAGGAATGAAGGAAATGTGATTTGTGGCATGCTAGGACAATCATGGATAGTGGAAAGATCATCCCGATTTATGCAGGAACACAATAGAATAAACATATAACTATAAATAAAGAGATGCAGTGGAAATAACACTTCATTTCATTAATATCAAAGAACTGAAATTTGCTTACAGACAGAATGGAAATAAAACTAGCTAGGGCGCTGGTAGCTATCTCTGAGAAGAGATGTGGCGGCTACAGGCCTCCGAACTGAGTTACAATGAGGCTCGAGGGCCTATTTATTATTTAGAAACAATGGGAAATCCTAAACAGCCAAAACCCTAACCCTAGGAGATGAAGCGCCAAAACTATGGGCCCCGTTTGGGTAAATTGGTGTTTCAACTTCCCAGGGGCGTAACTTTGGCATACGATCTCCGTTTGACACGTACCATACCTCGTTAGAAAGATATATCCGAGGACTACAAATTTGGAATGACCAACATCAGTCCATGGACCCATGTTGCTCTCCGTTGTCCCAAAAAAACGTCGTTTAGGGCCTCAAAATGGCTCCGGAAGTTTAGGACCCGAAAAACTGCTAAAAATAGTAAACTGTGCCGAAACTAAAAAAATGAAATAGACAATGGTGGAGCCCCAAGTGGAATAGGTGGGTGACCACCAATATCCACATGGATCATTCCTCCCCCTTAGGAAGCAATGGTCCCCATTGCGTTAAGTTCCTCCATGATATGAGGAAATTTCTGTTGAACTTGGTCCCTGGTGAACCACTTTCCTTGGTGCAGGAGTTAGCCAGCTTTGACAACCGGATATAGTTTGATCTTCTGCTGGCGAGTGTTCTTGATTTGCATGTCCATGATACAATATGTGGTGGCCTATTCCATGCAGTCTGGATTTAACTCTGTTGGTGTGAACTGTTCTACAATGTCCGAGGTGTCCAGTAGAGGTGGGAAGTAAGGACGAAGGCGATCCACATTGAAGACTGGGTGCAGACCAAGGAATGGTGGAATACTGAGCTCGAATGCATTGTTCCCTACGGCCTTGGTGATGGTGTACGGCCCGTATCGGAGCGGGCGAAGCTTGCGGTGGGGTCCAGTGAGGCGCTCCTTCTGCAAATGTAGCCATACTTTGTCGCCCACCTGGAATTTGTGTGGCACCCGGTGTTGATCATGGCGTTGCTTGTACTTGGCATTGGCTCTGTCCAATATATCATGAACTTGTTGGCGGATGTGTTGAATGCGCTCGATGAAGCTACTTGCTTTGTCAACTTCAGACTGGACATGAGCTGAATCGGCCTGAGCAGCTGCAAATGGCATGGCTACGTCAATGGGACATAGTGGCTGGAATCCCAAGCCCACCTGAAAGAGGCTATGGCCAATTGAACTGTGGAGAGCCCTGTTATAACTATGTTGTACATAGGGGAGGCTCTCGTCCCATGTGCGTGGATGCTTTGAATTATACATGCGTAGAATGTGTACAATCATTCTGTTGACGACCTCTGTCTGGCCATCTGTTTGGGGATGGAAAGCTGTGGACTTGGTGAGCTTTGTGTCCAACATTGACCAGAGGCTGGACCAAAATGTGCTGAGGAACCTGCTATCTCGATCTGATATGATAGACTGTAGGATCCCAAAGTGCACCCACACTCGTTCAAAGAAGAGTTTAGCAGTGGCTTCTGCTGTGATATTCTTCTTGCAGGCCGCCATAATGGCCATCTTCGAGAATCTGTCGACGACCACAAAAACACAGTCATTTCCCTGCTTAGTAGAAGGCAGCCCCGACATGTAATCCATGGAGATGGATTCCCAAGGTCGACTAGGGGTAGGTAGAGGAGTATATAGGCCTTGCTTCTTGATGGTCGGTTTGGCAATGGCACAAGCAGTGCGGGATCTGATGTGCTTCTCGACATCCTTTCGAAGGTTCGGCCAATAGAAATACTTCTGTAGTATTGCTACTGTTTTCTCGACCCCGAAATGCCCAGCGACTCGACTGTAGTGTGCTTCCCATATCATCTTGGCACGCTCGCTTGAAGAAACACAAAGGTGTCCCATGTGACATAAAAGTGCATCTTGGAGGTGAAAATTTGGAACTTGCGTACCCCCCAAGAGTGCCTTGTAAGCTTGGCCGAATTCTGGGTCACTCTCATAGAGAAGTGGCCAATCAGAAGTCTCGTGCCCACAAGATTTGAGCACAGTGGTGAGCGCCATGATCGGTGGTCGGCTGAGGCAGTCTGCAACATGATTGGTGCTACCCTTCTTATACTTTATGTTCAAATGAAACTGTTGCAGATATGTGGACCAATTCTGATGGTGATCATTCTGCAACTTCCCTTGTGTCTGTATGAACTGCAAGGGCCTGTGGTCTGTGTGGATGATTGTTTCCTTCCCCAAAATGTAATGCTTCTATTATCGACAAGCTTGCACAATGGAGTACATTTCTTTGTCATATGTGGGGTACTTGCGAACTGTGTCAGACAATGTCTCACTGTGAAATGCCACTGGATGTCCCTGTTGAGTAAGAACTACCCCAATAGCATAGTCAGAGGCAGCTGTCTCGATCTCAAATGGCCGTTGCAAGTCTGCTAAAGTGAGCACTGGGGCAGAATAGAGCCGATTTTTCAATTCTGTGAACGCCTTCTGTTGAGGTTCCGACCAAAAAAAAATTTCTCTCGATCCTCCCTTGGTGACTTGACTCAAGGGCCAAGTGATATGAGAGAATCCCAACACGAACCTCCGGTAGAAATTAGCAAGACCCAGAAAGATGCGAAGCTCTGTTATAGTGGTTGGGGCTGGCCAATCCCGAATGACTTGGATCTTGGCTGGATCCACATGCACCCCCCTTTCATCAATAATGTATCCCAGATATTGAACATGGGTCATGCCAAAAGTGCACTTCTGCAAATTGGCACACAACTTGTGTTGCCGTAGTGTTTGGAGGACTTGTTGGATGTGGTGAAGGTGCTCTTCCCAAGTCTGGATGAAGATCATAATGTCATACAAGTACACCACTACAAATGAGTTGGTGAATGGCCATAAGATGTCATCCATCATCCTCATGAAGGTGGCGGGAGCATTCGTTAACCCGAAAGGCATGACCAGCCATTCGAAAAGGCCTTCCTTGGCTTTGAAGGCAGTCTTCCACACATCGAAGGGTTCAATTGGTACCTGGTGATACCTAGACTTCAGGTCGATCTTGCTGAAATATTTTTCACCTTTGAGTTGGTCCAAAAGATCATCAATCCATGGGATTGGGTCCCTATTCTGGACAGTGATCTTGTTCAACACCCGATAGTCAATACAGAGTCTCCATGTCCCATCCTTCTTCTGTACCAACATGATCGGGCTCCCACAGGGCGATGAAATTGGTCTGATGTGACCTTTCTGCAACATCTCCTGAATCTTCCTCTTGATTTCATCATTCTCCAGAACAGAGCGTCGATAGATCAGTCCATTAGGTAGCGGCGCACCTGGGGTCAGATCAATCGGGTGCTTGACCTGACAGTGCAGAGGAACCCCTGTGGGTGAGGTGAATATGTCCCTGTACTCCTCCACAACCTTATCCATTTGTTGTTGTTGTGAAGAGGAGCCCTTTCTGGAGGTCGTGGCCACAGTATTCTTCTTGCCCTGGGGGCGGATCATCAGGAAAACGAATTTCCTGGTTTGGGAAATGAGCTTACTGCATTGTTTTGCAGTAACCAAAGAGATAGCGGTAGGAGGTGGTACCTTTGGTATCCTGTACAACTTATTTCCCAAAGTAACAATAACAACACGAGGTTGAGACTCATACACAGCATGACGCTTCCACAAGTATGGTTTTCCTAATAATACATCAGAAACATCAATATAGCAACGTCACATAATACCTCATCCGTGAAGGGCTTGATTCTATAGGGAAGGTGGCACTACTGGCTGACACAGAGATCTCGTCCTTGGTGAAGCCACCCGATGGTGTATGGATGTGGGTGAGCTGTGGTCGGCAAGCCCAATCGCTTCATGGCGTCTGCTGAAATGAGGTTCTTTTGGCTCCCATTGTCGACAATGCACTGTACCGGGGAGCCCTTTACCCACATCTGGGAGTGGAAGAGACGTTCCTCCTCCACTGGATCTTCTGGTTCCTCCTTTTGGATCTTTGTAGTGGCAACAGTGGCGTTGGGCTCCGTATCAATAATCTGTTTCCCTTTTTCATTCGCCTTTTCAGGTTCTGATTCGGAGTCAGAGCATACATCTCAATCAGAAGCCCTCATCTCGGCCACTAGCGACTGCTTGGCCCGACACTCACTTGTGTTGTGAGTGGAGCTCTTATGGAACTCACACCACTTTCCTGTGTCCTTCTTTGGCTTTTCAGTGCTATTCTTTTCTTGTGGCTTCAATGAGTTGTCTTTAGCCACCATGCTTTGGCTCTATCCTTTGTTCTGCAGTTTGGAAGCACCTTTCCCTTGCTTTTGATTCGCAGATCCGAAGTCTCGCTTCTTTTGCTTGAATTTCTGCTCAATCTTGGTAGCATACCGGTATGTCGTACCAAGCGAGGAGATGTCGAGGAACTCCATTTCCTCCTGAATGTATCTATGTAGACAGCTACGATACTTTAGCACCAGATGTTTCTCTGAATCTTTGATACCCAACTTTGTGCGCAAGGTATGGAATAGATTCGTCAGCTCATGCACATCTTGATCCCTTTGTTGTCGCAGCGTGGTCCATTGTATGTACTTGTCCTCATAGCTCCCCACGGGATAGTACTGCTCCTTGACGGCGTCTCGGAAAGAATTCCAATTCGGTACAGCCGAAAACAGAGAGGGTTCTGTCTGGTCCTTGTTCTCGCAGTAGGTTTCTAACAGATTCATGAACTGAGAAATATCCTTCTAACAGATTCAACCATCTATCTACGACATCTGCGTCTATTTGACCCTCAAATATGGGAATGTCAAAATTTACTCGTACCTTAAAAGGAGTCGCGCCTCCAGAGTGGTTGCTGGATGCAGATGCGCCGCCGGTCAGTAGCCGTTGAAGGATCTGAGCAAAGTTATCCATCATCGTGTTCCTTTGTTTTTCGAGGGCCTCCTCGAGCAATATTTTGATAGGATATCCTGCTCCCTCATATTTATTTTCATCCCCCATGGGTGTCCGTCGAGGTTTGCGAGACTGATCTTGCAAAGGTTCCACCAGATCGAGCCCTAGCTCCTTATACCCCGACCTCGTTGGGGACATGCAAAGAAGGATCAAGAAAAAGCAAACAGATCTGATACCATTGATCCCGATTTATGCAGGAATGAAATAGAATAAACATATAACCATAAATACATAGGTGCAGCGGAAATAACATTTCATTTCATTAATATCAAAGAACTGAAATTTGCTTACAGACAGAATAGAAATAAAACTAGCTAGGGCACTGGTAGCTATCTCTGAGAAGAGATGTGGCGGCTACAGGCCTCTGAACTAAGTTACAATGAGGCTCGAGGGCCTATTTATTATTTAGAAACAATGGTAAATCCTAAACATCCAAAACCCTAACCCTAGGAGATGAAGCGCCAAAACTATGGGCCCCGTTTGGGTAAATTGGTGTTTCAACTTCCCAGGGGCGTAACTTTGGCATACGATTTCCGTTTGACGCGTACCATACCTCGTTAGAAAGATCTATCCGAGGAATACAAAGATCTCCGTTTCCCAAAAAAAATGTCGTTTAGGGCCTCAAAACGGCTCTGGAAGTTTAGGACCCGAAAAAATGCTAAAAATAGTAAACTATGCCGAAACTGAAAAACTGAAATAGACAATGGTAGAGCCCCAAGTGGAATAGGCAAGTGACCACCAATATCCACCTGGATCAAAAGAGCCACTGAACTGAGACTTGGGTTTTGCATACATGAAATAAGGCAAAGAAAAGACACTAGAGGCAAGGTTTCCTGGTACAGACAATGTGGTCTCTAGATGTAAAGTACTAGAATTGTGTGTATGTTGTACATGTTATGTCATGTACATGTGGTACTATGTCATGAGTATTGTGTATCCATTGTATCGTGACATGTGTTTTCATTTTGTGGTACTATGTGTACGTATATATGTTAGGTGGTACATTGTGTGTAAGTGTATATATTTTGGTGTACATAGTGTGTAGGAAACCGTGTGTGGGTGTATTTTTTTTTTATGTACACTATGTGTATGCATACGTATTAGGGATTAATTCTTAGGATCTCGAGTGGTTTTGGGAAAAAGCCCTATAACATCTTTGGTTGCTTGGATGTTGTGGGTTGGATTCCTGTGACAACTTGGCTTCCCTAGAGGCTCTAGATTGAGACAGTAGTACTGAGAACCCTATAAAACTTGGTAAGATAAAAATATCCAGTTGTTGATATTAAGTGTAGAGCCGACATAGTCTCTAGATTCCCTTGTTGTTGATACTATATATAGAAGAGAAGGCAATAGGTGCTTTCTAGGTTTGGAAACTAATTTAGTGTGTGCATGGAAATAAGAAAGGCAGAAGAAAAGAACCATTTAAAAGATAAGTACTAGTCCTTTATTTCATTTTTTTTTTATGCGCATAATCTATGATTTTGATTTTTGAAGGTTGATTGTTGAGCTAACTAGATGTCATATATGATGACTTGCTCAAAGAGCTAATTTGATTTATTGTGACACAAAGTAAAAAAAAATTCAAGTGTACCTTATTAATGAGCTACCAATGACGCATGATTTGAATTTATTAAAATTCCTTTTGAGTCTAATTGAAATTATATGCTTGGTATAGGAAATTAAAGAAAATGCCTAGGTTTAGGTGCTTGGAACTAGCTGCAAGAGTGTAAGCAACAATAGTAAAAGGAATTATAGCATGAAATAGTGTGTTGGTAAAGTATTAAGGAGCAAGGCCATTATGGGATATGTTATCACAAATAAAATTTCATCTTGATTAGGAGAGTCATTTAGCATAGGTTTCACTGTCTTGTCAAAGTAGTTCATGAAATTGATGAACTTTTCTGAATGGGTCATTATCCTAAGTTTAGAGAGTCCCACTTGTCATGTCATCATGGTCAAATATATCAAAATCCATGAAAAGTCTCCATCAATTGGTTTAAAATTTGGTTGTGGCCACCTTCTCATATTTTCCTGAGTCCGCAATGAAATTTACAAAAAACATGTTGTTTTCTCTATGGGCTCACCTGACTAGTTCATAGCGAATATGCTAGAATTATAACGTGAACCACTACAAAATAATTTTCTTATGCACCGATAAAGGAAATGGTGAGGTGTCGAGTTTTTAGAGGTTAAATTTTAATCTAAGGTCATGTGATCAATTAGAAGTGTCATGCAACATGCGTAATTATAAGTGGTCATTCATCATTTCACTTAACCTCTCTCATTTTTCCTTATCCCTCTCATATTCGAAATTTACCTTTTAAATTCAACTTTGAAAGCTCTTGTCTGTCATATTTCCTTCTACCTCTGTGTATTTCTATTTTAATCACCCTTCAGAAGTCCAACTTTTTTTGCAAGCTGCTTGTTGTGCAATTATTTTTTTCTGCTGGTGTCATAGCATCAAGAAGGTTAGCACAGTGTTAAAAGAGATGGCCATGCAGAAGAAGACTAATAAAGGGGGTTCAGTTGTGAGGTATGAGCCCATGGATCTTAAATTTCTCAATGAGGACCCTAGCTTTGCAGAAACCTTCAACATTGTTGGGTGCTTGAGATTATTCCATAAATTACAAGGTTTTCATGGCCAGTTTCAAAACACTTTGTAGTAAATTTCGTGGGCACTGCATCAAAGGTGGGTCTACTGAGTTTTTCGGTGTCACCTAAAACAATTTCCCAAGCCACAGAGATTCCAAGGATGGGAGAAGAGTGGTTCAAAGACACTAAGTTCAAATTCCAGAACTTTGATGAATTCATGAAATCTGAACACATTGGCATAGATATGACATCTCGAATTACAAGGATATTCCTTAAAGAAAACTACACCAAATTACTTCTTCTAATTCAAAAATACATCACATGTGAAGGTAGGTTCCATATTATTTATCAACATCATTTCAGACTCTTGCTACATTTCATTGGTAAGAAAACTCGAAACCTTCCATTTTTCTTATTTAGAAGCCTAGGCAAGATTTCAAACAAAGTTCAAGCTAGGCCAGAACGTAGCCAAACTTCAATTTTTCATGATGGGTTGATTAAGGTACAGGTGTTGGAGGAGTTAAAAAAGTGGAAAAGAGACTAGGCGACATTCTCGTTTCTTAGTGGTTATGAAGTATATGCATTAACACCCAATAAGACACCTAAATCAAAAGCTACTCCTTCTAGCAAAAATGATAAAACCATAGCTGAATAAGAGGTTGTAAATGAAGAGGAAATGGAGCCCAGTGTAGAGCCTATGGAGGTTGAAATAGAGCATGCACAAGAAACAAAAGTTCCACAGCCTACACCTACAAGTAGAAAACCAAAGACCAGGAACACGAGACATGGAAGGATAATAATAAGTAAAACAATAGGAAAAGGAAACCTTGAGGATATTCTTCAAACCATAGATTTGGAAGAAACTCCAATTCTCAAAGTTGTCGATATTAAAGGAAGAAAGAAGAAAAATAAGGGTCTTACTGTAAAAAAACTTGATTTCTCAGGAGGATATGCAGGGTTTATGTTCCAACCAAGAAAACCACTCAGTAGGCTACAACTTGCCAAAGGTGTCATGGCTAGTAAAAATATTGAAGTGATAGACAAAGGTAAGCAACTTGTGGAAGAGGACATCATTGATTTGTCTCCAACAGAAGAAGAAATCATTGTGAAGAGAAAATTTAAAGAGAAAGTTGTTGAAAAACTAAAGTACAAATTTCAAAGGAACAGTTAAGAGAAGCTAGGGAGGAGGTAATTGAAACCAAGTTGGAATTGGAGGAATCCAATCTAGACAGAAAAATGATGGAGGAATTCAAAGAAAAGGCACATGAGCAAATCAATCACTATGATGATTCTTTGAACAATTCCATGAAATTGTTGAGACAACCCTTCCTTTACGTAATGAAACATACAAGGAAGAGGAATATTTTGTTGTAGGTAGAGATAAAGAAAATTAGAATTCAAGTGAAATAACTAGAAGAGAAGATGGAGATGATACAATCAGATCTCATGAGAAAAGGTTTAGAAATAATAGTCATAGATGAACCTGTGGAGACTGAAGCCCCTATTGTGAAAGGTGAAGCTTATAAAGCTTGAAAAGTAGATAAATTACCTTCTTTATATTTTTTGCATAATTTTCAAACATCACTTGTAGAGCCATAAGAAAATTTTGAAGAATGAAAGAACAATTTTCAGGTCTTCTCCTAATTAGGCAAGTTCGTAGCATGTCTCGGGCTTGATGCCCAGAAATCACTACAAACTCATTGTAGGATATTTTTTTCTATAAATCTCAAGTGTTTTCATTAAGGAGGCAGGTAACGGTTTTTGTTTAGCTATTTTGACTTAGTAAACAAACTCAAATCAACAAAGGGAGAAAATAGGTGGCAGATATGGTCAATGTCAAAGTGCTACAAACCTTCACTATGGACTTGCCTAAAGTCCCATTTTTCTGCAACGAAGACGTTTTTAGAGATTTTTCAAATTTTTATGGTATATTTGGGATAAGCCAGCCATGTGGAAAGGTTAGGGGCCATCAGAGGAATTTTTTGATGGAGACATGGTCTTTGACAATTTTTTTTAGTTTTCCAGATCATCATGAAGACACTCATCAATCATCATGACACCACCACCAAAAATCTAGGAAGACAAGTCTCCTGACCTGGTGGGAGAAATTATGTTTTGGTCATGTTCAATGCCACCAGGGGACATGACTTTCCTTAATGTATATATGCAGTATTAATTTTTTTTATGTAATAATTAGGTTATATACTCCTATTAGGTTTCTAAGTCATCAAATTAGTAGCTGTCATTTTTATCGCCATGTAATTTTCTTAAGGTTAGATTAGGTGTCATCATAGAGACTAAAAGGTCTAGCCTTTTTGACAGACCCAATTTAAATATGCTTAAGCCTATTAATAGACATATTATCTAAGAATAGAGGATTGATTGATGTTGACTACAAAACTACTATTGTAAAAAATTCTCATCAGTAATATAAAGTGGCAATTGGATTTTCTTCACCTCAGATTCATTGATGTTTTCATGAGTGTTTTCCTTGAGTATTCTTCAATTTTATATTTTGTACTATGATGTTTGATTACCTAGAATTTAGGTATGACATCCTCTAACTTCCTTCAAAAATTATATTGTTTTATATCTTTGTATGTTATCTTTTCATCAAAACATCTATATGCCTCAGCTTCCATAAGAAGAGTTCCCATGTCATTGAATTTATTTACACTAACTCCATATTCCCAATGGTAGTGATTTCTCCACATCTTTGACCTACATAGAAACACACTTAAAACACTATTTCAGATTTCACCATCTATTGAAATTCATTTGCATAAAATAATCTTTATCTTTGAGAGAGCCCTCTCAAGCTGAAAAGGCTAATTTTCAGCTAGAAGTAGGTTTGAAAGAGTTACTCTAGGTTGACTAATGAATAAATCCACCTGTACCGATTTAGTGATAACATTTTGGTATGTCTATCGGAAGTTTGAAGACATATTTCCCAAAGTTTATTCTCAAAAATAAATGCTGAACTCTTGGAGGTAGCAAGAGCTTAGAAGCTTTCTAGGTTGCACGCTACCTTGGTGACTCCACTAAAAAAATTTCATTTTTAAATGTGGCTTCGAAAAAGATACACACAAGGAGAAATCCATATCTTAAGCCACCTCCAATTGTGGATAATCCAAAAATAATTCTCAGAGGCATTGGAGGCAGCTCTTCAAAATCAAGTATCCCATCACATTCAAGAGTTTTTTCCTCTGAGATTATTTAAGATAAACAATTTGATGAAAAATTAGAACAGGTGTTTTTTAGGTATAAGATTGAAAATGAATTGACTGATATAATTCTATACCTACAAAGGCTAGCTATTGATACATCTTCCTTAGTGAAAAAAGAAGAAAAAGAAGAATTTTGGAAGACTGTCACCTCAGAGTTATTGTTGGAGAAAGAATATTTTGAAAGATTAAAAGAGTTAGCTCCTTTTGATTTTTTGTTGAAGATAAATTCTGGCATACCCTTGCCAGAATGGAGTTCCTTTTTTCTAGAATCGAAATTCCCCTTACAACATTTCCTAACACTTCACCCTCCTTCACTGGTATTTCCTAAAGTTAGAATTTAAACTCATCCCCTACTTTTTCAAGTACCACGGTCCCTTTCATCATGGCTTGAATTCCTCCTCCCACTGTACCTACAAGATATTCTCCTGTTGTCCTTTCTGCTATCCTTCATGACCTTCGAGATGAATATTATACTAGGATTGAAACTTTGGGAGTGAATAAGAGATAACAACTGAAGAACATGTTGAACAATTTCATGAATTAATTGAACGAGAGAAGGTAGATGATGAAGACATGAAAATGAGGTTGTTTTCTCATAGTTTCACAGGCGAGGTAAGAAAATGGTTTAAAGCTTTAGCCCCAGCTAGTTTACAAAATTGGACCAGTTGGAAGATAGTTTTTTGACAAAGTGGGGGAGCAAGGAGAACCCTGTTCAAGATTTAACTGAGTATAACAATCTGAAAAGAGCCTTATATGAATCTGTCTAATATTGCTCTAAGATATTTAACAAGGTCTACAACTCCATACCTGCTCACATTAAACCTCCCCTACGAGCTTCTCAACTACACTATGCTAAATCTTTTGATTATGAGTTTTCGATATTGTTAAGGGAAGAAAAAGTTTATTCTTTGGCTGACATGCAGACATTAGGGGAATTTTGAGCTCTAAAATGGGACTCCTAAGAAAAATGTACAACCAGAATAAATTTTTTGAGAACCAATAGGATTCAAGGTGATGATGTCAACCATGGGGGATAACTCACCAAATTTGGATTAAAAAAGTAAAAAGATTAAAAAATAATAAAATAATAAAACTAATTTTTCAACTTGTATTTTCAACTTATGTACGTAATGATTTACTAAAATTTTGAGTGGGATTACTTGTTAGATGAAAAATTTAATTCCTCATCCAAGGAGTACCCATGTTGTGTACTTTTGAAGGACCCTGCTACATGAAAAATGAGAAATACATGAAAAACATGATTGCAATCACGTTTTTCATGTATTTCTAATTTTTCATGTAGAAAGGTCCATAGAAAGTATGAAACTTGGGCACTCCTTGGATGAGGAATCAAATTATACATCTAACGAGTGTTTCAGCTCGAAGTTTTAGTAAACCCATAGGGAGATAAGTTGAAAATACGAGCTGAAAAAACATTTTTTTATTTTTCCCTCTAAAATTTGATGATGTAATCTAAGATTATTTTATTATTTCCACCATTATTTTATAATTTCCTTAGGAGGCCTATTTTACACATCGAAATTACCCCAATGATGATGCAGTGAAAGTTGAGGTGAACATGGCTGCAACCAAGATGACTAATATGGGTAAAACAAAACTAAAAGAAGAGAATCCTTTTTCATCCTTAGATGAAAAGTTTGATAGCATGATGAAGATGATGGAGAAAATTATGGACATACTTTATCTTGGAGCCACTCCTTTGCCTCATGCACAACAAGAGACTCATATCAGAAATTCTCAATTTAGGAGGCCTCAAAAATAGAAAATATAGAGGGAAAATAGAAACCAACGTGATACAGAAATAATATCTCATTTTCAAAAAAAATTGCTAGATGAGGACAAAGGAAAACTTGAGTTCCAAGAAGATATGATTCATTACTTAGATGAAGATGTGTCTGGAATGTTTCTAACTAAATAGGAACATGATGATTCTAGTCATGATATGGGAGGAAGTGAGGGATAATTTGATTACATAAAGATTTAATAGCATTCTATATTTGAAATGCAGAAACAATGCAATTTGAGAAATAGAAATTTTCCCATTACAACAAATAAATCTCAACCAACAAAAGATGCTCCTAAACTAGCTGAACCAAAGAAAGACACACAACTACCACCACATGGAAAAGAAATTGAAAAAGCTTCAACTACTTTCAATTTAGAGAATGAGATCTCCAAAATCACAATTCCAGTCCCCTTTGGTGAAATAGTTAAGGTCATTGAGTATAGAAGACAAATTGTCAAGATTTTAAACACTCGTTCTGGACCTTCAGACATACTAAATCTGCAATAAGACCATCCTACCATTTTCCTAGGATAAAGGGTAGAAGACGAACAGAATGAAGAAGTTCCTCCTTTCTATCTAAGTGTGAATATCCATGATATGAATTTGCATAATTCCATTTGAGATTCAGGATCTTCTCCCAATTTAATGCCTAAGGTGATCATGGAAACAATGGGTTCAGACATCACTAGACCTTACAAATATTTGTTTTATTTTGACTCCAAGAGAGTTTAGTGCAGTGGTTTCATTAATGATGTGGTTTTTTGACTAACTAAAGTACCTCCTAAGACAATGGTGATGGACATAGTAGTAGCTGAAATTCCTCTGAATTTTGGCATACTTTTATCTAGATCTTGGGTAGCAAAAATTAAAGGGACTATGCAGATGGATATGACATATGGAACCATTCTGGAACTTGGTAAGTAGATGAGGCTCTATAGAGAAAGTAGGATGGCTTACATGGTGAGTAGCAAAGAAAAACCACAAAATTTTCCTATTTATGCAGTAGAGACTAAATTGTGATCCTTAATTTTGTTTGGTGAACTCACTGATGAGGTAGAAAATGAGGAGAGGACATAAAATTAGCAAGCAAAAAATCATAGTTGTGTTAATGAAAATGAAGAAGGTTGGTGGAATTTACATTTTGATGGCACTGATGGAAGAGAGGTAGTTGGAGCAGGGATATGTATTACCACTCCTAATGATTAATGTAAGTTTTTCTCTTACAAATTAAACTTTGATTGTACAAACAATATGGTAGAGTATGAGTCATTGTTTTTTGGGCTAGAAAATTTGAAGAATTTAGGCGCCAAAAATATATCAGTTTGTGGTGGTTCTGAATTAGTGATCAAGCACATAGAAGGATTTTGTAAGACCAAATAAGTCAGGATGAGGGCTATCGAAACTTAATCTATGAAATTCTTGTGACTTTTCAATAATACACTTTCATTGTCAAAACTAGAGATCAAAATTCAGTAAATGATTCTTTGGCTATCTCTACTAGTTTATTTGTCATTCGAACTAATTCTAGTGATAGATACGAGGTTGATTTCAGACATAGACTAGAAATCCCTGATAATATCATTCATTGGAAAGTGTTTTATAGTGATAAGCAAGTCCAAAATTTCCTTGAATTGAAAGAAGAGTTTGAGAATATTTAAGTAGATCAACAAAATATGCTTGTTGAAACTAAATTCAATTCTGAAGTCTTGCAACTAAAAAATAATTGTATTCCCAAAGGTCTTATTCCCCTTCAGAAATTATTTGATCAAAATTATGTTTTCAAATCCCCAAGGATGAATGCTGATGATGAAGAGGTAGAAACTTTCAATATTTGTACAACACAAGTTCCTAAGATGGTCAATCTATCTAAGTTTCTTTCTATGGAGATGAGATAGAGGTATGTAGATATGATGAAGAAGTATATTGATGTATTTCCATAGAGCTATGATGAATTGAAAAATTATGATCCCAGTATTATCCAACATACTATCCCCATCAAAGAGAATGAAAAAACTTTGAAGCAGAGGTTGAAAAGAATTAATACCTTTCTCATGTCATATATTGAGAAAGAGATTAAGAAATTATTTGACACAAAAATCGTTGTCCCTTTGAGGTTTTAAAGATGTCTTGAAAATCTTGTACCTATAAGAAAGAAGAATGGTGAGATCAGTATTTGTATTGATTTCAGAAATTTAAAAAGAGCATCTCTCAAGGAAAATTACCCTCTTCCCAATATAGATCAAATTCTGAAAAATATTTTTGGCTCTAAAATAATTTCCATGCTCAATGTTTTCCTAGGTTACAACAAAATTTTAGTACATCTGGAGGACCATGAGAAAACTGCTTTTACCATGCCATGGGGAACATTCATGTATGCCAAAATGCCTTTTGGTCTCATGAATGCGGGGGGAACTTTCCAAAAAGATATGGATGTTGATTTTTATGAGTAGAAATAAAAATTAGTGGTTTTCTATTTGGATGACATCACTATATTTTCAAAGAAGGAGGAAGAACAACTAAAACACTTCGAGAAATTTTTGTAGAAATGCAGAAAATTTGGTATATATCTTAATCCTACTAAAAGTGTCTTTGATTTAACTTCTGGTAAGTTGTTAGGACACATTATATCAAATTATGGGACCAATATTGATCCAAATAGAGTCAATGCCATTTATAAAATAGACCTACCAAGAAATAGGAAAGAGATTTAGTTCTCTCATGGAAAGGTAAATTTTGTTAGAAGGTTTGTTCCAAATTTTGTTGAGATTGTTAAACACATCAATAAGATGTTAAGGAAGGAGTATGATGTTAAATGGAGAGTAGAGGGAAAAAAATCATTTGAGGACATAAATAATGCCATCACTCAAGCCCAAGTGCTCATCAGTCCTAACTTTTCAAGTGATTTTCTAGTTTTTACCTTTGCCTCTGAACACACAATTGGTGGAGTATTATTGTAGAAAAGGCATCAAGGTGGTGAGAAACCTATTTATTTTTTTAGTTGGACTGTTTCAAAGTCTGAATTGAATTATAATTTCATGGATAAATGGGCATATGATTTAGTAAAGGCTCTTAAAGATTTCTAAATTTACATTCTGCATTATCATATTATTGCATTTGTGCCTAGCACTGTGGTGAAAGATATTATGACCCAAACTGATCCTGATGGAAAATGAGGTAAATGGATAGCCACTTTACTAGAATATGATATAGAAATTAAGCCTACCAAGTTGGTGAAGGTTCAAGGGCTAGAAAATATGATGGCACAATCAAATTTTGAGTGCCTCAAAATGAATTTCATTGCAGAAATTTCAGAGGTAGTAGTAGGAGAAGAGTTTGTCACTATTGAAGAGAAATTAATTTTTTTTGAATGGTACAGAGATTTGATATTTTTTATACATAATCATAAGGCCTCTCCTCAATTGACTAAGTCTAGTTTGAGGTTTGTGAAGTTGAAATCTTTAAGATACTACATTTTGAATAAAAATTGTATTGGAAGGACATCGGTGGAATTATTTTGAATTGTTTGCTAGAAGAAGATGCTAAAAAGGTCATTGAATAATTTGATAAGGGATATTGTGGAAGAAACCATTACTAGAAGGTAGCAACTAATAACATACTTAGAGTAGGATAATATTGTCCTACCATGTCTAAAGTCATCTACAAGAATATTGTTGCATGCCAAGTTTTGATAGTAATAAGAAGCTGACATCTTTACCACTGAAACCAATATATGTTAAATCTCCTTTTCCAAATGGGGATTGGATTCAATTGGAAAAATACACCTAGCATCCTCACGACAACATCGCTGGATTTTGACAACCACTAATTATTTCACCAAGTGGATTGAAGCCATCCCTATAAGGGAGGCTACTGACTCATTCATCATTCAATTTCTGGAGAACAATATTTTTTCCAGGTTTGGTTGTCCTATGAAGATTATTACTGATAATGTATAAGATTTCAAATCCAAAAAATTTGATTAATTTTTTTCATCAATATCATATCACTCTTGTTCATTCCACAACCTATTACCCTCAAGGTAATGGCTTAGCAGAATGATCCAATAAAAGCATAGTGAGGATCATAAAAAAAGTGCTACAAAAAAATACAAGATGAGGGCATTTAAAACTAAAGTTTGATTTGTGGGTTGATAGAGTTTATACTAAGATATGCATAGGTACATCTCCTTATGAATTATTATTTGGAGCTAAAGAAATTTTCCCAACTTCTTTGGGGTTTCTGGTAATGAAACTGCTACAAGGAGATGAAGAAGAACCCAATGCCATCCAAAGGAGGATAAACCAACTCATAGCTCTGTAGGAGAAAAGAGAAGAGGTGTATGACAATCATCAGCAATCACAAAACAGAGTGAAGAGGACTTTTGACAAAAATACCAAGGAAGAAAACTTCAAGATCCAAGATGTAGTTCTGAAATGGGAAGTCAAAATTGAGGAAAAGGGGAAGCAAGAAAAGTTTTAAAACATCTGTAAGGGACCATTTCTGATAGCTGCATACCATGGAAACACCACATTTTTACTTTAGGAGATGGATGGAAAAATGTGTGGACGAGGACCTGTCAATGGAAGGTTTCTAAAACACTATTCCTCTTAGCTTATTTTGTTGAATTACACTCCATCGTACGCATTTCATTTTATATTATGATGTTTTGAAAATAAAAATGATTTCATCATGAAGCTTGAGCCTGAGGAGAAGTCCATAAGATCTTGGCAAAGTCTTCATCAATTTTAGAAAATTTCAGTTTTTTAAGGAAGGCACTGGAACTACAGGTTCTTCATTGTACCCCAGGTGCACACCTTCCCCAGTGGAGCCACTATTATCACAAATAGAATTTAATTTTGATTAGGAGAGCCACTTAGCATAGGTTTCATTGTCTTGTCAAATTAGTTCATGAAAATGATGAAATTTTATGAATGGGTCATTATCCAAAGTTTAGAGAGTCCCACTTGCCATGTCATCATAGTCAAATCTATCAAAATCCACCAAAAGTCTCCATGCATTGGTTTAAAATTTGGTTGTATCCACCTGTCTATCTTTACCTAAGTCAGCAACTAAATTAACAGAAAAAATGTTTCTTTCCCTACGGGTTCACATGACCAGTACGTAGAGAATTTGCCAAAATTATAATGGAAACCTCTACAAAGGTTTTTTTCATCGATAAAGGACATGGTGAGGTGTCGAGTCTTTAGAGGTTAAAGGTAAATATAACTTCATGTGATCAGTTAGAAGAGTCGTGCATCATGCATAATCATAAGTGGTAACTGAACATTTCACTTAACCTCTCCCATTTGTCCTTATCCCTCTCATATTTAAACTTTCCCTTTTAAATTCACCTTTGAAAAAAGTTGTCTGTCATCTTTCCTTCTACCTCTCTGTATAGTTGTTTTTATCACCCTTCAGAAGTCCAATTTTTTTTGCATGTTTTTTTATTTGCAATTATTTTTTTTGCACGTGTCATAGCATCAAGAAGGCCAACGCAATGTTAAAAGAGATGACCATGAAGAAGAAGAATAATAAAGGGGGCTCGGTTGTCAGGTATGAGCCCATGGATCTAAAATTGCTAAATGAGGACCCTAGCTTTGTAGAAGCCTTCAGCAGTGTTGGGTGCCTGAGATTCTACGAGAAGTTACAAGGTTTTCATGGCCAGGTTTCAAAGGATTTTTCAGTGAATTTCGTGGGCACTGCATCAAAGGGGGGTGTGCTGCTTCTTGTGGTGTAAACTGAAACAATTTCCCAAGACACAGAGATTTCGAGGATGGGATAAGAGTGGTTCAAAGTAACTAATTTAAAATTACGTAACTGTGATGATTTCATGAAACATGAAAGCATTGAAGTAGATATGAAATCTGGAATTTGAAGGAGTTTCCTTAAAGCAACTACTCCAAAGTACTGCTTATAATTCAAAAATACTTCACATCTAAATTAAGGATCCATATGATTTATCAATAACACTTCAAAATGTTGCTACATTTCACTCGTAAGAAACCTCTAGACCTTCCATTTTTATCATTTAGAAGGCTAGGAAATCTGATAGACAAAGTTCAAGCTAGGGCAGAATGTAGTGAAACTTCAATA
The DNA here is from genome assembly GCA_034641835.2 of Pinus albicaulis. Lineage (NCBI taxonomy): Eukaryota > Viridiplantae > Streptophyta > Pinopsida > Pinales > Pinaceae > Pinus > Pinus albicaulis. The sequence goes on along the minus strand of JAXQQM020064229.1, from coordinate 556,854 downwards.
TTTTCCTGACGGATTGATTAAGTTACTAGTGTTGGAGGATTTAAAATCTGAATAGAGACTATGCCACATTCTTTTTTCTTAGTGGTTATGAATTAGATGCACTAACACGAAAGAAGACACTTAAATCAAAAGCTACTCCTTCCAGAAAAAATGATAAACCCATAGATGAAGGAAAGGTTTTAAATCAAGAGGAAATGGAGGACATTGTAGAGCCTATGGAGGCTGGAATAGAGTATGCACAAGAAACACAAGTTCCATAGCCTACACCTACAAGTAGCACCCTAAAGACCATCATGAAGAAGATTCATGGAGAGATAACAAGAAGTCAAACACTGGGGAAATGCAACCTTGAAAATATTATTGAAGCCACAGACATAGAAGAAACTCAAGTGGTCAAAGATTTAGATATCAAAGGAAGAAAGAAGAAAAATAAGAGTCTTATTATCAAAAAAATTGATTTCTCAGGAGAAGATGGAGGGTGTATGTTCCAAATAACAAAACCACTCACCAGGCTATAGCTTACCAAATGTGTCATGTCTATTAAAAGGACTGAAGTGAAAAATAAAGGTAAGAAAACTATGTCAGAGGACATCATTTATTTGTATCCAACAAAAGAATAAATCATTGGGCAGATAACAGGTAAAGAGAAAGTTTTTGAAAAAACTAAAGTGAAAATTTTAAAGGAGTAGGTAAGAAAAGGTAGGGAGGAGGTAATTGAAACCAAGTTGGAATTGGAGGAAACCAAGCTAGAAAGAAAAATGATGGAGGAATTCAAAGAAAAGGTACATGAGAAAATCAATCACTATGATGAGTCCTTGACCAATGCCAAGAAATTGTTGAAAATAACCCTTCCTTTACGTAGGGTAACAAAACATACAAGGAAGAGGAATATTTGGTTGCAGGCACAGAGAAATAAATTTAAACGTGAAGTGAAAGACCTAGAAGATAATATGGAGATAATACATTTAGATTTCAAGAGAAAAGGTGGAAAAATAAAAGTCATAGATGAACCTGTGGAGACTGAAGCCCCTGCTGCCATAGGTGAATCTTCTAAGGTTTGAAAAGTGGGTAAATTACCTTTTTGATATTTTTTTCATAATTTTGAAACATTAATTGTAGAGCCATAAGAAAATTTTGAAGAAGGAAAGCACAATTTTCAAGTTTGCTGCCAATTAGGCAAGTTCATAGTGTGTCTGAGGCTTGAAGGCCAGAAATTACAACGTACTCATTGTAGGATCTTTTTTTCTATAAATCTCAGTTGTTTTCATGAAGGAGGTAGGTAAAGGTTTTTGTTTAGTTATTTTGACTTTCTAAACAACAACATATCAGCAAAGGGAGAAAATAAGTGGCGGAGATGGTCAAAGTCAAAGTGCTACAAACTTTCATGGCAGACTTGCCTAAAGTCCCATGTTTCTGCATCGAAGAAGTGTTTGGAGATTTTTCAAATTTTGATGGTATATTTGGGATAAGCCAGCCACGTGGAAATGTGAGTGGTCATCAGAGGAATGTTTTTATGGAGACATGGTCTTCGACAAAGTTTTTAAGTTTTCTAGATCATCATGAAGACACTCATCAATCATTATGGCACCACCTCATAAAAAATAGGAAGAAAAGTGTCCTAACTTGGTGGGAGAAATTATGTTTTGGTCATGGTCATTTCCACCAAGAACATGACTTTCCTCGATGTAAATATGCAGTCTTAAATTTTTTTGATATAATAAATTGGTTATAGAGTCCTATAAGGTTTCTAAGTCCTAAAATTAGTAGCTGCTAGTTTTATCTCTATGTAATTTTCTTATGGTTAGATTAGGTGTCATCATAAAGACTCAAAGGTCCAACCTTATTGGAAGACCCAATGTAAATATGCTTAATCCTATTAATAGGAATATTATCGAATAATAGAGGATTGATTGATGTTGACTACAAAACTACTATTGTAAAAAATTCTCATCAGTAATATACAATGGCAATTTCCTTTTCTTCACCTGAGATTCATTGATGTTTTCATGTGTGTTTTCATTAATTATTTTGCAATTTTATCTTCAATACTTTGGTGTTTGATTACTTAGAGTTCATGTATGACATGCTCTAACTTCCTTCAAACATTGTACTGTCGTGTATCTGTGTATGTTATCTTTTCATCAGAACATCTATATGCCTCAGATTCCATAAGAAGAGTTACCATGTCATTGAGTTTCTTTACACTAACTACATATGCCCAATGGTAGTTATTTCTCTGCATTTTCACCTGCATACAAACACACATAAAAAACTATTTCAGTTAGCCATATGTTGAACTTCATTTGCATAAAATCATCTTTATCTTTGAGAGAGCCTTCTCAGGTTGAAGAGACTAATTTTCAATTAGAAGTAGGTTTGAAAGAGTTATTATTGTATGACTGGTGAAGAAACCCATCTCTACCAGCTTAGTGATAACAAGATAGTGATACCCAATAAATTCCATTGATTTCCATGAGAATTCTATGACAGGTATCATTGTTTGGAGGTAGGGATACACCTTGGTTTTTGGACCTTTTGATGTGAGGAAACCTTGCCAAGGGAAATATTTCAAAACAAGGGGATGTTAAGAAACTTGGAAGGTGAGTGAGTACACAGAAGGGTGTGACCAAATTTCCAAAGGGAATGAGAAGAAGAGAAGGGAAGGCTTGTGAATAATTTTTTTTTGGTCATTAGCATTTCCAGATGGAATCAAAAGTTCATTAGGAGTGTGCCCTAGAATAATGAGCCAGTGATTGTTCACTGAGACATAAAGTAGCACAAGGATTGTAATATTGGACATTGGGTGAAAACTTTTATTTTGGAAGTGAATTATAGATTTCCTAAGAAGGAGGTGAATCATGGTACTACTTTGAGTGTGGTGGTCCAAGCTTCTATATTCCCTTGTTGCTGATGCAAGTATTGTATCCTTTTATTTTCTAATTAGAGAAAATGTGGATATGTATGTATCTGTATATTATTGTAAATTCTATTTTTAGCTGTGTTTATAAAGATCCATAATGTGTATGATTACTTGTTCATTAAATAAAATTTGCATAGGTACATGTGTTTTCAATGTTTAGAAAGCTCCATAGGGAGTACGTTTGTCATTTTTTCATCAGTTGTTCATTGTAAATGTCGCATCAAGTTGCGTTATAGAGCTGCATAGGAAACATGTCTTGCTAGTAATAAGTGTCATAGAACACCAAGGAGGTGTTCCATTTTTGGCGAGGGGTTTGTAATACCCACTGGTTGATTTTCCATGAAAATAAATAAGACCAAGTAATGGGAGACACTTTCCAAGTTGAATGGTGGGAAAAAATTATAGTGGGAATGACTTGTGGTTTAATAATAGCTATGGAAATTGGCAAAGGAAAAGAGGCAATAAATGGAATTTAATTATTAAAATAAAGGAAAATAGGAGAAAAGGAAGGTGAAGAGACACAAATTTGCATGCAAGTGAAACCAGAGGATGAATGAAGGAAAATGAAGAAAAAAAATACATCAATGATAAAAAGGCATCAAAGAATAAATTCGTAAAATTTTGGAAATTTTCAGTGGATCTATTGCTCATTCTCTCATGCACTCTTGCACACTTATAAAATTATAGCATTCACTTGGAATTGGAGAAAGTAACTAAAGAAAAAGCAAGGAATTCATGTGTAGTGGAAGAGAAGGTTGGATCAACAACTATAACAAGGATACTTTGTAGGTAACAGGTTCCATGTGTGATTTCCTTGTTATTTTTTCGATGCATGGTATATTCATGCGATTCCTTGGTTATGTTTTTTCACTGGCATGAAAAATTTCCTAGATTAACATTGATTTCATCCTTACCTTACCATTTTCTACATAGCCATGATGTAGTGGATTCCCTATTTGGATGGTTTGATTGGTTCTTAATCTCCATATGGATATGAGTTGCGATAGGATCTATGGAGCGCTAGGAAAGCTTAGGTCCATCGAGGCTATGGGTTCAAATGGTAGTCCCTTAGAGCCCTGTAATAGCTTGGGTCCCTGGAGGCTCTCGGTTGAGGTGAAATCCTTGAATCCCTAGATGGCTTCAGAAGAGACCAATATGGTTGATCCTAGTGATTTATATATCATATACATGAGATCGCTATGGCTTAGGGTTGACATCATTTTGACTCTGTAATCTCTGGTTGGTTCTTTTTTTGTCTAACCCTTATGATCCCACATTAATGCTTAGAATATGGCTCGAGGGTGATTGTATGTAGGAGATATTTTGGTTCAACCAATCTATGGTCGGGTGGTACGTGGAAGTGCCTAACTTAATTTTATTTTTCTTATGTTAATATGAGATATTTTCCTATTTTGATCTATGAGCACTTGTAATGATCATTGTGTTGGTTTTATGGTTGGTTATCATGAATTATATTATGGTTATATGTTGGCTATATGCCTGGTTAAATTATGTTCTCTTACTATGGACCTCTCTCATGATTTGATAAGTTATTGAATGGTTGATGAATGCATGGTCTAACAAGTGTTTTTGTGACTAACTTGAGAGGGAATAAATCCTTCTTAGTGATTCTCAGATAAATTTGAGAATTTTATGATCATATACACATTCTTGAGTTGTATCTTATATGTTTTTCATATGTTTAATAGAATTTCAATCGTGGTCAATATATTGCACAAGTTTTGAATGGTTGGTAGTGTTAACATCATTGTCATGATTCTGGAAAGTTATAGGAATTTTTGTGTTGTGGTTTGGAGGAAAACCTTAAAAATTTCCATAGATCTTGCCATCACATGCGTTGAACTAGAGAATTTTGGTCATAACCACATGCAAGAAGGATTATGTGTGTGGTTGGAGCTTCATAATAGCATGCTCAATTTGTGAAGGGTATTAGCGTTGTGAAAAAATATTTCCAACTAAGGATATGATCATTAGAGGTCGTGGAGTCAATTCTAGGTGATTTAGTGCTTGTTAGAGGTATCGATTTTTTTTTGTTTTTCATCCCCACTTCGATAACTAAAACATCGAGGTCGGTTCATATCATAGCGACACTCAAATCACGATTACCCTTTGAGATCTTGTAAAAGCGGGAAATTGTGGGAGGAGGCCTTACAAACATTTTAAGGTTTGGTCATTATAATTTCTAAGATATACCTTATGGATGGTAGGTTTGTGGTTATCCTAGAAACAAGTTTCAAATAATTCATGTTGGTATGCTCGTTGTAATATTTTTCCAAAGTAATTTCTAGCAATAAAAGAACTAGGGGCCTAGTGGAATAATGAAGTAGTTTAGGTAAAAATTTCAAATTTATATTTTGAAAATTGGACATTCGGTACAATGTACAAGTTCACTATTGGGAAGGGGTCAAAAAATAACAAATTTTGGGAAAGTTACCAAAAATTCACTTGCCACATCAAATTTTTGCCAGACTTATGGAAATAAAGATAAGACACATTAGAAAACTATAGGTTGAAAGTTCAGAAGTAGAAGGGTTGAGTTTTCAAGGTTACATCGAAAACAAGGTTGGTCAAAAGGATAGACCCTAGAACAATGTTTTAAAATCTATTTTAACTTAAATTTATCATAAATTTTGTTGGCATGTACAATTGAGGTGATTCGATGGTTGTGATAAAGATAAAACATAAGAAAATATACTAAGAAAAGGATCATAACAATTGGAGGTCATTATTTATAACATATTGGGGTTGCAAGTCAATATCTTAGGTTACACCTCACTTAAAAATCAATGGAAATAACTATATTTATGGAGATGAGGATAAATATAAAATAAATAATATGGAATGCTGGATAATGGTAAAGGAATACAACATTTCGTCTTTAGTAGAAAGAACTTATTTTTCTAGTGGAGCTTGGAGGTGGTGGATGAGTATTGATATTAATACATAAGTGAACATCACATGGGAAGAAATTTTAAAAGTGTTCTCAAATAAATGAATCAAGAATAAAATAATGAGGTAAGTTACAAAATTTAATATGAATTAAAAGAAGTTAAAGAAGAGGCTGGGAAGAAGGGTTTGATTTATTTAAGCTACAAAAACTTAAAGAAGCACCCATTAAGTAGACAATTAAAAGGGGTAAAGTGTGGAAAGAGGAATTGGAAGAGGGAATATTCAAGGGAATGATTGAGAAATAAAGGTGAAAGGATATATATTATGAAACCATAACAGAAAATTAATAGTTGAAATCAAGATATTAAAAGAGGAAATGGAGCATTTCCAAAGTACAGAAGAAATAAGGATCTTATAGGAAGAGACTAACAAAAGAATTGAAGAGGAAATTTTTAACAATATTGAAGAATCCCTAGACATGGATGAGGTAAAATAAAAAAACCCATTTGAAATTTGAAGAAGAACAACATAATTTGATAGAGGGTGTTATATTGCATATTCAAAAGGAGAAAGAAGAAAAGAAAACATAAGTTCACTATAAGATATTTAAAGAAGTTGAACTCCATCTAAAGGATGTTCATGTTGAATATAATGTATCATATCAAATATTATATTAACAAAAAAATAGGAGAAGATGATAGAGGAGGATATATTTAAAAACAATATATATGAAATGGGTGTGAAAGGTTAAGGAAAGTCATCAAGTGTGAAAATAAATCGACATCCTCATTACCAAGAAAATTTTCATGGAAGAAAATAATATCAATATTATCATTATCGATGAAGAGGTTGAAATGCTCATAATATTCATGAAATTTGGCATCACAAAGTCATTATTCAACAAAATATGATGAAAGACCAATAACTATAATAAAATGGTGAAGTCATGCAAAAACACTATGTGTAATCAAAGGAAAGGAATTATGCATCCACCATCCATGAAGAATTGAGAACAAAATGAATTATATTTGGGTGGATGGATCTTCATTAATGGAAAGAATAATATAGTAATAAAAGGAAATCCTATTATTTGGTTTCATCACATGGAACACCCTTAATTATGAAGCTATGATGAAAAATATTTTAGAAGGACAATATTATTATATGAACCCAAGGGGTTAGACACAGAGTTGTTACACTAAAATCTGTCATCCTGACATTTTACCATGAGTATGAGCTCATTATTACTCATACTTCCTCCTTTTGCAAGTCTAACATACTAGCTCCTCATGTCAAGCTTCAAAATCAGAGAAAAGTCCCTAAAATCCCCTAAGAATTGGTATCGCACTTTCTCTATACATTCCCTGCGGTCCCGCACCTAAATCTCAGCCTGCCTGCGGAACCATAACGCACTTTCTTTTTGTAATGGGTGCGGACCTCTGTAAAATATAAAAAGGCGAGAAAGTAAAGATAAAAGTGAATTTCAGATGAATTCTAGAAGATTCTGGATGGGAATTTTCGGGAATGGATACGCTTTGAGAAGGTTCATGCATCCCTCACTTGATGGAGCTAACCCCTTGATGTAAGGAGCTAATCCCTTTGAAGGAGGATTCTATCCCTTCATATTTGGAACAAAAAACCTCCTCTTTTCCACTATAAAAAGAGGCCTTGGGTAGCCTCAAAGGGAGTTCAAGCTTAAGATATTTGAAGTTAAATGCTGTTGAGATTTAGACTCAGTTAACTAAGACTTTCTGTGAGGTTAAATCACTCATCTCTATCTGTCTTGGTTCAAAGAGTACAATGCTTGTCAAATTAGAAGAGATTCCTGCTTCGGACCCCGGGAGGACCTGCACGACATCAAGGCACAGGTTGTAAAGGTTTTCTTTATTTGAAGTTAATACAAATATACTCATTTCTCTCATTAAACTGTCTATTCATGGTTTATTTCATAAATTCCTTGATCATTATGATAAGTATGGTTTGTAATAATGTCTATACAGGTGCTGCTTAATATTTTTGCTTGTTTGTGACTGCAGATTCACGAGGAACGTTCTTTCAGTGCACGGGAAGGACTTCAACGAAATCAAGCAAGCGTTGGACATAAGGTAGGCCTTACACCTATATAGTGTTTTATGAATCTTATATGCTTAGAGAGAGATTAGTATAATTGGCTGTTTGTTGCTAGTTACCTTTTGTACTAGAGAGATCGGTCTTGTCCGCAAGATGGATTAATCTACACAACAAAATGGCGACTCCACTGGGGAAAGAACTTGTTGTTTTTGGTTCTCTTTTATTTTTGATTCGAGGAAACATTTTTTCCTGATTTTTGATTGATACACATCTGTCTGGGTACTTTAGATTTTTTCTGTTTTTAAAAATTTAGAAGTATTTTGAGTTTTTCTATAATTTTTCCTAGGACCGCACTCTGCGTTACTTTGACAGTGCGGGCAGTTTCGCACTTTCTCTATAGAATACAGTGCGGGACCGCACCTGTCAACACTGGTTACCTGCGGACCCTGTAAAATTTTTAGAGAATATCTAGGTTTCTTTTTCTAGTTTATTTTTAGATCTTTGGTTTCTGCCCAGACTGGTTATTATGTCTATCAAGAATTTATTGTGAATGAACTCCAACAGTGTTAATGTTTTGATGATTTTCTAGAAGATTTTGCCGATTGGATTGTTTTTCCTGCTTGGTCTTTGTAGTGATTCGAAGTTTTGAAAATTTGTAGTATCTCAGATTACATTGATCTCTTTTTGTCTTTTGAATCCGACCTAATTGTGAAAACATCGTATATTGAGAAATTAAGCCTTTTGTTTCTTTGCAAATCTTCGAAAAAAACTTGGTTCAAAGTTTTGAATTTCATTTTTTGGTAAAAACATATTTTGAGTGCTTTTGATCTGTTTTTATCTAAACGAATAGATTCTTAGTTTGCTGAATAACTAAGGGAAACATTCATAAAAAAATCTAAAAAGCTTTTACTCAATTTAGATCATAGTTCTCAATATTAGATTTTGTAGTTTTGAGTAGTTTTAATTTTTGTAGCTTTCTTTCGAAAGAAAATTGTTTTGTAGCTTCTTGTTTGGAAAAGAAAAAGATTTTTCTTGTGAGCTTTGATAGTTTATTGAAAAGACAAAATAGTTTCTTTCAATTATTTTTCATGTTTGAAGAAGGAATTTAAAGGATTGCATTCTCTAACTCTTTCTTTAGATAGAAAGTTCATTGAAAGAAAAAAGATTTGAATATCATCATAGGTGCATTTTAGTGTTTTTGGAAGTCGAGTCTTCACATCATCCAAAGTTTCATTTCCGCACCCATTGACTTAAGAAACAACTCTTAAAAGTAACGCTTAAATAAAATTCATCTAGTAATCTTTTTATTTCTAGGGCTCTTATCACCAACATAGCTTAGGCTAGTATCTTGGAGTAGGGAGTAATTAACTCTCCAAGATAGCTAAAACAAACAAGTAAACAAATCTTGCGGTAGGAAGAAATTCCAATTGTTACATCTATGCTCTGGGAAGCTCCTCCTAAAGGAGTCAAGCATGAGATCATATCTGAACCAGTGGGGTAAGCAATCCTTCCTCATTGGGAACGATAGAAGATATACACGTATTAAGCAGTGAAACGCCTCGGATAGACCATTGTAGAGGGCTTGGGGGTCACTTGGCGGTAAACCTTGGATTATGTTCCTCATGTATTCAAGGGGGTCAGGCTTTTTTTCTTCTCTGCCTTACGTGTATGCTTCGGATCGTGGGCACAATTCCCCCAGGTATATTTGTTTCGATTGGTAACCTTAGAGGCCATAATCTTTAGGATTCTTTCCTAAGGTGACGGTGGAGGGAAGATCCCACTGTACCTGGAACAGACGTCGACTAGACTCACTTGGACTCTCTGGGAGGTTCTCTTCACTCGAGATGGTTTTGTGAAGAAACTTGTGCCAGTCTGTTTCATTAAGCAGGTTGTCGGGGTAACTGTTCCAACCGCCCTTTTCGTGTTAAAACTCTACTAAGTTGGATTTCATCACCAAATAGTGATTTTAGTATGGAAAGTTACTTGTTTGTGTGTGGTTTGAACTCTTAGATTTTTTAAGCGAGTGATTCAATTGTTTGTTTCTTAGAGACTTTAGGTGTTTTCATTGAAATTTTTCTTTGTTTGCATGTGATTAGATAATTTTTAATACATTAAATTGCCGAGACAGTCCGGAAAATAGTGAAACCCCCAGACCTTGCGGGTCAACCCAAAAAGAACCCAGGCTGCGGTACCTGGTGTGGTAGACTAAGATCAGCAGAAGACAAAGCTCTGCTATTCAATACATCACGATCATGAAATACCCTGCAAGATATGTTCAAAAATGGTTGGGTTTATGGTTCAAAAATGTCTTCCTCACTCACTATATTCTAACGAACCTGCGTGCGGGCACAGGCGGATCTTGTGTTGAAAACATCTTTGAGTTTGTACACAAGCCGTCTAAAGCCGGGTTCACGGGGTGAAAATATCATCGTGATCTTCCCCTGCGGACTTGTTCTGTGGCTGAAGAACTTACTAATCCAGACGAAGACTTATCACTTCCCAACTCCCCTCAATCGTTAAATCTTAGGGAGCGTGAATCTATTTTCTACAGCCCCATTCGAACTAATCCTTGGTATCTCTCTTTAACGGACTTTTTAGAGAATCCGGGTCTTGCTTTTTATCCACCTCGAATTCCATTTCATCCTACACCCAGAGGTTATTATCCGTCATCTTTTATGGCTGGAGAGTCATCCATGTTTTCTCAAACGCCTGAATCATTTACGGTGGTGCCAGTTCCTTCGGGATATCGTATCTTTGTACAGTGCTTTATCGGTGCAACTCCTCCTTTATCGAAACATTGTTGTCATACGATGTGGTGGACTTAGAATGAAGCGTCGAACGCGGAAAATTTTTTATGATGTACGGTAATATTCTAATCCTCCAAGCTCCCAAGGCGGGTCGATTTCCTTCGGGGGCCAACCTCGGGGGGAACTCGATTCTTTCGCACAGAAACCGACCTCGGGAGTGATCAATTACCGCACGAGAGGCAACCTCAAGGTGGTGGGTTACACCGAGGGCACAACCTCAAGGTAACGCTTTCCCGGACAGCGCCGGATCCATATTATTTTGTGGGGCGAGCCCAAGGACGATGCATACCTGGGGTTATCGGCCCCCGGAGCTGGGAGGCTACATTCCTCGAGGTCCAACCCCAAACTCCAGCTCATGCTCCTCAGGGTCCTCAACAACCCCAACTTCAGTACGTACCTCAAGGTTATCAACCTCAAGGGCAGTACCCAATGCAAGGTTACCAACAGCCTTCTGGTCAACCATCTATTCAAGGAGCCAGAAATTTACCTTTTAATTATCAACCCTACGTTCAACCAAGTTTTGGTCCTTACGTTCAACCTTCTACGGGACAATACCCCGGAATGATGGTGGGATCCGTCCCAATATCAACAGTCGTTGCAGCCTAATGTGCAGTTACCTTATCAACCTGGCCAGCCATTGGTTTCTAGTTCAACTCAGCAACCTGTTCAGCCAGCTATTCAAACTCCTGCACCTAGTTCAGTTCAGCAGGCTGGGCCTAGTACACCTCAGACTCCGCCCCAAACTGCTGCAACTGCTGCAACGTATGTTCAACCTGTCACACCTGTTTCTGGAGTGTCTGTAGCCCCGAGTTCGGCTATCCCTGTATCCATGCAAATACCTCAAGTCTTTGTACCTCAGTCAGGACCTTCAGTTCAGACTACAGTTCAGATGCCTGCAGGACAAACTGGTACAAGTACAGTTGTTACGAGTCAACCTCAATTTACTTATCAACCGTACCAGGGACAGCCACAATTCGGTCCCTATGTGCAGAATCTGAGCTATCAACCATACCCTGGTTATACTTATCACCAACCTCAGTATGGTCCGATTCATCCTGGTTATCCAGGAGGTTATACAATACCTAATGCTAATCCGATTCCTAGTTATCCTGGGTATCTGCCTCCTGGATCTGCTTTGGCTTCTCAAGGTTTTCGTGACCCTAACCGTCAATTACCGTTCATCGCAACTTTGGACTTACCAGATTTGACGCGCCTTACAAATGATCCTATTTTCTATTATCAGAACTGGCCGTCAATGCCTCATAAGTTGCCCAGTGATATACCAAAATTTGAAGGTAAGTCAGGAGAGGATCCATCGAATCATGTTATGACTTATCACCTTTGGTGTGCATCTAATTCAATTATTGATGATTCGATTCGCTTACGTCTTTTCCAAAGAACCCTTATAGGTCTTGCGGCTAAATGGTACATTGAGTTACCACGCAGCTCGTTTCATAATTTCAGTCAGTTAGCAACAGCTTTCTTGACTCATTTCCAGTTGCCTGTCAGATACGACAATGGCACAGAATTATTAACTTCGCTAAAACAATCTACGTCCACGTATATTTCTGATCATATTCATGAATGGCGACGTAGACGACGTTTGGTGAAAGTTTATATTCCGGATCAAATTTTGGCAGAATGGTTTGTGAAATCATTATTACCCAAGATCACTGAAGATGTAGCTAAGGCTGGTGTTGTTACTGAAGAGCAAGTAATTTCTCAGGCTCAGTACCTAGACCTCGTCTATACGCAGTCAGGTACTCTACATGAGAAAATTCTCGATCTTCCCAAACAAGGTCAAATAGTTGCTGCTCCTTCAGGGTCTCATGCCGCTGACGGTATGATTGGTACAGTTAGTTCTAAAAGTAAGAATATATCCTCAAAGAATTCTTCTCCAATTATAACTTTACCTGATTCCCTGAAAGGAGAATCCTCCCCCGAAGTTTCCGCCGACATTCATGTCGTTGAAACATCTACGGCAAAATCAAAATCCGGTGGTAAAAAGAAGGGGAGGAACAAAAACAAAAAGAATTCGAAAGAGAAAACAGATAAAGAAGAATCCAATGACGAGAAACGTAAACCTCGCTATCCTTGCTTCATTTGTGAACAAGATCATTTCACGAAAGAATGTCCATATCGAGAGGAAGTTACGAAACTCGTTAAAGGATCGCAACAACCTGCTGTCTTGAAGGATCCTTTTCCAGTTCAAGATAGTAAGATGATTGGTTCTTCCTCGACTAATTTAGAAGAGCCTATTATGATGATGTCTCATGTAAGGATTGCGACGTGATCGCAATATTACGGTTCTAAGAATCCCGTTGATGGAAAAGAAGGAGAGTCTTCTAATGCGAATACATCAAATACAACTCCTCCTGTTTCCGGTCCGTTACAGATCGAGAAACAAAATCCAGACTTGATAATCAAACCGCCTGCTAAAGGTGTTCTTCGTAAATTAGCTTTCAATCCACATGCAAGAGCTGCTCAGAATTACAACATTGTTGAAGATGTAGCTATTTCTCCTTCAGCAATGTCGGCTTTGGAAGTCTTTGATAAATCATCCATTTAATATAATTAATGGCATATGTATGAGGCTAGTGATGTTGGATTCTAACCTTATAATCTTGATTGCATTATTTCACGTCTTTATACCAAATGACTTGATTCAGGTGTTAGTAACGGAACCTATTTTTCAGACTGTGATTGATGAGGGAGCTTCAACGTGTATTATGTCGCTTCAGTGTTGGAAATCTCTTGGTTCTCCTACACTTAACCAATCTTCGACGATTCTAAAAGCTTTTGATGGTCGAGGTTTTCAACCTTATGGTATTTTGCAGGATTTACCCATAGGGGTTGAAGGAAAAATTGTTAATCTAGATGTGGAAGTGGTTGATGCCCCTCTAGATTACAACCTTCTTCTGGGTCGTAGTTGGTCCTATGCTATGACTGCTGTTGTCTCTTCGGTCTTTCGACTCATAAAATTTCCATATCAAGGAAATATCGTGACAATAGATCAGTTAACTTATTTTTCGTCCGACCCAGCCTCTACAGAAACAATCCAGCATGTTGGTAAAATGGCTATCCCTTATAAGGATGTCGGAGTAGGTTTGGTTAAAGATTCTGGTTTGCTAGGATCTTTTTCCTTTCCTCCTCCTAACGTATCGTCTTCTACTACAAGTATTCATATGATTTCGTCAGACACTGTTATGTTTGATGATCCTTGGATTATTCCTTCAGAATCCGAGATAGATTCATTTGATGGCGCGATGCTTTTGAGTCCATTTGAAATTGCGTACCAGGCTGTACAGTCTTTTTCCAACCCCTCTTCAACCGAAATTGATCCAATGAATGGGATCCAAGAGGAATAAATTTCTATATCTAGTTCAGTTACAATGATATTTCCTGAAATTGTTCATACAGATGAGAAAATTCGTGAGTTTTTGTCTGTTGATGATTTACCATGGGAAGATCTCCATCATCGATCTTCATTTTTACCTGAATTAGATCATTTTGAAAATGATTTCGCTTCAATTTTTACTGTTGAATATGCCAAGGAACCTCAGAATCCATTGCAACATCTTGATTCTGAGTTAAATTTGGAAAATATATCTAGAACGGTTCCAATTGACATTTCAGTAAAACCAGGAATAATTGAAAACATTCATATAGGTGCTTGTTGTGCAGATGAAGAAATTCAGACTTATAAAGCCCTATTTCAAGAATTCCGTGACGTGTTTGCCTGGTCTTATGAAGAAATGCCAGGAATTGATCCATCGATCGTAGTTCATGAGATTAAGACTTACTCGGATGCTAAACCTGTTCGTCAACGATTACGTCAAATTCATCCTAGAAAAGCTGCTGCTATAAAAACTGAAGTTGAAAAATTACTTCGAGTAGGATTCATTTATCCAATTACCTTAACGGATTGGGTATCGAATATTGTTCCTGTGACTAAAAAACAAGGAACGATAAGAGTATGTATTGATTATAGGGATATTAATCGAGCGTGTCCAAAAGATAATTATCCAACTCCCTATATCGATCAAATAATCGATGATTGTGCTGGCAGTGAATTATTTTCCTTCATGGATGGTTTTTCTGGCTACAATCAAATAAACATACTCCCTGCAGATCAACCCAAAACAGCTTTCATTTGTCCGTGGGGAACGTTTGCTTATTGTAAACTACCTTTTTGACTAAAGAACGTTGGAGCAACTTTTCGACGGGCTATGTATTATGAATTTCATGACATTAAGCACATTGTTCAGCCATATCTCGATGATTTACCTGCTCATTCATTACGTAGGGCCGATCATCCCACTCATTTACGAGCAATTTTTATGAGATGTCGGCATTATCGGATAAGGTTGAATCCGCATAAATGTGTTTTCTGCGTAGAATCGGGTCGATTACTGGGATTTGTTGTCTCGAAATCAGGCATTCACGTCGATCCATCGAAGTTTGAAGCTATTGTTAAATTGCCTCCTCCTTCGACTTTGCGCCAACTCCAAAGTTTGCAGGGGAAAGAAAAATTTTTACGTAGATTTATTCCTAACTATGCTAAGCTTACAAAGGGTTTTACCCGATTGTTGAAACAAAACATTCCATTCTTTTGGGACGAGATCGCTGATCGATATTTTGATGCACTTAAACATGCGTTGACCCATGCACCGTTATTGCATCCTCCCAACTACAACCAAGATTACATTTTGTATCTCGCTGCTTCTCATTCCACTATTGGGATGGTACTAGTTCAGGAAGATGAATCTCACAACGAACATGTGATTTATTATCTTAGTCGAAATTTGAATCCGACTGAAATCAAATACACACATGTGGAGAAATTGGCCTTGGCAGCTGTTCAAGCTGTCCAACGTTTTAGACATTACATCTTGTTATGTAAAACCACGGTAATTTCTAATTGCAACCCTATGATGTATATTTTGACCAAACAATTGCTAGGGGGAAAATATTCCAAATGGATAGTTATCCTGCAGGAATTTGACTTGGAATTTGAAAAATCCAAGGCAAAGAAATCTTTGGTGTTTGCGGAACTGATGTGTGATTTCCCCTCTACTGATACTGAAACAGTGGCAGAAGAGTCCATTGTGGACAAATCTTTGTTTCTTATCAGTACGCTTGATCCACGGTATGGGGATATTATTGTGTATCTCCAAACCCAATATTTTCAGCCTGACATTTCACGAACTCAGCGACGGAAAATACACTTCCAATCCCAACAGTATAATATCATTGGTGATACAGTTTATCGACGTGGAGCGGATTTTGTTTTCCGACGTTGTTTAACTCATGAAGAAGCTGAAAAGGTGTTAAATGACTGTCATTCTGGAGCATGTGGCGGTCATATGTCTGGGTATGCCACTGCCCAAAAGATATTGCGTGCAGGTTATTTCTGGCCAACGTTATTTAAATATTGCATTTATGTGGCTCGGAAATGCCACAACTGTCAAGTTTTTGATCGAAAAATGCGCGCGCCACCCGCTCCTCTTCACCCTATAATTGCTGTTGGTCGTTTCGCAAAATGGGGTATCGATTTTATCACATGTAACCCTCTTTCTAGGCGGAAATTTGCTGCCCTATATTATTCTGTGATGTGATTATTTTAAAAAATGGGCCAAAAGGTGATGCCTACATATTCAGCTGACGGCAAGACTGCTGCAACATTCGTATTCAATCATATAATTGCTAGGTTTGGTGTTCCTCAAGCTATTATTACGGATCATGGAAGTCATTTTCGGAACATCATGATGACTGAACTAACAGAACAACTTGGCCTATGCCACGATAGTTCCACTCCGTACTATCCACAAGCAAATGGTCTGGTTGAAGCCATTAACAAAGTTTTAGTCACGATGATTAAACGAATCATTGGTATTCACAAGACGAATTGGCATTCCATGTTATTTTCAGCACTTTGGGCATATCGAACCTTAGTCAAAACATCAACGGGTTTCACTCTTTTTCAACTGGTTTATGGTTTGGAAGCTGTGTTGCCAATTGAATGCGAAATACCTTCACTAAAATTAGCCGTAGAATTACTTCCAGCTACTTCTGAAGAGGAGAAACGTCTCTTGTACTTAGCCCAATTAGATGAGAATTGACGAAATGCTGCAATAGCAAACGAGGATCATGTTAAAAGGATCAAAGCTCAGTATGATAGAAATGTGACCCCTCGAAATTTTTCAGAAGGAGACCTAGTTTTACTTTATGATCAAGCTAACGACAAGCTAGGAGCTAGGAAATTCGTGCCTATGTGGCATGGTCCTTACATTGTGAAACGAAAGTTAGCAAAAGGGGCCTATGAGTTGATAGATTTTGACGGTGTCCCTTTGGATAAACCCAGAAATGGGCTTTATTTGAAGCGATATTATGCTTAAAACGAGGTGTGGAGATTTTTTGTTAGTTTAGATTTCTTTACTGCTGGTGTGTTTTAGATTAGAAAAGTGTGCCTAGTTTAGAAGTGTGTTTTTGTCACTATGACTGCTTATCTGAGTTTTACTCTTGATATTGCAGATGTCGACGTCTCTTCAAACCTACATTGGTTTTGCTGATGGTGCTTGTCGTAGTACACGGAACATTTCTTCCGCAGCCTGGGTTATCTATTCACCCTCTGACGAGTTAGTATCCATGCATGGGGTAAGCCTTGGTCAAACAACAAATAACATTGCCGAGTATAGTGCAGTGATTGAATTATTGTCTGAGTCCATATCGTTTGGGATTCGAACTTTGATTGTAAGGTTGGATTCTGAACTTGTTGTATTACAACTTAACAGGGTATATACCATTAGAAATCCAGTGTTATTAAGGTTGTTTTTAAGAGTTCGTCTTTTGGAACGTGAGTTTGATTACATTGAATATTAGCATATTCCAAGACATTTAAATACATTAGCAGATTCAATTGCTTCTAGTATGATAAATAGACATTTGCAATAATTAAAAGCAGTAAAACAAACAACATTCACATATGTACACAGATAGCCGTCAAAATAGTGATATATATCATAGGAGTGTGTTCAAAAAATATACATCGTCTTCGATCATAGGTTGGAAACACCTTATGATCGGCAAAAATGATAATACAAAAGTCAAAAAATGAGTCTACACGATCATCTCATCACTGATGATGATCTCGATAAGAAACAATTTCCCGGGCCACCCTGCATAGGAACCTCCAAAAAGGTCCTAGGACTCCAATCACATATCTCTGTAGCCTGAGAGGAATGTCATCTATGCTGGTCTCTGGTATATCTAAAGTCAAGCGCTCTAGATGATGCTCCAAATCAGTCAAAATCTCTACTGATTGGCCTGCTGGGGCTGGTGCGGGCGCAACTGGTTGTCTCCTCTCGAAAGGTTGGAGATGAGCTGGTCGATGTGGACCCACGTCTGTATTCAAAAAACTTTTGGTTATTAGTTTTCTAAAGACGATAAAAAACTAAAAAGAAAAAAATTAGAACTTAGCAAACGTTGAAAAATAATTTTACCTGAATCATCCCACTGTTCCCCTGCAGGGAGAGACATCTCTCCGTCTCCCCGGAAATCTATCCCAGCATACGGAAAATCCTCTATCATGAAAACTTGGCGATCCAGCCAACGAAAATATGAAGCAGGGAATCGTACAATCTTAGTGCCCTTAATAGCATGATCGGCCATCATCACGGACCAACGAACCATTCTTGGTTATTGAGGTCGACCGGCATCAACTGCAATACTCTGTGGAGCTAATTGAGGGATCCTCTCCAGAGCAAAAGAAACGACGATGGATCCGTATCCAAAGTTTTTCAGTTTCCCGGTTTTTGCTCTGGTAAGTTGGCCTTTTATATTGGCCAACACAGCTTCGCACCAGTTAAAGATGGTGCTGCGA
Organism: Pinus albicaulis; assembly: GCA_034641835.2. Taxonomy (NCBI): domain Eukaryota; kingdom Viridiplantae; phylum Streptophyta; class Pinopsida; order Pinales; family Pinaceae; genus Pinus; species Pinus albicaulis. The sequence continues at coordinate 538,265 of JAXQQM020064229.1, read as the reverse complement.
AAACAGTCCACTGCAACACGCATTTGGGAACCAATAGCCACATGATGCGCGGAACTCCCACACAGTTTGGTAACAGTAAATGCTATAACTTTCAGTTCAGGACGGATGATATGTTTTATGTCAATCTGTTTGTCCCGAGGATTTTCCTATCATTGCAAAATTCGAGTTGAAGACTAGCGACAGTCTGGCCACCTGGCCTAGTCCCAAACAAGGATACATGTTCGCCCCTCTTGGACAAACCAGTCAAAAAATATATATCTTCCAGCTCAATTTCGAGCCGGTTGCCACCAATGAAGAAACACTGGTCCTCCTCATGCCATCTGTCTACCAACCATGTTAAGAGTTCCACTTGTGCCCTCATGCCAGAGATGGCCCAGAATTTGTATAAGCTACATGCTTTTAATGCCCTTTGTGTGGGCAAATGAGCCATTACAGCTTCATCCACTTCCTCATGCTCTCTTTCTCACCAGATAAGCATCTTGTTAATCCTGCAATACAAAATAAGGCAAGTTAGAATGATTTCATTTGAAAAATTTTGGCAGAAAAATGAGAAAACTGTGCTTTAAAATTGACCGCGCGGGTACCGCACCCGCTCTTTGTAAACAGAGCATAGCTCCGCACGCGAACTATGTTGTGGGTGCGGTACCCACGTTTTTTTCCCGTTAGGAAAAAATCGGGGTCCGCAGGTAACCTGTGTCCCACCTGCGGACCCCGCGGGCGCATTTTTGAACCATTTTTTGCCCTAAAAAATCAAAATAAAGCCTAAAAATGAATTCAAACGGATGAAAAACAAGATAAGGAGGTCGTGGATTACCTCGGGCTGACGGTTTTTGATTCCAACGGTTGAATTTTCTAGAATCTTCACGGGAACTTTTTTATCCAAAAGATTTTTACTTTTCACTCTGGAACTGAACGGTAAAAATGAAATAGAAAAAGTCCTTTTTATAAGTTTTTTCGAATAAATGAATTTTTAATTTATTTATTTTTCACTTTAAAAGGGTATCTTTGAAAGCATTTTTACTTATCTTAAACAGGTATGTGTAATGTTTTGAGTTTTTGTGCAGTAACAGGATTTTTCAGGTGAACTGATCATTTTTCAACAAAGAGCATACTTTTATCACTTTTTCGGACTCTTTAAAAAATTTTACGAAAAAGCGAAACCTTGGAGTCCTCTTTTAAGCCCTTTTCAGACTCTCTAAATATGAAAAGATTTCCGAGTACTTGACTATTCGAACTCGTTAAAGTAAATGAACAGTCGTCCTTTCGGTATAAGTTTACCCCTTTTACGGACTGAAATGGACTATTTACGAAAAAGGTATACGTTGACTAAATACGGTCAATAGAGTTCTCTCCCGCATTATTTTATCCTTTTTCGGGCTCGAGAGACTAAATTTACGAAAAAGAACACCCATGGAGTTTTCTTAAGTCTTTCTTCTGACTCCCTAAAACTGAAAAACACCGAGTTTCTCCTATACTGGACTCGTTAAAACTTAACAGTAAAGGACCTGTTTAATTTTCAACAGGAACAAACCACTCCTTCTTAGGGTTCGAATTTTAAACTAAGTTGGACTCATCCGAAGGATGAGCTTATAATCAAGCAAATGTTATCCTCCTCAAGCTTGTCAAAAATAAAGAGGTACTTGCCAGAAATGGTGGGGGGAAAAGAGAGAAAAATGGGCATGTTTGTTATATTTTAAATTTTCGAAAACTCAGTCAACCACTCTTGGACATGACGCTTATATTCACCTGGGTTGGGAAATCCTTTGCCTAACAGTTAATCAAACCACATTGAAAATTTTTCAGCCAGTTTCTGGGTATTAGCTTTGGGTCAATTGTCACCAAGCCATCTGCAGTGTCGTTATGTGTCCAAGAGAACAGTTCAAATAAAACCATTCATCTGCAAAATATCTGTCATCCATCTTTGACCATCCCAGAGTCAATCCTTGCCAATATATTTTCAAAACTTGATCTATGATTTCATGTTGTGGGCTTGCCTACGATAGATCACTTTCTATCGACATCAGCACATTATCTAGGAAGTTGATCCAGAAATCGTCAGTACCTTGAAATCTGCATGCCTCAATGGAAGGTTTCTCACTTTCGACGACAGGTTGCATCATTGACCTTCGATGAGGCCAGTCTCGTGAATGTTGGACTTCAACTCATTCATTCACCATTTTATGGATTGTCTTGAGTACTTTGAGGTATTGGCCATGCCCCATTGGTTTCTCACACTTGTTAACAGTTCACATCATTGACTGGTAATCAAGTGGTTTCTACCATGTTCGACTTCGACACATTCATTCGCATGGATAGAATCGTACTGGTTCGAGATGCGGAAATCAAGACCCTGGATCTAGTTTTCACCATCGAGGCTGCGAGGAATTTTGTTGTCATCTATACAGTAGACTATTTATAAACAGATGGCTGTGTCCATACTGTGTCTACATATATATGTACTATGATGTATTCAAAATCATTCCTATATCAGAACGATTTCAGTTAGTTTATAGTTAGTTTTATCTGAGTATGGGAATGCCTACCTCAGTGATGACATATATATGTATATATTTTTCATTGAATGTTTTTACAGGTTCTGACTGGGGTGTCCACAGGATAATCTTTGAAATGATAAAGTACTGCACTCTTCATATATGACAGACTTCAGCTTCATCTATTCCAGACTTTGCACTTTAGGGGGCAATTTGTTACACTAAAATCTGTCATCCTGACATTTTACTATGAGTATGAGCTCATTATTACTCATACTTCCTCCTTTTGCAAGTCTAACATACCAGCTCCTCATGTCAAGCTTCAAAATCAGAGAAAAATCCCTAAAATCCCCTAAGAATTGGTATCGCACTTTCTCTATACATTCCCTGCGGTCCCGCACCTAAATCTCAGCCTGCCTGCGGAACCATAACGCACTTTCTTTGTGTAATGGGTGCGGACCTCTGTAAAATATAAAAAGGCGAGAAAGTAAAGATAAAAAGTGAATTCCAGATGAATTCTAGAAGATTCTAGATGGGAATTTTCGGGAATGGATATGCTTTGAGAAGGTTCATGCATCCCTCACTTGATGGAGCTAACCCCTTGATGTAAGGAGCTAATCCCTTTGAAGGAGGATTCTATCCCTTCATATTTGGAACAGAAAACCTCCTCTTTTCCACTATAAAAAGAGGCCTTGGGTAGCCTCAAGGGGAGTTCAAGCTTAAGATATTTGAAGTTAAATGCTGTTGAGATTCAGTCTCAATTAACTAAGACTTTCTGTGAGGTTAAATCACTCTTTCTGTGAGGTTCAATCACTCATCTCTAGTTGTCTTGGTTCAAAGAGTGCAATGCTTGTCAAATTAGAAGAGATTCCTACTTCGGACCCCAGGAGGACCTGCACAACATCAAGGCACAGGTTGTAAAGGTTTTCTATATTTGAAGTTAATACAAATATACTCATTTCTCTCATTAAACTGTCGATTCATGGTTTATTTCATAAATTCCTTGATCATTATGATAAGTATGGTTTATAATAATGTCTATACAGGTGTTGCTTAAACTTTTTGCTTGTTTGTGACTTCAGATTCACGAGGAACGTTCTTTCAGTGCACGAGAAGGACTTCAACGAAATCAAGCAAGCGTTGGACATAAGGTAGGCCTTACACCTATATAGTGTTTTTATGAATCTTATATGCTTAGAGAGAGATTAGTATAATTGGCTGTTTGTTGCTAGTTACCTTTTGTACTAGAGAGATCGGTCTTGTCCGCAAGACGGATTAATCTACACAACAAGAGTTAAATGTATATGGCATGACTTGAAGAGGGGGAATTCATGGGGTTAAATGTCCATGTAATGTGTAAATGTATATGCAATAGGTTAATGCTAATAATAATTAGGCCACATGTGCACTATGTGGATAGGTATATATAGAGATATCATGTAGTCATTATGGAGGATATATGATTTTAACGTGCGAATGTATTTGGGTATTAAGAGAAAATTTTGCCTATTTTTGACATTATTGTGTAACTTATATCGCTTATGTAAATTGGATTTATGCTCCAAACTAACATTGTTGTACATGGAGTGTACTTCTAGTTTTAAAGTATTTTGGTTATAAAAAATAGGCATGAAAATCACTATTAGCAAGTATTATTTGATTATTATACAAATTCACTTATTTTCATCATTAACAATTTCATCCTTTTAATCCTCCCACCCCCTTATATATATCTTTAGTATAATACATTAGAATATAATTATGGGTCACCAATACCTATATTACATGAATTATTTTTTAATCCTTTACTCATTTAGGATTAAGAAAAACCACAGGATGAAGTTTATTGGTGTTTTTATAGATAGTGAAGAGAAATAACTTGATAGAGTTGGAATGACATATTGTTTAAGTTCAAATGAGATATTATACACAAAATAGAGGAGGAAGTAGTGATTAGATATTTTTCAAACACTAAAACATTTTTGAAGTATTGACATTCAAAGCCAATAAATTCAAGACCAAAGTAATGTATTTTCATATTATTTTAATCTAAATTTATCACTAATAAGTATCTACTAGGAACATTATTCTATTTTTATTTTATGGTGTTCAAATTTAATCTATATTGACATATTGATCCATAAATAAGGGCCTTATAACTCACATTTCTCAACAAAATGGATCTTTGCAAAATCCTACATTCAATTAGTTACAATTTAAAATGTTGATTAAAACTCATCCATAGGTAGTAGGAGAATCACTCCATGCTTTGTGTTTGAAATAGTAAGTATAGATCATGAGAAATAAAGTGGAACATGCAGTTGGTGTTCAAACACACACTATAGAACACTCCAAAATTTTATTATGGGATGAATGTATACTCTATAACGACACTCTAAATTATTTATGCCCACTCACTTCATACGTTTCTATTCACATATGTATGCATATCTCTAATAAAGCCAATAATTTTCACATATTATTTACACAAGAAGGAAATACATCAATTAAGACTCCACCCAAACCAAAAAAATAGGTAACACTCCCTCAATAAATCAATAATATAGACATAGTTTTGTAACTAATTAATTCACTAAGATAATCCTGAAAGAATTCACTAAGACAATGCAAGTAAATTAAAATTCAATATTCACTTCTTTGAGGTATGGAGATTTTAACATAATAAAGAAAGGAAAACATATTAATTTGAGGCTAACATAAGGGACACCCCCATCCCATATCTACCCAAGTAATCGGCCAACAAGGGTAAAAATGCGATGAGAGGCTACTATAATGAGATTCAAACTCCTAGGTGACCTTAAGGAAGTGGAACTGATGGAAACATGACATACATACCTTGTATATCATCAATGACACCTCCAAGAGCTAACCCAGCCTTTAAGGCCTCTTACCCCTATGTCACACTATCCTTTTGGCCTCTTTGAGCCATAACTAGAAGCATAACACTGCATGTCAGTGGCTGAGAGGCTATAGCCGCAAGCATAACACTGCAAGCTAGCAGCTAGGGCCCCAATTTCTCAGTTTTATGCTTGTGGCTTCCCTTAGAGAACTTTTTAGGTCTCAAATGGGCCTCCTAAGAAAAATTTAAAACCAAAATAAAATTTATAAGAACAAGATTCAACATGATGTTGTCAACCATGGGGGATGATTCACCATTTTTGGGATAAAAATGTGAACTATTAAAAAATAATAAAATAATAAAACTACTTTTTCAACTTCTATTTTCAACTCATATCCGTATGTTTTTACTAAAATTTCAAGTAGGGGTACTTTTTGGATGCAAAATATAATTCATCATTCAAGGAGTACCGATGCTTCATAATTTTGATTGACCCTGCTATACGAAAAATGAGAAATACATGAAAAAACGTGATTGAAATCACATTTTTAATGTATTTATTAGTTTTGTGTAATAGTGTCCATTGAAAGTATGAAACATGGGTACTCATTTGATGAGGATTCAAATTCTACATCCAATGACTATTCCTTTTTGAAATTTGAGTAAACCCATAAGGAGATAAGTTGAAAATATGAGTTGAAAAAGTAGTTTTTTTTTTCCCTCTAAATTTTGATGATATAATCTAATATTACTTATTATTTCCACTATTGTTTTATAATTTCCTTAGGAGGCCCATTTTAGACCTGAAAATTCCCCTAATGGGGATTTGAGTCACCTTTTCAAGCCCAAAGCCCAGGGCACTTCCTAGAACTTAATGAAAACTTAAGGGATGCTAAATAAAAATAGAAAAAATAGATAGAAGCAAACACATAAAAAATAACTCATCTGAACCCCTCATATCTATGATAGGAATTTTGTTAAACATAACTCAAAAGTTGAATCTACATGTGTAAATAATAAATCTAAACATAAGGCTCTCATACTTATCTGAGCATCACTAAGAAGTGTTTCTCCCTTACATCCTTAGTTGCAATACAATCTATTTTACCATAGATTTTCCATTCATTTACAAGTAAAAAAATGGATAGAGCCATACATCATCATTGATCAAATGCATGCTTATAACCATCACATTAACCATAGAAATAAAATGGATACAACAACAATAATATCCATACATGAACCAGTACATTTTCATACCAAATGAAAAAGGAATGAGCGCTTCATTACTGAATGTAAGAACCAACCATAGATGGCACATTCATGTTCCAGTCGACCCTAGATTGGTTGAGCCAAATATCTCATTATCCAATCACCCCTGTGCCATATTCCAACCATGAATTTGGGAATCAAAATGATAGAACCAACTAGGGAATCCTAAGGATAAAGCACCCTACCCTCATCAATCATAAACCAGGCTTTACAGTGATATACACCTTATCACTAGGCTAAGAAAAGTATGGATATAACTAGATTATATCTGCCTAAACCATGAGGAATTTTTATGCCTGATAGTCTCTCACCATTTATCGCAACCCATAGTCTGAATGAAGGTTCACTGGACCCTAAACCGAGACATAGTCTCCAAGATTTATTGTAAATCCAAAACCTAGGATTCCTAGGCCTGAATGGAGAGAAAATCACTTCTTAGGATTTACCGAAATCCAAACTTGGATTACTAGGCCTAAACTAAGGAAATGCATAAGCCAGTTACATAATCATTCAGAGGTCCACCTCACTTAGTTGTGAATCCATCCAATAATATAGCTAAACCAAACATGAGAACTCCACAACACCATGGATATCGATAAATGGCAAGGCTAGGTTGAATACATTGTCACACCTAGAAAAAACCCATGCCATGACAACAAAGAACAAATGAAATACCATGCATTCAAAATATAGCAAGAAAATGATACATCCAACTCATTACCTGCAAATAATCATGTTTTAGCTGCTTGATTCTTGTTCATCCTTGCTTTCTTCCTCATTACATTCTCGATCCAATACCAAAGCACTCCAAAATCTCTAAGTGTCCAAGAGTGAGAGAGAGAGAGAGAGAGCGAATAATAAGAGAGCTCCACAAATGAATTGACAAAAGGTACAAAATCATTCTCAAAAGACTTTATAGATAAGAGGCCTTTATTTTCTCCATTTTCCATTATTTTCCTTCATTTTCCTCCTTGCATGAAGCCTCCAACCTTTCACCTCCATTTTCACCTAATTTCAATTGTTTTTCATAAATAAATGTGCTAAACATGCCATTTTTCCTTTCCAAATCCTTTTCCTTTTCCTTTGAAAATCTCATTTAGCCATAATAAACTGAATGAACACCTACTGGGATGTTTTTCCCAACATTTAGATTGGGATACGTGTCCCAAAAAACATGGTTATTATTTTTAACTTTATTAGACAATTTTTTTTATCAAGGCTATTACAGAACCATTCCCCTTGGGTGAACATCATCCTTTGTGTTCAATGACACCTGAAAACTAGCAAACTTGTAAAACAAAACATACTTCCTATGGAGAGTTATAGCACAACTCATTCCAATATTTATAATGAATAAGTTGCTCAAAAGTAAAATCGTCATGACAATCATATCGTGTAATGGATCTTTATAACATAGTTTAGTATGTTATTTATAATAATATACACATATACACATTTTCGAAACCAAAAAATAAAAGGATATGATACCCACATCCATGACAAGGAAATCCAGAGGCTCACATCTCCACCCTCAAGTAGTACCAAGATAATATTCTTCCTCGGGAAGTCTATAATTCACTGTCGGAGCCAAATATGCACCCAATGTCTAGCACTACAATCCTGCACTACCGTGAATAGTTACTGGCTCATTTTTCGAGGGTGCACTCCCAACGTGAATATGATTCAATCTGGGAATGTTAATTACAAAAAAAAATCCATCCCCTAGCTTCCCTTCTCTTCTACATAGTCCCTCGAGCGATCTAGTAATACCCTTCTAGATAGTCACTCACCTTCCAAGTTCCCCGACATCCCCTTTCCTGGGAAATCCATCCCTTGGCAAGGTTTACTTGCATCAGAATATATAAAACGAGAACATATAGATACCTCAACCATCATACCGGTCATAGCGTACTCATGGAAATCAATGGACGCTATTGGGTACCAGTGTCCCACATTTTCCCTGCTCTAGAAGTGATTTACTAGCATACTACTGCTTGTTTCAATTCCTTTTGTTAACATTGCTAGTTCTTGCAATCAATTCCAATCACCCAACCAGGCATGTTCATGCATTATTATACCAAGGACATAATTCCCATTAGATTCAAAATAAATTGAAATAAATTCAAATCATACCTCATTGGTAGCTCGTCAATAAGGTACACTTGCAATCTTGTTCACTCCCTACCATAAGAAGACAAACTAGTTGTTTGAGAAATCACCATGTATAAACATATCACATCTAGTTAGCTAAAAAAACAACCATCATAGGTTAAAATAATGAATCAAATGAAATAATCATAAACCATAATAATATATCACATGTAAACACCATTAGTAAAAATCGTAGATCACATGAATAATAGAATTGAAATAAAATATCGATACTTATCCTTCATTAGTCCTTACTTCTACCTTTTTTCTTTGTATACACACATGATATAATTTCACACAACCGAAAAGTATCCAATGCCATTTCTTCTATTTACACACATATAGAAACACACATTTTACAACATGTACATCCACACAAGGTGTACAACACCACACAATACATAGACCTATTTCTGATGTACAACACAACACATACACCTACACCTAGTGTACAAAACAACATAATGCATATACATATACAAAGAACCACACAACGAATACACATGTCGCGATACCAATACTACACCATGCACATACATAATACTGCATGCCCTCAACATAAAATCTAAGACATGCACATGATACCACATGTATACCAATTCCATATGCACAACCTATACACAACACCACATGTACAGAATACTATGTGGAAAACATGTGCACAACATCACATGTGCATGGAACCACATGCACAACATGTACACAACACAAAATGTACACCACACCACCAATTCAGTGTGTACACAATACCACATGTACCCAACACCACATGCATGACATGTACACAAAACCACATGTACACAACACCACATGCATGACATGTACATGGAGCCACTTGCATGCAACACCACATGTACAACATGTACACAACACCACATATCCACACGCGCACAACACCATATGCACACAACACCACATATCCAACACATGCACAGTATGATATGTACACAACACCACATATCAAACATATACAACACCGCATACCCAACATGTACATAGCACCATCTATACCTAGCATTGCATATGAAATATACACACAACACCTTATATAAAACAAGCATACAACATCATATGTACACAATAATCCATATGTTACATGCACACATCACCATAGGTAGAATAATTGAATATAAAACATGTGCAACATATACACAATAATTGCACTACACATCCATAGACCACACACTATCCCCACAAGAAACCTTTATTCCAGTGTCTTTCCACTATCCATGTGTATCCTAGCATGTCATAGTCCAAACTAATTTCACTTATTTAATGTACCCTTGAGCATTACTTGTACATAACATAACCATAGGAAAAGTACAAGCATATAAATTTAAATCATATCCACATGATACTAACCTCATATATCCTTCAAGGCTATTATGCCACTTGATTCTTCATACCTAGCAACCTGTTCATGCCATTCACATACATAAGAAATTACTCTTCCACAAGAATGATTGTTCAAAACGTTATCATGCAATCACATAGATACATAGATACATGTATAATCTTTAACATAAAAAAACCATCATCATGTCAGACGACAACATAGATACACACATATATACATATAAACATTTAGGATTAACGAACCATGACCCATGATGACCCTGTCAAACATGACATACAAAAATATATGCATACATCCATACATATATAAACATCAACATAATCATGATTATAAGACAATTGCTAGATACAATAAGGTGAAGGTTAAAATAATAACCTTTTCTCATGCACAACATGCACAACTTGTAGAATAATGGTTCCCAACATAGCGAAGGAATATGACACCTAAATTCCATTTACTTTTACATTTCTAGTTACCTTTCTCATGTCTGTACTACCACCATCCAATTAAAAAAATGGACCCAACCAATTCAACCTAATGTCATATTCTTACCTTTCATTGTGCTTACTCATGCGCTGAGCTTCATACTGGAATTACATTACCTATTGGGTACCACATAGCTCTCCAATATATCCATTAACTTTCCCCTTTCTCGAACCAATTCTTACAAGAATCAAAACATAAAATCCAAGAACGAGAAAAAATAAGAAGAAACCATGAAAAACAATAGTAATATGATACCATGCACAAACTGGCATGATCATGCACTAGACGCAATCAAGACTACAATTCAAGTGAAAAAAAATCAGAAAGACCAAAAGCAGAAGACTAGAAAAAAATAGCATGAATCAATTCCCATGGGTTCCAAATGCTTCCAAAGAAAACCTCAACTCAATTCGTTTCAAATATTTCGTGGAAGAATCTTTCTTCATGCAAAGCCCTGAATCATACTTCCATAAACACATAACTGTTAGTGCATAAATAAATATAACAATATAATAGTTATATTACTTTGTTGTGGCAAACACGCTACCTTGTATATAAATAGATACACATATCACATATCAAGGGACTCCAATCCCTTGATGAATATAGCCATAACTAGAAAAAAAGTGTTATACCTGTCAAATACACATTCATAAATATAGTACATAACCACATAATGTTAGACAATATTAGGTTTAAGAAAAATTCTTGTATACAAATCACTCATTCGTTTGGAATTTATGGTTTCCAAACATAGCCAAAGGAATTCTTACCCAATTCCTTTATTTTACCATTTATCTATCTACAATCAAGTCCTACTATGTACTATCATATCACCTATATATCACTTATATAAACACATAAACTATTAGCTTGTAATTTTAATACCAAGCATTTTTCCCTGCAACTATTCACACATCTCAATCACATTTTACAAATATCAACACATCATATCTATTAACTAAAATCAGCCTCTACGAATACTAACAACCATGTCATAATCATCTAATAGTCAAGATCACAATACTACGACTATCACCTACTTATACTTAAGTACATTTAAAACCAAATCATTTCTTCATGCACTATTATTGACACATACTCATATCGTGCAATTAATCAAACATTCAAACAACAGATAAAAGACATAATAGACACCAAACAATCGAACACCAAATAAACAGAAAAAACAACCATTCAAACACCAAGCAGATGACATAAGAAAAAACATACCTTAATGTATCTCGGGGGAGGCTATCTTGCCTATACAATCAATTTATATTAGCAAGATATAACTTCACAACGTATCAACCCAATCATTAATAAGGTGATGACATCCATAACAATATCTCGCTAACATGTTCACACCCTAAAATCATAAACAATTGTCAAACAATCACATGTGCAGAGTTAGTCTATATTAGTACAACACAATATATCGACTCATACATGAATTTAGTAACCCTAGCCATATGCATAGGGCAATCCAAATTAGAAAATGGATATACCATGAAGTTCTTAATGAAAGAAACGTAATAATAAATTTAACTAACATACAAAAATAGTAATTCAACACATCACATGCTCATAAAAAACATATAACATAAAAATCCAGTTAATACCATGCTTGAATAACCAACTTATGTACACATGATCACACTAATTAACTAACATCTATCATGTATGTAACCATAAAATCAGTAGAATGAAAGGTATACGTATGACCATAAAGCATACGAATACACTGATCAACTAGAACTTATCACATATATAACCATAATAATAGAAGGAAAAACATAAAAGTAACCGTAATTATTACAACAACCATGAATCACATACCTGCACGCCAAGGATGCAAAATTTTATGACGATCTTCTCTTACCCCACAGTCCATTTTTGTAACTTCACTTTAACGATCGTCATATCCTACTCTATCTTTGCCAATAAATTAGCATCATAACATACCAATATCATCATGGTGACCATATTGCATAATATCACCTTATGCACAATAACCTCAATCAAATTAATGAAAAATTGACCATATGCACCCAGTTGACATGTATAACCAATAATGAATGACCAATGCATTTTCAACATATGAAATCACACAAGCAAGCATACAATGATAACACTGAAACATGAAAAATATGTAACCATAGCATAAACAACTAATGCATCTACAATATGTAACAATATGGAAGCAAGCATGCATGAACAATACACAAGCATGACCAATGCATAACCAGTCATACACTCATGACAAGACGTTGACAACAACACTATCAACACTTCCATGGTGACACCACTGTACCATGGTCAACACAACACGAATGGAACAAGAAAATATAAATCAGAAGCATACCAAACACATATCCATCCAACATAAATACATTATAAACACACTTCCTATCCAATCTGAGGGTTGAATCATGATCTGATACCACTTTGTGCTATCACATATCACACATTGAGACCAAAAACCAGACACCACCCAAAGAAAACAAAAACCATACACTACTTAGGAAGAGTGCAAAAATTCTCTGATACCACTATGGAATTCCCCCATTCCACATCTACCTAATTAACCCTCCAACCAATGTAAGCATGCAAAGATAGGATACCATAATTAGATTCAATCTCCTAGGTGACCTTAAGGAAGTGGAATCGATGGAAACACAACATCCAGATGTTTTACATCATCAATGACACCCACAAGAGCTAACCCCACCTTTAAGCCCTCTTACCCTTGGGTCACACTGAGCTTTTTTCCTCCTTGATAAATAACTATAAGAATAACAGTACAGGCCACTGGCTGGAAGGATATAGCCGTAGGCATAACATTGCAATCTAGTGGTTAGGGCCCTAATTACTCAGTTATGTGCCTGTAGCTTCGATATTTGAGCCAACTTTTTAGGCCTAGATCCTAGGGTATTTCCCAGAACTTCATGAAAATTTAAAGGATGATAAATAAGAACAAAACAATGATACAAAATAAAAAACATCAACAAGAACTCATCTGGACCACTCCTAGCCATGACAAGAATTTTTTCAACATGTCAAAAGCATTGAATCTAGATGTGTAAAAAATAGATTTAAACATAAGGGTCTCATACTTATCTAAGAATTTCTAAGAAGGATTGATCCCTGATCCTAATGGAGGAGAATTAGTAAATTCTCTTCTAAGTTCCCCTTCAGAATATAAATATGCTTGCTTCTTATGTGAACAATATTTGTACCGAATAAAAGGTTATTCCAAGAGTTTATTTCAAGTGTCTTTCTTACGATAATTCCATAAATAAATTTTAAAACATGAAATCATCAAACAATGAATGAAAATATGCATCAAACAAAAATACACAATCCATTATTGAAGGAGTTCACCCCTCATGGGCTACATCTCCTTGAACCAACTCTCAAGGCATGATTCATTCTCATTATGCTCAAGGTTTCAAGATCAAGAGTACATCAAAGTGCTAAACTGAAATGGTAAGTTTCTCCTACAAAGAAACAACTCCTACAAAGTTTCTTTTACCTTGCACTTTATGACCTAAAGTCAAGTATGCAACTATCAACAACACATGGGCATCGTGCATCAAGATCCCTTATTCAAATTTGAAAGAGCATCAACATGTACTAAAACACTGCAAGTACATAAACAATAATTTTCTCTAAAAAACATAAAGAGAAAAGATGATAAATAGCTACATCACTGCTGCAAAGGCTGTTGTTGCAAAGATATGGAGGCTAGAAGACCCCCGCAACATCATCTCTATCTAAAAATCCTTGAAGAACTTGTTTAATACACTGGTTGTACATAACAACCATAGGGTTCACTTTGGTAGGAACCCATCCAGAAGTACTCAAATTATTTTGAAACCTATTCCAATGAACTTAGAATGGCCAAGAATGGCTATCTAGCATCTTCTTGCTCTTCAATTAGTCTCTAGGAGAAGCAGATATGACCTAACCCTTTGGTGGCCTTAGGCATCCTTGAACTTCAAGCTAAAAAAAATCCCATATAGAAGTGCTCCATTGCTTCTGAAACCTAGAGCATTGAGTCCAGAATGGAAAAAAATGGCTATTTAGCCTCTTTCTTCTCTTCAATTGGTCTCCAGGTAAAGAAGATATGGCCTAAACCTCTAGTGGCCCTTAGCATACTTAAACTTAAAGTTAGAAAAATCCCATCTAGAAGTGCTCCATTGCTTCTGAAACCTATACCATTGATTCTATAATGGCCAATAATGGTCATCTAGCCTCTTTTTTCTCTTCAGTTGGTCGAAAACTACCTTACTTATGAATTATGCTAGTTTTACCTAGAATAACTCCACCAATTCTGGCAAACTACACTTAGTTAGAGTTAAATCTGGCAGTTCTGCCGAATTTGGCACAATGCCAAGTTAATCTTGTTTAACATTAATTAATCACATTAGAATAATTATGTGTGGTTAGCGTTTTATACTTTTCTTAGTGGTAATCCATATTTAGGTGCATTAAGTACATGGTTTAAAGTTAATTAAACATGTTTAATGTTTTAAATCCACATCAATGCTTTAGGCCCGCTGGTGGTTTCACATTGAGGTCTTATGGATCGAGGGATAGCCCCCACTTCCCCCACCATACCATATGTTAAAACTTAAATACATATGACAACCTTTATATGTTAATAACTATTGTGCGGATGCAAAGTTAAGGCATGGCATTTTGTAATATTTCAAATTTAGCTTTTAGCTAATTAGAATATTAAATTTTGTCTTCCTAAACTAATAGATGAATAAGAAGGGTAGAGGGACCCATAAATCCATTTAGTAGGAATATAACCACTTCTTAATGTGAATGTGGATCAATGCATCTAGATAGGGTCAAGATGAATAAACCACTCCTTGGTGTGAATGTGGGTTAGTGGATGTGGATGGGGTCAATTTGATCAAATAAACTGTGCAATCATGGAGGTAGTGGAGATAATGGAGGAAATTATAGTCATAATGGAGGTTAGTGGCCATTATAATATCATTTTGATTGTGTGGGGCCAAAGGTGTCAGGGTTCCACAAGTATCAGAAAAGGGCAAGGGAATCCATGCAGAGAATTCTGGATTATTATTATTTTCTTGTTGTTTATGACTTGAGCACACTTGAGCTATTTAGCCGAGTCTGTAGTGTTGTTTAGAACATGAGTGTCTCTGAGCGGGGATCCAAACCTCATCCTTGGGGGACTTCGAGTGCATACACAGGAGAGGATTTCTAGTTTTCCACGTGAGCCAATCTTGTCATTTGTAATTTAGGCCACTTGCAGACCCCCTAGTGTTGGGTAGCCACTCTGTAACTTACGCAGTCCAGTAGAAAATTTCATCAAAAGAGGGTGAAATTCCATAGCATTTCTACTTCGTATCCATTGAAGGGATCAACCCTTCAATTGTTGGGCTTGGGATTACTTACAACTATTCTATCTTTCAGTTCAGCCCATAGTTCTGCATACCCAACAATTATTCATTGTAAACCTTAGAAGGGTGATTTTCCAAGATCATCCAATCTGGAAATCATTTCTGGGTTATTCTGGGATTTTTCCATATAGTCTGGATTCTAAATCCTGGATTTTTCTGAGCAAAAGAGCATCCTCATCTACACAATCCTATTCACCGAGCAACAACATTTCCATTAGGGAAACACAAAGGGAGAGCTCTAGGAGCGCAACAAAGAGCATCGGTTTTGCTGGGAGAGCTTGAGGCCATTCCAGCCTGCTTTTGTCAGCTTCAGTGTTATCTATATTGAAGAACTGTTGTATTTTTTTCACTTCCATATTAATAAAAGGGCTGAGTTATTATGTCTATTTTTATCGTGTTTTTAGTTTATTTCCATATTGCTGTAGTTTCCAAGTTATTATGTTTTGTATTATTGTATTTTCCTATTTGGAATATTACACATTTTCTTGCGGGAGGTTGAGGGGTCGAACCCCGCCGCTTCTGCACTAAATTGTTTACCAACGATTATTAGTGCACGTGGCGACCTCCAAACTTGCCACATGTCGTGACTTGATTGGTCCAACTCAACGCCAACAACAAATAAGATGTCAACACTTGTCATCTAATGAATGGTCCACCTATGACAATATTTCAAGAATATTGTAAGGAATAGTACTTGAAATATGAAATTTTTCTAACTGGACTATACGAATGCCCAGTCAGCATCCCTGCCATCGGTGCACAAAATTTTTCTCTTTAGAAAAGTGAACAGATCACGTTTCCGGGAGCATACGATTTCCATTTCGTGCAAAATTAAGTGTTCTTGAACTAGGACGAAGAGCAATAAGTGGTCGTTCAAGTTTCACATAATTTAGAGAATTTTGATTTTTGAGCTAAAAAATGAGATTCTAATCACTCCCTTACATCATTAGCTACAATACAATATATTTGACCATAGATACATTATGAATTCATTTACAAGTAAAAACATGGATGAATCCATACATCATCACTGATTAAATACATGCTTATAGCCATCACAAAAACCAAAAAAATACAATGGATACAACAACAATAAAATCCATACATAAACCAATACAATTTCATAACAAATACCAAAGGAATGATTTATTCATTACAGAATGTAAAACCCAACCAAATATGGGTCTTCCACGTTTAAGTTGACAATAGATTGGCTGAGCCAAATATCCCTTCAACCAATCACCCTTGTGCCATATTCCAAGCATCAATGTGGGACTCAAACTTAAAGAACCAACCAAGGAATTCCTAATATAAGACACCTCACCCTCATAAGTCATAAAGTAGGCTTTACCCTGATCTACACCAAATCATCCGGCAAAAAAACGTATGGATATCACCAGATTCTCTCCTCCTAAACCATAAGGAATTTCCTATCTCCTAGTGTCTCAGGATTTACCACAACCCATAGTCCAAATCATGGTTCACTAGGCCCTAAACCGAGACATGCTAACCATAATTTATTGTATATCCCAAACCTCTGATTGCTAGGCCTCAATGGAGAGCAAACCACCTCTCAAGCTTTATTTCTCAAGACAACAATACAAAGGAGCATTATTGCTCAAGACAATGGCATGTCATATTTTATGGGAATCTTTCACACATGCAATACTAAAGCTTATTTTTTTATGTATTTATGACTCATCTATTAGTGAAACAAAAGTGAGAAGTCACTTATTAAAAGAAATTAATCCAATTCATAATCAAAGAAGACCCTTGACATAGGAGAAAATCCCTCTTCACCCTAGTTGGCTAGTATCACTCTATTTTACCTTTATTTAACAGAAAATTTGTGCCTTGGTAGCTATGAGTTAGCTCTTTGGCCCCTTCGTCAACTTACCATTATAGTCAAACCATTATATTTTTCCTTATCTAGCCCAATATTTCCCAATTATTTTTCTCTTCGCTTCCTAGGGTTGGCCTCACCAATTTAGCTAGGGGTTTGAATCCAAGGCAACATATTTGCATCTCAGCTCAAAATTTTCGGTTAAATTTAACCATTTTTTCTTTTACCAACGTTGGGTGCATGAAAACATGTATTTATTGTACACAAACAAAATCTCTAGTCTTTTTATCTCAGTGAAACATCTCTATGGAGAAATACCAATCCATGCTCATCGAGTTTGTCAGTTTTATTTTAGTTGTAGTGGTATTCAAAGTATTTCTCTTAGTTAAACTTGTCATCCTATTTTTTACTTCACTGTAGGATCTTGTTACCTTTGTGTTGGTTTTAAAAGTAGCAACATGAACTAGTAGAAATGCACAACCAACCTTGAGCCTATAATTCTCAGTCCCTTGAATATTATATTTTTGATTAATATATATAATGGGTGCTTATTATTTTTGTTAGATATGAAGGAGGATCATGTATGTGTCAAATAAAAGGACCTACAAATCCCTATTGGTAAAAACCTTATATGAGGAGGCACCTCACAACTCACTTGATCCTAATTGTTGGGATACTCCATTTTTCATTAAAAAATATAAAACATATAGGCGATCAAAATTTATCAACAATTTCAAAGAGAAAACCCCCTCTAGATGACCAGGACTCATAAGTGAATAAGGCTACTAGAATATCTTGGTTACATAAAATGGTTTCCTATCCCCTTGTCTCTATGTTGGGCCCAAATTAAGGTATGATTCTCACCCTGTAAGTACTTAAAATTATGTTATAATTTCGGGGGAATCCCTCTTCATATTAACAATAAAGAATAAAAGATTATGAAAATGGGAACAATCGGAGTAATGATGAAAAGGATGTTTTTGTAATAGAAATTTGACTTCTCTTATCTCCGCATGCAGAAAGGCAGAATACCTGGACCAATAGGAAATTGAAGCCAACCAATGGACGCGAGCATATGAAATCCTAGTAATTCCCAGCGGCCGGTAGAAGGCAGAAAGACGAATTCGAGTCCAAGAACTCAAATGACAGCCATGCGTAGTAGGCTGTTGTTTGGGAAACACTTTCGAAATTTTTGAAATCGCTTTTAAAAGGGTAAAGGACGGAGGAGAAGGGGAGTCAGAAACAAGACAGGACAGAAAAATCAGAAACAGTCTATCTAATTGTGTTTTTGTAACATCATTGGATGTAATATAGAGCTTTGAACAATCATCTTTTGAATTTTTTACAATGCAAAGGTTTCTGTTGGTCTCAACCCAACCTCTGGAAGCTCCACGCAAGTTTTCATACTATGTGTAGTTGCAGAACCAATGATTAAGAATTTGATGCAGTTGTAAAGTATATTTCCATTCAATACAAATACAGTTCTCTTTCTTCAGGATTGTTAGAAACTGTGTTCTTGAAGTATGACAATCGAAATCATACTTTACGACTTACAACAATGATTTGTTATCAATATATAGTTCCAGTTCTTTTAATACCATTGCATTTGAATTATAGGTCATAGAATAAATTGATTCCAGTATTATATGTCATTATGAATTGTGTTCTCCTTCTAGCATAATGAAGCATTCAACCATCGCTCAATGTTGATTAATTAAGTCATAAAGAGAACTCCGTTGCAAAATTTCTTAATTACTTGTTGTACGAATTATTTACTTCGCTTCAGTCATACTGTTGTTCCATTATTGTTTAGCTTAGTTATCTTGTTGTTTCAATCTGGATTAGCTAATTATATTGTTGTTCAATTATTACATGGATAGCTAGACTGCTGATTCAATTCCATTCCATTACTGATTAGCTTAGTTATACTATTGTTCCATTCAATTCCATCACTTTTCAGTTGATTTTCGAATTCAATTCAATGTCTTCTTGATTTCTCTAAATTTTTGTTCGGTTCAGTTAAGATGTTGTTTAATTCCAGTAGATAAATTCAAAATACAGTTGCTCAATCTTAGGCCACCTCTCATAAGATAAGAAAGCTCAGGAAGTTAGAAAATTCTTCGTCATAAGTGACAAGGAACATCTGTTAGGCGAGTTGACTCGCATATATTGTGCCAGCACTCTTGGAATAAAAAGACTTACCCCGGGTTCATAATTAAATTAGGAAGCACTATAGTTGTCAATAAAAAGTCACCTCTTTCAACACCAACATTTTGGCACTGTCACCGGGGAGAGTGTTAAGAGTCCTCTCCTTTATTCATCTTTCTCCATTGCTGTGAAGAATTGGGTATTGAAAATGAGAGGTAAGAACCTGTGTACTGGCAAGAAACATGCTTTCCCTTTAGCCCGCTCACCGGCAAGTTGTAGAAATAACCTTAGGTTCTCCTATTTTATGTCTAGGAAGAGAAATATAGAAACAATCCGAAATCACTCGCAACCATCCACATAGCCCAAAGGACCAGTGATCCTTGGAAGAACAACATATATAGACAAAATCATTAGGAAATCTGAATCTTAGGCATCTATTGGACGCAGAACTATTTCCATTCAAAGTCCTAATGCACTACCTCAGGCATAAGCCTCACCATTTGTAGCCTACACCGCAATTCAGTGGGAGAAAGAGGGGTCCGAGCAAAGCCTGCAGACTGTCATTCATAGAGGCACTGACCCTTCAAAAGAGGGAGGCTCTTTCAACCTACAAGAAGGAGGGGGAGAAACTAGTGGAGGGATTCACATAGAGATATTAGAACCTAAGTTCCCTAAAGAAGTGATCGAAACTGAAGTTCTTAGGAACCCAGACCAAGGAAGTGCTATAAAACCCCCACTGAATTCACCTCCCAATTCTATTAAAATCTCTCCTCCAGATCAAGAAGTTCCCGAAAATTTCTGGCACCTCTTTCATCAGATGTAAGATAATCAAAATCAGAATGAGAGGCAAACATCAACATTAGAATACCCTATTATTGATCATGCTACCAATTCCCCTATGAAATCCATTCCCTTGCACAACATCCCCACCTTTCATGGGTTAACCATAGAAGATCCTGATGCATTCCTATTTGAATTTGATGTATTATGCAGAGGATATGACTACACGAATGATCCCCAGAAACTAAAATTATTTTCCTCTACCCTAAAATGAACTGCATTCTGTTGGTTCATGGGATTAGGAGGGGGAACTATAAGCAATTGGGACCAAATGAAGAATACCTTTCTTACCAAATACCAAGACTATTGTTGAACCCGAGACCTAAAAGACGAAATCTTTCACATGTATGTAGAAGACAATGAAACATTAGAGGAATATATAGAAATATTTCAATACAATTTACAATGATCCCCATATACCACGTTATCCAAGGACATTTTAAAAGCCACAATGCTTAAAGGGATGAAGGAAGACTGGGTTGAGATGCTTAACATAATAGGGAAGGGAGATATTTATCAGGAAGAATATGACGATATTATTTACTTATGTATTAGATTCTTCTAGGGTAGCTCACACAATAGACCTATTGGGCGTGATTCTATGAAGAAGGATACTAAGAAAACTAATGGTATTGTAACCAGAGTAGAATTTGGAAATCTGTTAGAAAATTTCAAAACTGACAACATGGGTACTTTGACAACGCAACTTGATTTTCTACAAGCCAAGCAGAAACAAGATATAGTCGAACAAAACCTGGCCATATTTTTCCCAAGATGTCGAAATAAGCATAGCCAGAGGGAGTGCCATTTAGAAATGGTCTAGACTTGTGCTATATGCACTAAGGATCATACTACGGACCAGTTTCCTGCACTTCCCGGGTTGAAAGCCGTCTACAAGGAAGCAGAAGAAGAAACAAATCCAGTAGATTTAATGAATCAGCGTCGACAATGGCAAGCAAAACCTGGCATACCACAAGACATGCCTCAATACATTCCATTGCCACAGTTCAACCAATGAAACCCTACAACAACTTGGAAAACTCAAAACCCCTTCCGAACATGGCCAAGCCAAGCGTTTACTATGCCACCTTGGCCTAGGCAACCTCTAGTAGGGATTAATTGGCAAAACTTCCCTAGCTCTCCCCCTTATTGGCAAAATGTCCCATATAAAAACCAATGGCCAAACCCTCCTACTCAAAACACCAATTGGAACTCGCAGCGACCTACGAGAATGGCCAGTCTGTCGATAGGAATAGGAACTCAACAATTGCTAGCTCCCTACCCAATTGAGCATAACCAGCAGCTTGCCATATGCCCTCAATTACCAGCCCAACCCAATCCTAATCCTAGTAACAGACCGGTTCAACTAATTCAGAGCATAGAAGATCCAAAACCCAATTTCGAACAAAAACAGTTCAACGAATTGAGGTTAAGATCAGGACATACCATATTACCTATAGAGGCCACAAATCCACCTTAGTCCCAAGTTGAAACATCCATAAAGCCTAGTCTAAAAAATATAACAGAAATAGGTAAAGATAAGGAAAAAATTGATCAACAAAGACTTGAAGAACTTAGGGTGACTCCTCCTCCATTTCTTGAGAGATTAAACCTACCCAGACCTATAATCACCCCAGATTTTGACATCCTCGAGGAGTTAAGAAACCTTTGTATTAAAATTTCTCTTCTCCAGGCCAGCCAAGATATTCCCATCTATGTAAAGACAGTCAAAGAATTATGTGGAAATTTTTTTTTAAGAAAACAATGGCTGCACCCATCGTTCATGTGGTAGGAACACTATCTGACTTGTTGTTAGATAGGGAATCACCTATAAAATATGAAGACCCAAGAAACCCCATTGTAACCATGCAAATTTCTGGGCACTCATTTCCAAACACATTGGTTGACCTAGGGGTAGCCATTAACATCCTAACTATGGGAGCTTGCGAAAAACTAGGCATATCAACTTTAGAACCTACGACCACACTTCTGGAACTAGATGATAGATCTCTTATCAGACCAGAAGGTATAGTTCAATACATCATGGTATCTGTGGATTCATGGGAATACCCAACTGATTTTTTAGTCATTAATCCAAAAAACAGTATGGAAGGGCACCCATTCATTCTTGGGCAGCCTTGGCTGGCTGCAGCAGATGCTTACATAGGCTGTCGAGCAGGTAGCATGACTATCACTAGAGGTGATTCTGTAAAAAATATCATTATTTATCCACGTGCCAAACCAAGTCTGCCCATGATAAAAATTCACAAACACCCAGATAAATACTGGGAGAAAAACATCCATCCACCTCTGACACTAGTAGAAGCCCTTGAATTCAAGGATCAAACATAAGATGATGTGATTAATAAAGTTATGAATCAGTCACCCAAGCCTGAAAAATTGAAGTTCCAAATGATAAAAATACTCTTCAAACATGAAGGTCAAGAGGATCCTGTGGCAGACTTCGAGACTCAATGTAGCTCCACAACCATTGTTCATAATAGTATACCTATTGAGATCAAACCAGGAAAGGTTTTGAATATTAAGGGCAGCTTGGATTACAACCAAAGGTAGAAACCCATAAAATTCCTCCAGAAGCACCAAGGTGCATTTACATGGGACTACCAAGACATGAGGGGCTTGGACCCACAACTGTGCACACACCACATCTATATTAATAGGGAAACACACCCCGTTAGACAACCCCAACGAAGACTAAACCCACATTTAATAGAGATTGTAAAAGAGGAGTTGCAGAAAATTTTTGATGTAAATTTCATTTATCCTATCTCAGACAGCAAATGGGTCTCCCCTTTGGTGGTCATCCCTAAAAAGAATGGGAAGTGGAGAATCTTCATAGATTAGAGAGAATTAAATAAAGCAACTCAAAAAGACCATTTCCCCCTTCCCTTCACTGACCAAGTCCTTGACACATTAGCTGGGAAACGGTTCTTCTATTTCCTTGATGGATTCAATCGATACAATCAAATCCAAATAGCTCCTGAAGACCAAGATAAGACAACCTTTACCTGCCTAAAGGGAACTTTTTCTTACAAAGTTTTACCGTTTGGATTATGTAATGCCCCAACAACATTTCAGAGAACCATAATTAGCATTTTTTCTGACTTAATAAATAAAGGACTTGAAATTTATATGCATGATTTTACACCCTATGGGGAAGACTTTGATCAAGTGCTAAAAACGTTAGAAAAAGTGTTAGAATGATGTATTGCTACTAGACTATGTCTAAGCAACGAAAAATGCCACATGATGATGACTGAGGGGGTAATCCTAGGTCACTACATTTCTGCAGTAGGAATACATGTAGACATGGATAAAATAGAGGTAATCCTTCTGTTGGCCACACCTTGTACACAAACAGAGGTACGCATTTTGCAGGGATATGCGGGATATTATCGCAGATTTATAAAAAAAAAAATCGCAGATAGATGCACCTTTGTATGCATTGACTGAGAATGTTGAATTCCATTGGACTGAAAAATGTGACATCGCTTTTATAGACCTGAAGAGGCTGGTCTCAATAACACCAATCTTGCGAGGTCCTAACTAGAAACTGCCCTTTCATATCTCTTCCGATGCATTTGATATAGAAATAGGAGAAGTTCTTGGCCAAGAAGAAGACCGAAAGCCTTATGCTATTTATTATATCAGAAAAATCCTTACTCCTTTTGAATTAAATTATACAGTGACCGAAAAAGAATTCCTGGCTATGATTTATGCTATCAATAAATTCATGTACTACATAACCGGATATCAAGTGTTCCTGTACACTGACCGCTCTACTATTAGATATTTAGCTAATAAACCAATCATGAATGGAAGAATAAGTCGTTGGCTACTGTTGTTGTAGGAATTCGATATAACAATAAAAAGCTGTCCAAGGAAGGAAAACATGGTCGCAAAGTTCTTGTCCAATTTCCCCAAGACAGACGACATGCTAACAGTTGACGATCAATTCCCTGACGAACACTTGTTCACTGTAGCGGTCAAAACACCATGGTATGCAGATGCGGAAAATTATCTGGCAATGGGGAAGCTACCCAGACATTTAACAGCGAGAGAATTAAAATTGATTGTACAGCACAACACAAGATTCTCTTGGATTGGAGGATACCTATTCCATATAGGGGCCGATATGCACATACGCAGATGCATAAGGGAAGATCAAATCTATGAAATCTTACGAGCCTGTCATGATGAACCCTGCGGTGACCACTTCACAGAACAAAAAACAGGGCATAAAGTGTTGCAATTAGGCTATTATTGGCCTACGATTTTCAAAGACACAAAGAAGTATGTCCAGGCCTGTGATAGCTTCCAAAGAATAGGCTTCCCAAGCCAAGCTGATGAAATGGCGCTACAACCACAATTGGTGGTGGAACCATTTGAACGATGGGTGTTGGAGTTCGTTGGGCCATTCAACCCAGCATCAAAATAGAAAGCCCACATATTAGTTTCCATGGATTATGTCACCAAGTGGGGGGAAGCAGTGGTCTTGTCAAGAGCCACGAAAGAATCAGTGATTAAGTTTCTCTTTGAACTATTCGTACGATACGACTTGCCAAGGGAAGTGATAAGCAAAGGGGGGGGAACAATTCATAGGCAATAAGATCACATCTACCTTAAGAAATCACCATATCATTCACACAGTTACGTCTCCTTACCACCCGTAGGAAAATGGGTCAGCCGAAAGCACTAACAGAGTCTTGGAGGCAATCCTTAATAAGACAGTAGCAACACACCACCGGGACTAGGCCACTAGACTATCAAAAGCCTTATGGGCTTATTGAACAACCTGGAAAAATACCACTAGATATTCACCATATCAGCTAGTATTTGGGAGAGAACCTATCCTTCCTATTGAGTTCGAAATTAAAACTCTCAGAACATTCCAGGAAGTGGGATTGGACTTAACAGATGCTCAAGCTAAAAAACTCCATCAAATAAATGAACTGGACAAAATTCGACTGCTTGTCCTGCAAAGCAGAACGATCATTCAACAACAACGAGCCAAGTGGCACGACAACCTAATAAAGAGGAAGGTATTTCAAGAAGGAGATCGGGCACTCCTCTATGACTCCAGATTCCAATACTTTCCAGGAAAACTAGAAACAAGGTGGCTCAGTCCATATGAGATTTAGGAAGTACATAGCAATGGTACCCTCACCTTGACCACCATAGATGGGTCTGGTTCAAAATTTCGAGTTAACAGGCATAGAGTATTCCTTTATCACAAACCTCTTAGAAAATAATATTTCTGTCAACAGGCACGAAATGATCCCACCATCCAAGTTGTGGTGCAAGGGGGTGACAACCCCACAAACTTAAGAAGATGAGAGGTTTGACAACATCCCTTGTAAATAATGTACATACTTGTTTTTTCTTGTTGTAAATTACTCCCATTTTCAATTCATTTTCATTGTAAGATTGTGTTTTTATTGCTATGTCTTTTCCATTTTTTCTGTTCGATTCGTGGACAGCTACTGTTCAATATTTGAAAGGCTATTGTTCGGTTGAATTAAATAGCTAGTGACTATGCTTTTATTTTTGATGTTCAATTGAGGGGCAGCCATTTAGAGATTGAACGGTAGCCGTCTGTGAATTGACTAGCCATCTGCGGTGTTTTTATTTTTTTGTTCAATTCTGGAATAACTATTGTTCAATCTTTGAATGGCCGCTGATTCAACCAAAATCTAACAGTCATTTTTTTTTTACTTTTTTTTTTTATTTTTCTGTTCAATTTGTCAACAACAACTGTTCAGTTTTTGAACGGCTACTGTTCAGCCGAGTTGAACAACTGTTCGTTTGTGTTTTTATTTTTGTTGTTCAATATGAGAATAGCTATTGTTCAATTTTCTAATGGCCATGGTTCAACCAAATTCAACAGATTTTTACTGTGCTTTTAATTTTGATGTTCAATTCCTAGACAGCTACTGTTCAATTTTTATATGGCCACGTTTCAACCAAAATTTACAGGTTTTTTTCGTGTTTTTAATTTTTTTGTTCAATTCGTGGACAACTGCTATTCAATTTTTGAATGGCCGCAGTTCAACCAAATTGAACAGCTTCTTGCCGTGTTTTTGATTTTTTTGTTCAATTCGTGGACATTTGTTGTTTAGTTTTTGAACGATTGTCAATTCAGCCACAATTGAACAATCATTTCATGTTTTTCAATTTGCTATTCAATTCTAGAACAATTGTTGTTTGATATTTGAACGACCGTTGTTCATTCAAATTGAACAACTGTTTTTGAGTGTTTTTTTAATGTTGAGAAATTTTTGAACAACTGCTGCTCAATCTCTGAACAACTGCTCTTCGACGAACTTAAATAGCCATTCTTTTTATAATTGATTAACTTTGAGTAGGGAATGGCAGTTGGAAGAGAGAGGTAAAAATGGTAAAATTACAAATATGATGACCCTTGGCATTATAATTCTTAAATAGGAAGCTGACATTATGCACACATGAAATGAAAGGCTAAGTCACACATAGTTCAAATATGATATCAAACAATTCAGGACCTTATGATGATGTGTGTTTTTGCACTATTCGAGTAATATGTCCCTACAATATGAAGAAATGGAACAAGGGGTATTAATGGTATTATTTTTTTCTGCCTCTTTCACCATCCCTCACTCTTAAGGAGTCAATGAGCCTCCCTTAACAATCATTATGTGTTCATGAAAATATTTAAGAGGATAGGGGGTCTCATTACAAGCCAACCTACCATGATCATAAGGATTTAACAAGTGACATGCCAATTATGGCTACCACACCAGGGTAATGACCTTCTCACAGACTATAATGACAGGAGGTCTCATCACGAGCTGGCTGAATCACTCTGTTACAATTCTAGTGAATGACATTGTGACTATCTAGCTACCGCACCAACACAGTAACTTCCTTATAGATCAAAATGTTACAATTCAAAAGAAAGTACTACATTTACATGAAAATCTAAAGAGAGGATAGGGGGTATCATCACGAGCCAGCCTACCATGTTCATAAGAGTGTAGCAATTGACATGCCCATTATGGCCACCACACCAGGGTAATGACCTTCTTAATAACTTGAAGGACATGAGGTCTGATCACGAGCCGGCCTGATCACTTTGCTACGACTCTGGTTAGTGGCACCATGGTTACCTAGCCGCCATACCACCATGGTGATCTCTCCATAAAATTGGCAAAAAAACTATTATTACATAAGGATATTGCCTCATTTTTTGGGTTAAAATAGCAACCCTGTCGAGGCTATGAACACCTGCTGGCAGCAGTGCCTCTACTTGTGGTATGAAAGAATGCTCCTTCAATAGCCAATATCTTTTATATAGACCTTGTCTTCCATTTTTTTTTCCCCAACCACAAAAATATTACTCGAAATAGTAACAATCATGACATACCATAAGAATAACTAACAAAGATGTGTTTACATATTTTGGAGTTTGGAATGACAACACCAATCATTACTTCAGTCAGTCTTGCTTTTGTCATAACTTTTCAGTCGTGCAAGGACATCATATCGCAATAATGACAATGTTATTTCCTCTCGCTTTCCAGTCACTTCCGCACAAAATACAATTATGAAAACTTCTAAATGTAACCTTTTTGATGCATATATAGTAATTTCTCAACCGTCGATCCTTCACATGCAGATTTACCAAATTCTGACATTCCCCTGTCCGCATTCATAACCATCCAAATATCTCCTGTACTTGAGGGAGTGGGTGCCCTTTCTTTGAGGGAGGTGGTGTAATTGGCCTTAATTCGAAAAGCGTGTGAAATCCATATATAAATCTCGTTAGACGCATCAATAAACACTAGAATTAAGGCATGAAGATTATTTACGTAGAGCCACAGTCTCTCTTCCGCTTGCGGACAACACCCACTCGAAACAACAGAGCCAAGAAGAAAACAATTAGAGGAAAAAGGCATATTAGTTATGGGAGGAAATAGCCTTCAAAACTAGCCTGCAAAATTTTCGATTTCAGAGGCAGCGGGTGCCATCCTCCAATGAGCTAGATGGCTGACATATGTACATAGACTACAAGGATCCAACACAAAAATTGCAATCGAATTTCTGCAAAATATGTAGGAAGGGAAAACCAGAGTTAACGGCCGAACTATAACAGTTACAGAGGGAATTTTCATGGAAGTTTCTGGAATACCATCTCAAGGAGAAAGATTGTCAGAAAAGCATCTCCTCCTAAGAGAAGTAGTAGCAGTATACCAGGACCTGGATGAACCGTTGGAACAAAAAAATAAAGGGATTAACCCTGCTTCTTTACACTGGCCATGGCAGGAGATGGTGGCATCTTCCAGAAGAGAGAGCATTGTCTAGATGTATGGATCAGGGGGGAGCCTACGAAATCACTGCAATTGATCATCCAACACAAAAAATTCATGAGAAGGCCAGGTGTGAAGACTAGGTTGGGACCCATCCATAAATATCTCATAGAAAATGCACGAGAATACTTTGAGGACATTCGTGAAGTGGCCTTAGCAGCAGCCAAGAAAATATGGATGGTCTCCACAAACAATGTGAGGAATAGGGAGCCATTCAACTACAGGAATTTCAAGGCTGCTGCGTCTAGATTCCTTTCATACAACAACCTATTCTATAGCATGGGGCTTGCCTAGTTGGGATGCAGATATAGAAACCCTCTCCTTTGGCATCCTCCAGAGGATTATAATCATAATTACGAATTACCAGAAGGAGCCATAGGTGCTGCCTTTGCACTCATGAAACGAAAACAAGGCTTCAGAACATACAACAAAAAGGCCTACCCTTCTTACTTCTGAACACAGCTACATCTCAATCCTCTGTTTGCATGAGGACATGCAAATAGGTAATCAGGGGAGTATGTTGGGCCCAAATTAAGGTATGATTCTCACCGTGTAAGTAGTTCAATTATGTGATAATTTTGGGGGAATCCCTCTTCATATTAACAATAAAGAATAAAATATTATGAAAATGGGAACAATCAGACTAATGATGAAAAGGATGTTTTTGTAATAGAAAATTGACTTCTCTTATCTCAGCATGCAGAAAGGCAGAATACCTGGACCAATAGGAAATGAAACCCAACAAACGGATGCGAGCATATGAAATCATAGTAATTCCCAGCAGCCGATAGAAGGTACACAGACGAATTTGAGTCTAAGAACTCAAACAACAGCCATGTAGAGCAAGCTGTCATTTGGGAAATAATTTCAAAATTTTTGAAATCGCCTTTAAAAGGGCAAAGGATGGAGGAGAAGAGAGTCGGAAACAAGACAGGAAATTCATTCTGTAATAGGCAAATCATAAACAGTCTGTCTAATTATGTTTTTTTAAGATCACTGGATGTAATATAGAGCTTTGAACAATCATCTTTAGAATTTTTCACAATGCTAAGGCTTCTGGTGGTCTAGGCCCAACCTCTGGAAGCTCCACGCAAGTTTTCATACTCTGTCTAGTTGCAGAACCAATGCTTAAGAATATGATATAGTTGTAAAGTATATTTACATTCAATACAAATATAGTTCTCTTTCTTCAGGATTGTTAGAAACCGTGTTCTTAAAGTAGGACAATCGCAATCGTATTTTCCAACTTACGGCAATGCTTTGTTATCAATATATAGTTCCAGTTCTTTTAATACCATTACATTTTGAATTACAGATCATAGAATAAGTTGCTTTGAGAATTATCTGTCTTTATGAGTTGCGTTCTCCTTCTAGCATAACGAAGCATTCAACCATTGCTCAATGTTGATTAATTAAGTCATAAAGAGAACTCCATTGCAAAATTGCTTAATTAATTGCTTTACGAGTTATTTAATTTTTTTCAGTCATACTGTTGTTCCATTATTGTTCAACTTAGTTATCTTGTTGTTTCATTACTGCTCAGCTAGTTATACTGTTGTTCCATTATTGCGTAGATAGCTAGACTGTTGATTCAATTCGATTCCATTATTGATTAGCTTAGTTAGAGTGTTGTTCCATTCAATTCCATCATTGTTCAGTTGATTGTCGAATTCAATTCAATGTATGCTTGGTTTCTCTAAATTGTTGTTCGGTTTAGTTAAGTTGTTATTTAATTCTAGTAGATAAATGCAAAGTCCTATTGCTTAATCGTAGGCCACCTCTCATAGGATGAGCAAGCTTAGGAAATTAGTAAATTCTTCCTCACAAGTGACAAGGAACATATGTTAGGCGAGCTTACTCGCATATATTGTGCCAGCACTCTTGGAATAAAAATACTTACCCCGGGTTGATAATTAAATGAGAAAGCACTAGAGTTGTCAATAAAAAGTCACCTCTTTCAGCACCAACACTCTCCATGTGCTGAGATAATTCACTCGGTAGTGAATAATACTGATCTTTAGGAAGTCATAACCAAGGATATCCACATGAGACCGATTGATTTGTTTAGTGCATTATACATTGAACTCTTTTACAGGTTTCCTAAGGAATAAGTGACATTTGATGAATATTTTCTTATAGATTTTTCACTTCTACCCAAAAAAAAATTAAAGACATGGTGGACCGACAAAATAAATTCCACATCCCAAGAAAACAAGGGATACCTTGTAAATATGTTGAAATATCCCTTTAATATAGTAGCTACCATGTTGTGCAAATTTTATGGTTTCTCTATGGTTGAAACTTTCCTTGAAGCATGGGCTCCTTTAGTATGCATTGTAGCAATTGTGGGATTTTTTTGTAATTAGTATGACATCATTTCATGCTCTCTAAAATATAACATGAAAAAATCTTATAATCCCTCTTTCTCTCTAAAATATAACATCAAACAATCTTAGAATCCCAAGGAGATGCGAGAACGAATGAAGAAATAAATATAGATTTTGATGAGTTTCTAATTGTTAAGGGATTGTCTTTTAGTATCTTCACCACCAAGACCACTAAAGGAAATCTTAAGCAACATCTAGTGGAACCCACCAAGTAGTAGATAATACTAAATCTATTATTTGTCTCCTTGAAGAAAGATGTATCGATTCTCTCTCATAACACTTCAAAATTATATGTCATCATGGAGAGTCTGTTACCTAGCAATATTAAAATGATTTCTGCATCATATTATGAAATATGGCTAGTCTATCTTAAAGAAGTCCTGAAGGTCCGAGTTGGATATCTAATCACATTATTGCATATGTCAATTTATATTTTTGCAATTTATTTCCATTAATTGTATTTGAAGGTCATGAGAATGTGAAGAGTTGTACTTACCCTAGAAACCCAATAGCATTAAGAGGTGATTACTAATCCAACCTATAAATATTATAAAAGTGTAATTTTTCGAAACATTTGAAATTTTTTGGAAATCATCGTAAAATAGAGTTAGGAAGTTGGTGTATTGTATTAAATGATATATAATACAGAGAAACCTAGAAGGAAACTACTAAAATTGTAACTTCACATACATTGTGTTTGGTTTTAGACTATTCCTTAGGAAATTCATTTATATATGCATTATGTGAGATTTATTATTGCCATTTTAACAAACTATTCTATGAAATAGGTATTCCTTTCTCACGTGGTTATCACTTATGTACTTAATATTTTATTAATGGGAATTTGTTAGAACAAAAATTGACCATTCTGTATTTTTTCTAGCTTGTTAAACATTTAGTGTTGCCCAAGGTAACAACAAATTCTTTCCTCAAAATTTCATTTATGGTGTTTATTCACTCGTTGCTTCTTATTATCATTTATCAATTAGCTCTTAGTTAATTTTGATTGCTTTGATTTTTCTAACTATATATTTTAGTTTTGTTTGCATAACCCTAATGTTTTGATGATCATTGAATATCTCACAACATTTAAAAATACCAAGCATGGTTGTCGATCTGGAATCTAGATGAAACTTTTACCTCAATCGTGTGCAATTTAATTAGGACCTCATATTGGAGAGAACCCTCGTGATTGTTGTTGGGACATTCATCCCTATTAGTAGTTACTTTGGCACTAAAAGGAGAGCCCTAAGTGCGTGGCTGCTAAAATTCCCTAGCCATACCTTCCAAACATTTCTAGTGAAGAAATCCTTTCCCATCAAGGTCATTTCCCACTAGTTTATCCAAATCATACTGAATGGGAAACAAGTTATGAAGACATTCCCTTTGAACCTGCTGATTTGGTCTCCCAATGAAAAAGTGTACCTTTTCCTCTCAATTGAAGTGATTTCCATAATGCATATTACCCATGCTTACACAAAATAGATCAGAAAGATACTCATATCCCTTCTCCTCCTCAACAAAAAGGCTTCCAAAAGACCAGTCACCAAGGACATTGTCTTGGTTGAATGTCTTAAAGGCCTAGTTCAATTGTCTTTCCATGACATCTCTAAACCCTTCAACCAAATAACTCTCCCACCATCTTGTTCTCCCTATACCACCGACGAGGCATTTGATTCTGACGATGAAACCACTCAAATTGATCCTACTCATTCCTCTTCTGAATCTAAAGAAGAACGAGGTCAAGGCGATAAAGCTTATATTATCATTGGCCAACCTCAACGTAGGTGGATGTCTCAAGGGGCACTCATTCTCAAGCCCCCCATTCAACCGTCATCCTAGATGCCCTAGAAAAATCTCACCCAAATTTGACAATTAAAGTGCTCCGAAAGTTTCTCAAGATGCTAAATCCATTTATATAATCAAAAACTAATTTTAAATAACCAAAGATCACAATCTCACACAATTATGTTAATGGATTCCAAAAAAAACAAAACATAAAATAATTCATTAAATAATATCATACCGTTTACTCAAAGCTAAACTCCGCAGATCCAAAAATATTTTAAGATGAAAAAAGTGCACATTTTCTATTTCCACACAAAATGGTTTGCAAAATGGCAAGGGTCATGCATGTACAATAACGTAGAGATAGTTATAGTACCTTGTAGGAACTAATAAGTGGACGTCGACATCTATATCATTTTGTCATACAGCTTTGTCATTCACCAATATAAATAAGGGGTGACAAATGAAATAAAAAAACACCCGTCGGTAGCTATTGGATGTTCAACGGCGTCCACCGGAGCTACAAATTTTGACCGCATATCACTCTAAAGTTATGTGCAGAAGTATGCCATCAACAATAAGAGCCGAGTGTGTAACTTTCAAAAGATTATTGGCTTATTCACACATTCCTTCGGTATACGTATGGGATTTAATCGTACAGATTTAAGCATGGGACTCTTCAAATTTTGTAACTGGAAAGAAAGGAACCCTACAGGTTCAACTTTTTCCACCTTCTCTTTTCAGCTTTTGTTCTTTTTAAAGTCGAACCCCTGGCATATTCATTTTTTTGGGAAAGTGGAAACCTGTGAATTGTTCGTTCTGATGTGTAAACCATTTTATTGATTCACAAGGATTCTGAAGATATGAGATCCTGAAAGAAAATAATAGAATAACTATTTAGATCATTTCTTAATATCAATTATTATGAAAGGTTTGGTTTTCCTGATACCCATGATCATGAAATGAATATGCGTGTTTACCATATCGCGTATATTTTATGATCAATATTTCAATATGCTATATTTAATATATATTATTATAGGTTGGGTTTTCCTGATATCCACGATAATGAAATGAATATGCGTGTTTACCATATCGAGTATATTGTATGATAAATATTACAATATGGTATTATTTAATATATATTGTTATTATTTTAAAATATATTAAAGAGGATACAATTTTTTATTAATTATTTTATAAATAGTATTTTTTATTAGAAAAAAATTATAATTTTTGTGTAGTATGGATTTTTATAGTTTTAAATTTTTGGAGAATTAGTTTTTTAAGATTACACTAAGTAAAATTATTTTATAAATATTAGAAATCAGTTAAAATAAATAGATTTTTTTCATAAATTTTAAAAGCTAGTTACAACATGTTTATAAAAGCTTGAAGCCATACATTTAAGAAAATAAATTGTAATTAATTTTTTTTTAACAACTATATAAATATCATTTTTTCCAATATCCAAATGAATTATCTCATCTTATAAATAAAGTTTAAAAAATAAACACAAAATTGAAAAGAAAAATCTAAAAAAATTTAATATTAAATCTACAAAACCCCTCAAATAAAGTACATAATATAATAATAATCATTACTTCACATTATTAACATCATGCTTATAAGATTGATATTTTTAATTTTTACCCCATCTGGAATTATAATAATATATGGGTATGGGTTACATGTGTTTAATAAATTTTTATTATGTTTTTAATTATTGTTTTAAATTTATTTATAATTGTTAAGTTTTGTTAGATTAGTTTAATAGTTTAGTTATTTTTATTTTCTTAACAAAGTGAGTATTCATTTTTATTTTGTATTTGTTGAAGTTTGAGATTTTTTATTATAAATATTATGTTTTTATTAAAAATTTAATTAAAAATATATATTTCAAAATTTAATTAAAATATATATTTTTTATTACAAATATTATGTATATATTGAAAATTTGATTAAAATTATTTATTTTAAAATTTAGTTAAAAAATATATTATTTATTATTATAAATTAATTAAAAGATAGTATTAAATTTATTGATTATTTTCTTTATTAAGAAGTATTTTAACCATGAAATTGACTATTAATCTTAAAATTTATTTATTCTAATAAATTTTCTTACTTACATTAATATCCTTAATTTATATAATAAATAATAAATAAATTTCTTTACAAAATAATAAATTTATATCATTTAACTTTACCACATACTTTTTCAATTATATTAATGTAGACCTCAGGTTAAGCTTTTCTATAAAGTAAATTTCATGACAAACAATGCTTTTTAAAAATCAAATAACAACGTCAGAGTATTTTTTTAGCAATGTGAATTTAAAAAGCTTCTCGTGTGCTTATCTTTCTCTCATATATATATATATATATATATATATATATATATATATATATATATATATATATATATATATATATATATATATTATTTCGGAAAAAACTCATAAGATTATATAGTTAGTACTAGTGGCATGGCTTTAAAAGCATTCTCATTTGCAATTTATTATACTTCAGCATGTATTATTTTGAAAGAGTTCGCGAGGAAAGCAATACCGGGTAAGTGAGAATGGGTTAAAAAGAAAATCAAAAGTTACCAAAGTTAGAGGATACATGGTTTGAAGAAGGAAGTAACCCATATTGCAATTGAAGAAGGAATTTATCCACCCACATAATTCAGAAGGCTCGTAAAGAGCAGGAAATTACATATGATTTATTGGAATCTCTTTTAAAGATAAATTTGGAGTTAAGTAAATTTAATATTTTTTTAGTTAATATTTAATATTTTTTATTATATTAATAAATATAAAATATTGGACATAGTATTATATATGAGATTTCAAATTAATATTAGGTTTATGGTTTTTTTTTGGTAGAATTTTGGATTGATTTTTTTTTGAGTAATATGTGCAAGGTCTCGAGTAATATGTGCAAGGTCTCAAATGAATTCTAGTGGTTTTTATTATAATGTTAAGAGTGTAATAGCTTTAACGCATAGTTCAGTTGGTCTAGTTCTCATTGCTAAGTATTTTTTTGGGGTTAGGCCTTGTTTGTTGTGCCAATAGGTATATCCCTTTGGGTTGATCTATCTAGATTTTCCCGTAAATGTTGTGGCCATCTAGTGTCCGTGAACAACCCTTAAAAAAGAGCAAGAATATAATAAATAAATTTCATTATTATTATTATTTTAAGGTTGGACATCAAATTGATGAGTAAGGTTCCTTTTTTTGTGAGGAAAAAAAATCCACCTCTTAAAATTCTTAAAATTTACAGTAATATACATACTCTACCCCTTTAAATTTAAATTTGAATTTGTAATATAATTACATATGATCATTACCTATTATACCTATCATTTACCACTATATATATAATCTTGTGGAAAAGTTAACACGAAGGAAAATAAAAATATTAGAGGATTAAGGGCACTATCACTTTTAGACTTTTGACATTGTCACACAATGAATATATAATTATTTTAAAATTTTCATAAATTTCTATAATGAAATGGACTATGTGCATACGTAAAGAAATAATGATGTTTTAAAATGGACAAACCTAAGATTACCTTGTCGAGCAAGGAAGTTCCAATGTATAAAGATGGAAATGTTTTAAAATGGACAAACCTAAGATTACTTCGTCGAACAAGAAACGTTCAATATATAAGGATATGAAAATTCCCATTGACATAGAATAATTAATTAAGCTAAGGACGCACATGCACATATTACAAAATGATAATCAGTATAATCTAAATGAGTAAATGAGTAAGATACTTGTCATGCGGATGTGTCATTAAGTCACGACCCAATCGAGATAGTGAGAAATTTAGATATAGTAAAGAAATTGTATAGTTGTTGGGGGGATTTGAATTAATAGTAAGATGTTTGTAACATGAGGATAAAGTGTATTTCTAGACCCATGAGGAAATATGTATCTAGTACTTAGAACACTTAGTACTATAACACTTAAGGAGACATCATCACAAGGAAAAAGTATGAAGACATTTATTTTATATAAGTTTCATAATAAG
This sequence comes from Pinus albicaulis, assembly GCA_034641835.2. Taxonomy (NCBI): domain Eukaryota; kingdom Viridiplantae; phylum Streptophyta; class Pinopsida; order Pinales; family Pinaceae; genus Pinus; species Pinus albicaulis. Next base: position 500,786 of record JAXQQM020064229.1, on the reverse strand, counting down.
GAATGTGGGAAATATTACACTTACTATGGTGTAGTACATTTATTTCACATATTCAAATTGATGGCAAAAAAATGAGGATGGAAAAAAAAATTAAGAGTCAAAGGAGGTAGTTGTCCATGAATTGATTTACACATAGTAAATAATATATTTAAGTGAAGAAAATAAAAGTAAGTTGTTAATTAATTCGTTTTGGTATAGATTTAGATTAAAGTTGGATAAAAAAAATGTAAACTATGAAATGGGAACTATAAACTGAAAAAGGGAAGTCTACCAAAAAAAACCAAAAATATAGAAAAACTGCTCAAAAATGAAAAGTGTTGATGCTAGAATACCAACTTTATTTTATGGGGTAAATTTTCAACATGCTTTAAACATGGCAATGAAAACAATTTTTTTATACAAAAAACACCCTGAGAAAAAAAAGTGTTGATGTTAGAATACAACCTTTTTTCTTCCGGATAGATTTTCGAAATAATGACATAGATGATAAAATATCATAACTCCCAAAAACCTTAAAATTCCAAAAAAAAAGAAACAAAAAATAAATAAAAAAACAAAAAGAAAAATTAAAACAATAAAAAAAAAACAAAACAAAAGCTAAAAATAACAATAAAAGGTAGATAAAAATATACATTAGAAAAAAACATAAAATAACAAAATATTCAAATATATAAAAAGTAAAAAAAAAACCACACATAAAAAAATTAAAAAAAAAAAAAAAAAATAACATATCAAAGATAAAACGGCACACAGAAAAAAAAGAATACTTTATTAAATAATTAAAAGAAAAGGAAACAAAAAAAAGATTAAAATAAATCAATAAAGTATACATTAAAACACACATCAAAAAAATTAATAAAATTAAACATTTTAAAAATTAGAAACTTAAATGAATAAAAAATACAAATAAAAATAAAATTAAAAAATAAAATTAAAAAACTAAAAAATAGAAAACATTAAAAAAAAACAAATTATAAAAAATATGTATATAATTAATTTTTTTTTTTAAAGGAAAACATTAAAAAAAAATGTAAAAAAACTAAAATAACAAACAAAAACGGTTAAAAAAAAACTAAACTTATTAAAAATGGTTAAAATAATTAATAATTATAATTTAAAAAGATAAAAAAATATACAAATCCGGTCCCTTGGGCCACCGACGGGCTCAAGTCGATTATCAGAATCGTCTAGGGTCTCAAGTCAATTCTCACAATCGTCTTTGAGCCCATTGGTGGCTCGAGGGGCCACATGCCATGGGCGAGTGCAGCTGCAGCAAGCCCGCCCGCAAATGGTAGGCGATCCCTTGGGCCACCAATGGCTCAAATCTGATTCTGAGAACCAGATCTGATTCTCAGAATTGGATTTGAGCAGCCCATAACTACAGCTCTACTTGCCCACGACAGGTAGCCACCAATGACTCAAATCTGATGCTGAGAACCAGATCTGATTCTCTGAATCGGATTTGAGTTGTTGGTGGCTTGAGAGGCCACTTGCTGGAGGCCACTTGTTGGTGGCCAGAGAGGCCCATGGCGGGAGGCCACCAACGACTCAAATACGATTCCGAGAATTGAATCTAATTCTCATAATATGATTTGAGTCATTGGTGCCTTGAGGGGTTGCTTGATGTTGGTGGGAGGAGCTACTACAACTCTGCCCACCCACAACAGGTGGCCACCAATGACTCAATTTTGATTCTGAGAATGGGATCTGATTCTCATAATCATATTTGAGTTGTTGGTGACCTGATGGGTCGCCTGCCATCGGTGGGCGGAGCTGCAGCAGCTCTGCCCGCCCATGGAAAGTGGCTACCAACGGCTCAGATCTTATTATGCAAATCAGATTTGAGTTGTTGGTGGCCCGAGGGGCTCACCACCGTGTGTGTGCAGAGCTGTTGTAGCTCCACTCGTCCATGGTAGGAGGCCACCAATAGCTCAAATTTGATTTTGAGAATTGGATATGATTCTAAGAATTGAATCTTATTCTCATAATCATATTTGAGCCACAACTGGCCCAAAGGGTTGCCTGCCGTGGGCGAGCGGAGCTGCAGCAGCTCCGCCCACCCATGGCATACTACCCCTCGGGCCACGAGCGGGTTGAAATATGATTCTAATAATCGATTTTGTGCCCACTAGTGGCGTGATTAGCCGTCTTTCGTGGTCTAGCAGAGCTTCTGTAGCTTCGCCCACCCATGGCAGACTGCCCCTTGGGCCACCAATGGTACAAGGGATGCAATAATTCCTTTTTATTTATTATTATTTTAATTTTAATTTTTTTTTTAATTATAAATGTTTTAATTTTTTAAATATAAATTTTTCATTTTGTTAAATTATATATATATTTTTTATGTTTTTAAATTATTCAATTCAATTTTTTTAATGTTTTTTATTTTTTTCAATGTATTTTTCTTATTAATTTTTTTGTTACTTTTTTATTTTCAATGATTTATTTTTTAATAACTTACTTGTACTCTTTTTTTATTTTTATGATTTTTATTATTTTTAAAAATTGAATGTTTTATTTTAATTTTAATTTTCTTTAATACTTAAAATGTTATCTAAACCATTTTTCTAGAATTTTTATTTTTGAAATGTCATCTGTTATTTTTCCAATAAAATTATTCAAAATTTCTATAATTTTTATTTATTTAACGTGTCTTTTTTAGCAAAAATGTCTTAAAATACATACTTTTTTAATTATGTCTATATGCAAAATGTGTATTATTTGTCATGTTTTTCAAATTATTATTTTTTGGTGATAATTATTCTGTGTGTATTGAAATATTAATTAATCATATATAAATATAATAGAAATCCTAACCTCAAAATATTCATTTTATCAATTTTTTTAAACTTTCGATATATATAGCAAAGGAAAACAAAAACCAAAAATTTGGAAACCTTTAAAATCCAAATATCTTACAATGAAAAACATGAAGAGGAATAAGACCACTTGAAAAATGGTTAAATAATCAACATTTAACAAAAAAATTATGTGTACTTAGGACATAATAAAATTTAAAGTGTCAAAAATACGCTAAAAATTAAAAAAAAAGGTGTATTATGAATCAACGATTTTCAAAATCAGATTATTTTTTGTTACCTAAAAAAAAGGTGTATTTTGAATCATCAGTTTTCAAAATCAGCTGATTTTTTTCTACCTAAAAAAAATAGGTGTATTCTGAATTAACACTTTTAAAAATCAGGTGATTTTTTTCTTCCTTAAAAAAGTTGGTACTTGTATCAGTTCTCATTTCAAAGTTTACATTGTTTAAAAAGATGTAATATTATCTCACTTTAGAGCTAATATTTTAGAATACACATATCTATGCTTAAAGGGAATTTAGAGAAGGAAATTGTTAATGATATTCGACATTTCGGCAAAAAAGGAGGACACTACCTAAAGAAGTTATGCAAAGGAACAACCTAAAAATAGGTACATTGAAGGGTTCCATACATACAAACATAATATATGTGGAATAAAATAGAAGAAAAATAGGATTATTATAAGAAATGAATGTGAACAACTGAAATACATTTATGTTTGCAAGTTTTTGGATCATATGAATATTTTTGAGGTAGTGTAAGTAATTAGGGAGTTTGAAGATGTATTTAGATCTAATAATCACGACTTAAAACATATTTTAAAGGAATTCAATGAAGAAAAAATTGCAAATTAGTTGGAAGTGAGATTTGTAAGATAGATATTGTATAAGATGAATCCGAGGTATAGAGGTGAATTTTAAATAATATTTGAAAAACTTATTATTTTACCAAATAAAGTTCATATATTTCCTCAATATTCATTGTAAAAAAGAGGAATGGAAATAGTCACAATTGTGTGGGATTCAAAAGGCTTGATTGAGACATGATAACATATACTTTTCTAGATCCGCTTATAATGCCAGTTATTGAAGTTGTATTTGGGAGATAAATTTATTCCACCTTGGATGCTAAAAAAGGGTATAACCAAGTTCTTGTTAGAGAGAAAGTTTAGTTGTTCACCATGTTTGGGATTGAGTTGGAGCCTATCCATATAGAATAATGTCAATTGGGGTCATGAACACAAAAGCATGTTTTGCTACAATAATAATCATCATTTTGTAAGGACTTAATACATTCGTACTTATAGGAGTACTTGGGTGATTGGAATTTGTTTTCCTGTATAAACACCATTTAGTATACTTGAGAGTGATGATGAATAGGTGTAAGGAGATGGGAGTCTCTAAGAATATAGATAGATCTCATTTTTTATATCCATTTTTTATGTTACTAAGACATGTCAATTCAAAAGAGGAAATGTTCGTAGACATAAACAATGACAAATGAATCAAGGAGTTAGGCACTTCATGAACTTGACCAAGGTAAATTATCCTTTTTCGCACACAAGATATTAAAAAAAATTAAGATATATATCTTTCTCTCTCTCACACACATAGAGAATACCTTGGATATGATTTTGAAAATTCTCATACCATTCAAATGGGAAACAAAATATTACTTTCCATATTCCTATATTGGTGTTCTATAATTGAAACAGGAGTTTTCATTTCCATAAGGAGTCTTCAAGGATTTTCATTTGAGTTTACTTATCATACCTAAGGGATAAGGATGCGTACCATAAATTTTCTCCCAAATATAAAATTAATTCCAATAGAGAAGAGTTTCACCATAATGGATAATGTAGTGCTTCATATATTGTATGAATTATGCAAGGTTTTTCATTGCCTTTATTGTAAATACATTTGAATTTTATGTGGACCATCAAGATCTACTATATATTTTGAATATGGTGATATTTTTAGGAAGGAAAAATATGTGGTTTATTTTATTTTTGGAGAATAATTTTCATAAGATTTTCAAGAGAATAAAATCCCCCATGCAACTAAGCCACATGTCTTGTATAGAAAACTATGAGAAAGAGAAACAAGGGAGAAGGGGATGATATATGTAAGTTTATTTTGTGTGTAGGGCTATTAATTAATAAACTAGTAAGGAAATTTCTCTAGAATAGTTTGTCAGGATATGTTTGATAATATCATTGAAATCTTCGTGATTAATTTTTCCTTAAATTCAAGATTGTTTAGTTATCTAATGTTTTTTATTAAATAATTAAATTAATTGAAATGTGATAGATAGGAAAAAAATACAAATACCATCCATAATATACACACATATTTTCCCTCGAACACCCTTATACAAGAAAACCTATCTAAAAGATGAGGCTGTCTTACTCTTTTGTTTTTGGTATGGAAGATGCAAAATTGAAAAGGAAAGGGTACTCTTTATGGAGTTACCTAAAGCACGTGGTCTACATGGATGCTTTACAGTCTTAACCCCCTCTATTTTTATTTCTTACATCCAACTGCTAGTTGATCTTCTCAACTATGGAACCCTTACTCCTCCTTGTGGCCCAATATTTAACATAGATCGATAACCAACTAGGGATGAGGTTTGAATTCCTTGACCCTAAACCAGTGATAAGTTTCTTGGACCCTCTATAGTATTCCTAAAATCCCACTCATGGCTAGCCTGACATGTGTGTGTAGAAAATATGACTGTAAACCCCTTTGAGTATAAAACAAAGTGTTGAAACACACTTTTTTAATGTATATTCAATTTTTATCAAGGTGGGTCTCTCAAAAGTATGCATAATGGGTACCAGTTGGATGTGGAATTTATTTTTTCATCCAAAAAGTGTCTAAACTTGAAATTTAAGTAAACCTGTAAGGAGATAAACCAAAAATACAATTAAAAAAAGTGGTTTTCTTCTTTTCCCTCTAAAGTTCATCTCCTATTTTATTATTTTAATGATATTTTTATTATTTCTCCTTAGGAATCCACTTATAGGGTAAAATTTCCTCTAATGTTAGGTTTCCTTGAAATTCATGTAGGCAAGTCCACAAAAATTATGCTCACGCTACCTTAAAATTTGTGCTCATCCAATCTCAATTTCCATGTCGAGTTTTATGAAATAATGTATTATTTTCTAACAAAAATTAATGCATTCTAGAAATTCTTGAAACTCAGCCAATATTTTCCTTAAGAAATCACTATATCAACTGAAATAAATGGTGGTAGGATCCCTTATTTTCGTTTTGATTCCTTGCCTAAAAAATCATGCCTAAGGCTATTCCTTTGCTGTCCAAATATTGTACGCTACTATTAGTATTTTGTAAGGTGAAAATCTGAAGTCAGGTTAATTTTTTTGCCCTTTTTTGAGGAAAAACTTTCATTTTTTTCTGTTCTTAAACTTTCTGCAAGCTAAAACAATTTTTCTATTTAGAATTTCTTTCTACGATAAAAAAAATAGATGTCACAAATTTTATTAGCGTTCTATTACTTATTTTTTGGAATTTTTTTATACACATTTTATATGCCAACTTAGCGTTTCTTTGAGTGTGTATTTTTTAACAATCAAAGGATTCATAACAAGTCATGTTAATATGCAATGTTGTATTCTTTGAAACTTTGTGTTTTTGAGAAACTAAATGTGTTACAACAATCTAGACAGGGTGTACTTCAGTTTCATCATATTTAAAAAGCCAACGGATGTATATCATAATTACTAGAATTTTTTGAACTGGTCCAATATGAAAAAGCTGCATATTTTGAATATGTTTCACGGTGCAAGAAATTTATTAACATATAAGTTATAAACTAAAAATCTAAAAACTACTTATTATAGACGATGGAGCAATGTAATACACCATAATTTTTACAAATTTTTTTGCTATGTATTTAGGAAGATACAAAATTATGATTTCACTGAATCATAATGAACTTCAAAAATTGCTTGCACCCGTTTTATTACAATATTAATTAAAATTTGTAAATATTTATGAAATTCCATAAAGCTTATATTTCCTGAAAGTAGATTCAATCCTGAAAATGCTTGTCTTGGTTTCGACAGTTAATTCAGAATGTTTCATGGAGTTTAATCAGTTCAAAGTAGAAGATACGTATTTAGAGCTCGGTTCTTTGTAATTGTTGACGCGTTAGTTTGACCGAACTCTTAAAATAAGTTTGACCAATTTTTATTTTGCGCCGACGGCCCGTCAAGTCTAACGACACAAAATTTTGAATGAATTTTGTACAAACGTTTAGCCGAATTTTTTATAAAAGTTCGGTCGAACATTTACCCAATTTTCCATCTGCTGGAAAATACCCCAAAGCCCCTCCAAAAAAGGATTTCGCTGCAATATAAATTGCTGCGAAATCATTCATTATTTTCACATATTTTCACACATTTGGTCTGATTTTACAAAGGTCGTGGTCTGAGGAGGTACATTCAAAGGATTTGCAAACAATTGTTTTGGGTTTAAGGAATTTTCTTGGAGGTACATTCAAAGGACATTTCATGGAGGTATATGATACATTTTTTTTGAAATTATGGATTTGGGCTTAATTTCATTGTTTTTGAAGGTATGGAATTGGAATTTATTTTCAAAGGACTCTTTTAAGGCTTAATTTCAAAAGGACTCTTTTTAGGCTTAATATTCAAAGGAAATTTTTGGACATTTTTTGGAAGTATTTTTTAAAGTGATATTTCTTTAAAGGATTTTTTGAAGTATTTTTTAAAGTGGCATTTTTTAAGAAGTTGGAATTAATTTTCAATGGACATTGTTTAGAGGCATTTTTTGAAGTGAAATTTTTTCAAAGTACGTGTTATGGGTTGAAGTAAATCTTTTATAATGATTTTCTAAAATGAGATTTTTTCTAGCTATCTAAATGAATTTTTTTTGTAGGACTTGGAAGGAAATATTTTGAGCTTTGTTTCATTTTTATAAGACAATTTTTTTCTCGGATTTTTTAAAGTAATTGTTTTGGATTGAAGTATGTATTTTTTGCAAAATTTTTAAAATGAGTTTTTGTAAAATTAAATAATTTGTGATGCTTTTTTTAATTGAGGTTTTGTCTAAATTTTTGAAGGAAATTTTTTGAACTTCATACTCTATTATCATGGGAAATCGAAGGAATTGTATGAGAAAATATGATTGAAAAAAAGACCCTGAGGAACGTAGAGAAGAGATGAGACAATCTCGCAAAAGAAAGATAGAACCACTCTGAAATATTGAAGGGGAAAATCAACCTCAACTAGAACTTGAAGTAGGGATGTAAATGTGAATATTATGAGTTTGATATATTTAAAATTTTCCTAGTTTAAAATGTGAAGCTTAACTTTTGTTTGATGAACTAATTTGAAGAATATTTTGCAATGTAAACAGAGAGAGATATTCCTCAAAACATTGATGATGAGATATACAATTTTGAAAGAGGAAGTCAAAGAGATATTGAATGAATGATTGAATATGGTGAAAATGTTGAAATAAATTCAAGTGAAGAAATTGAATCACAAGCTACGTACACACACACACACACACACATATATGTATGTATGTATGTATGTATGTTGAAGACATGCACATATTGTTGAAATTATACATATATTTATTAATTTAGTTATTTATTGAATATGTGAACTTATTATGTACTAGTGATTTGAATATGTACAGATGAAATCAATGTCGATAATGAGATGTTAGAAAATGTTGACACTAACACATATGGAGATAAAAGATCTGACCATTATATACGATATCGTGTTAACCGCATTTTTGATATGTACTTCATAAAGGAAAATGTGACAGTTCAAGCCCAAATGTTGAAAGGTATCCTATCATCAAGGAAATTAAAAGAAGCTATGACTTTATTGGGTATTCCAAAATCAACCAAATATTAAAAAATGAAGGAAAATGTGATACAAAATAAAAATAGTGTTATAAATTCAATTAGAAGATCTAGACAGAAAAATGTTTCATTTGTACATAGACAAATACATATGGCAGTGGTTTCATCAAGTAATAAAGAGAATCACTTGGTAAAATCTATGGCATCAGCATTAGGAACCTCATGAAAAAATTTGCACAAACATTAGAAATTTACGTTGAAAATAGATGTAAATGATGAACTCGCTTGTTGGAGAGCTATTTTTAGGCAACCATACAAATATAGACTTGGAAAAAATGTTAAAAAATAATATATGAATATTGGAAGAACAATTCGCGTGTTTCACCAACTACAAAACATGTGATGCGAAGAAGAATAGCACAAAATCAATACGAACAACATGAAAAAATTTTCTTGGAAACCACTTAGATAGATTTGTTAAACAAGTTCAAAGAAGAGAATCATGAAATTCATGTGTTAATCAATGCTTTAGTTCAATAAAAACCATGGTATGTAAAACATTTCACCGTACGTGACACTTTTTGTTGTCGTTATCTTGTGGAATTTGAGTTATACTATGACACATTCCTTAATTTTGGTATAAAATTTTGGAAGGATTCGCCTCCTCCTTCCACTATCCATGATTTCATATCTCAAATTCTGTGTGAAAGAAAAAGCCATGAACTATTTTATGAAAAGAAATGTGTTGGCGGTAAAAAATGCCATGATTGTGGAAATTTCACTAAATTTCAAAACAAATATCGTACTGATATAAATGATCAATCATTGTCCAACACTAAAGTGAAATGGAAGAGATATGAATATATCCATATATCTATTCAATTTGCAAATAGTGCTAAAAGAATTGAATTATGAGAAGAAGAAAATTTTGTGATAGAATTTTTGAGAAAGTTTGAGGGAGAAATTTACAAATACACCAAGCTTTCCCATAGAGCTCGATGGCAAGACTTGCAATTCAAAAAATCCTGTGAAGCTTTTCCACCAGGAACAATCTTGTTAGTAATTGATAATGCAGAAAAGTACACATTTGTTCCACAAAAAGAAATTCAGATTGAATACTATCATTTTGACCAAGTCTCTCTGCTCATCCATATTTTGTATAGACATGCTGAACAAAACGCCGATCATGTAGAAAGAACCACTGAAAATCGACATGTTATTAAATAATATCACTTTTATATCAGTGATGATCGTACACATGATACATATTTTGTACAACACTATTTTGGAAAGATTTATGACTCCTTGAAAAGTCATGGAATAACATTCAATGAACATTGGATATGGTTAGATGGATGCACAGGTCAATTCAAATCTGCATAATCATTCTTTTGGTTTTGTTTTCTTCATAAGAAAACTTGCATTAAACTTTGTTGGAATTTCTTTGAGACTGGTCATGGAAAGGGAGAACATGACGGTGCAGGGCCATGCATAAAATGACCACTTCGAAGATAACAAGCGAACCCCTCTACAAGCCGACTTGTGGACGCTAAAGAAGTTGTTCAATGGCACATGGCTGCTCTAAGCCATGAGACTAACCAGTCAAGGGAAGTGCGAAGGCACATTCAATTTAATTTTTATTTGATATGTAATTTTAAACAGTGTACATTTATCATAATTTGATTATGTTTTATTGATTATATTTGATTGTATTTTGATATCATATTTACATTCTTCTTTGAATTTTCCATATAAAGGTTTTTTTAGCATATTGGAATCGAAGAAGTAGATAAATCAATTGGAAATGACGTTGAAACAATAAAAGGGACTCGAAAATTGCATTCAATTAAAACAAAGTTCTCCATAAATGTTTTTGCATTGGATAAAATAAAATATTTTTTTTTTGTAATGTTTGCATAGACAACACAGAATCCAATAACGTTTGTGAAAAAAAAATGTATGTAAGAGATTGGAAACATACAGAGCTAAATACAAATGGAAAAATGTATGTTGCAATGTTTGAAGAAATGAAATCAGAGGAGAACACAAAATCATCCAATGGTGATTGAGTTTCTAACCTTGTTAGAGAAGGTAACATTTGAGTTGCTTTCAAATGATAAAGATCTATAAATAAATTTAAATACATAAGTTTGTTAATTTTTTTTTTTATTGTGCAGGAGATGTTTTTGCTACACCTACTGAAAATGATGAAAATTTGAAGTATTATTTGATGTGTTGCACTGAACGAAAAATGAAATTATTATAAAAATATAATGATCACGGGCTTCCATATGACAGAGGATCTATTATACTGAAAGGTTATTTTTTCAGACAAACTAACCAAAGTTGGTATTTTTTTTACTTTGAAGACTATGAACCTAATGTTATAAGTTTTCAATATGGTCACTTGGTGTGTGCATCACACATAAAGTTGATAGAGGTTCAATCAAAGAAAAAAATGAAAATTAGGAAATTGAAAATGTCAAAATCTGATCATGAACAGATCATTGAGGATGGCATTCCATTGGAATTTTTTTGATTGAATAGCCCAAAAATTTATTCTCTGTGGATTATTTTTTAGAACTTCAAGAACTCAACTAAAAATTGAGCTGCCTTGTTATGTTAGTTGTGCAAGTGTTTGCACATGTAAAAATTGTATTGTTACATGCACACTAGGATCAACTGAAAGTAGCTTTTCTATACACGCATTGATGAAAAATGTTGCATGTACACACACACACACACACACACACACACACACACACACATATATATATATATATCTGTGTGTGTGTGTGTGCATGTTCTAGAATGCAATTAACTGAAAGTAGCTAAATTCTATAGCCATTGATGAAAAGTAGCTTAATTATATTGACATTGATGAAAAATGTTGAAGTGCTGGATATATATGTTCTAGAAAGAAATTAACTATTCAAATAGCTTTTCTATGTGCATTGATAAAAAATGTTTCACGTACTGGATATATATGTTCTAGAATGGAATTAACTAAAAGTATACTTTCTATACATGTGCATTGATGCAAAATACTGAATATATATACATTATAGATTGCATTTTTTTAATTTTATGATTGTTTTCAACACATCTAACAATAGCTAGAATCTTCTGATTGTGTGTATATATATATATATATATATATTTGTGTGTGTATTGTACTTCACAACATTACTTCACATGCCAAATGTACATCAACCATCCAAAACTTGAGTTTTAAAAACTTTTTGATTATATCACAACATTACTTCACATGCCAAATGTATTTCAACCATCCAAAACTTAAGTTATAAAAACATTATATATCAAATTCACATGTACCAAATGTAGTTCACATAAAATATGTCCAAAATTTGTAGATCTCACAAGTATGTATCAAATTATATATATGACTACATCTAGATAATATATAAAAATGTAAATTTAAGACTAGAAATCTCAATCAAATCTAGAAATCATCCATCAAATACAGATGTATGTAGTGTCTTTCCAATCAAATTCTCAATCCATGAGCTATCCTACAAAGCATGGGGAACCTGTAGACAATGCATGTACAAACATTAAAATTTGATGTTTTAAAATTGAGTGAGAATATATAGAACTTCATGTAAAAAACAAAATATAAAAAAGAATCATGCAGTACCTCATGAGGTTCCCTCTGCATTTGTTGCTCGTCCGCTACAACTCCCCCCATGGGAACAACTCCAACAGTAACTGTATAATATACATGTAAAATTATATATATATATATATATATATATATATATATATATATATATATATATATATATATATATATATATATATATATATAATTTTACATGTATATTATACGCTTATATATATATATATATATATTAAAAAATTTCAAAATGAAAATGCATATATATAAACTTATTTTCAATAATATTTAAAAAAAATAGACAACTTGTTCAAATGGTTGAAATGATGTGGATGTTCCCATCTCCATCGCGTAGTCCTAGGGAGAAGAGAAATCATCTATGTAAACCTAAAATAAAATAAAAATAAAAATCAAGTATAAAATAACCGAAGACTTGATCTCAATTTATAATAAAACTTTTAAACCTATAAATTTATAAATTATAAATTAAACATATATATATATATATATATATATATATATATATATATATATATATATATATATATATATATATATATATATATATATATATAAGTGAAAAATTGAATACTTCTGCAGGTGGATTTGGCACACTCCTAAGAGAGGCTCCAAAATAAAATCTTCAGAAACCTAAAATTTAAAAAATTTACTCTAGATATAGATATATCTCATTTTTTTAATGGAACTTTTGGAGGCGGAATATATAACTTAGAAACATAATTTTTAAAAGTGAAAAATTTCCCATACTTGTTGTGAACCTGGCACATCTCCTAAGGAAGTAGAAGGTAAATATCCTAAGGAAGAAGAAGGTACTACCATCCCAAAAACATCGAACAGAATTGGAATCTCTTAAAACATTTTATTATATATACATGAAAATGCACGCGTGTGAAAAAATATTTATTTTAAAAATATCAAGTTTAAAAGACACTAACATTTGCCAACATATCTTGATGGTGAGACCCATCTTGATTGTTTTAACTAGAGGCTTCGAACGTGATATTAAAATTTTCGTCGTTCATCAATCATGATAGCTACAAATGGTGTTAACATATAATGATACATTTTTCTTTAGATTAATGTAGATACAAATAAATTTATGTATATATGTATTTATTAGTATGTATGTGTTAAAATAATTGAATCCTAACCATTAACACATACCGTTCCCATGCCCTCTTCCTCATGAACAATTAGGTCATGCAACCATTGTGACAATTCTTTGCATTTGTTTTGAGATCTTCAACACTCATGTTTTCAATCTCTTCATCTGTATACAAAAAATTGGCGCATGCATTCTCACGTGCTCTTTGTCAATTCAGACAAACATCAACTATACCCAATCCACTGTGAACATTGTCAATGATGGCATCCCTTGCTTCTTGACTAATTTGATAAGTGGCTTCCATATTTTACCACAAAGTTTTGACACGAAGAGGTCGACTAACCTATGGTGGGTCAGGACAAGGCAATTAAGAATCACGCCTAGTGCCCCTACTGTCACACAATCGACCTCTCCCAGGACCAAAAAATTCGGAGGGAAGGTCATTGTAATTGGATTTAATTTGAATTTTTTTTTTGAAAAATAAAGCGGAACCTCGTCATTCCATGGGAGTCTTTCATGAGATGCAAGGTGTCTATCATACAAATAGTGAGCTATATCAGGGTGCTTGAAATATTACATCTTCATCATCTTTCTTTTCAGCCCTTCTTTCAAATTAAACATAGAATTTATTGTTGTTGTTGTAACTCTTTCTTTAACAACCCCCCATTTATCAGGTCCCACCATTGTTTCCTTTATTTTTCTCATGACATCCGCAAAAGTATTTGTGGTTGGCCCAAGCTTTTGGTACACATCTACTAGTTGGCCTAAATAATGTGTAACTATTTCCAAGCTTTGATGACTCTCAGCAGGTAGAGTCAAATGCATGAGATCTCTCTGCAATCTTGCATGAAGCTGTTGACACATTTCTAAGGTGCATTGCTGCATGTTTCTTTCCCATGGTATATCAGATATGTCAGCCAGATAAGCCATGGTGGGTGGCCAACCTTATTCTTGAATGAAGAGTTCTACCATATGTCTTTGTTTACCGACATTTGGAGCATTTTCAGCCTTTGCATCAACATATACAATTTTTTATATTAGAAAAAACACATATGTAAACAAATTTTTAAAAATTGAATGAAAAAAATATTCAAATTGATGGCAACCTCGATGTGGTTGGCTAGCATCTTGCCCACCCTAAAACTGTTGAGAACCAGAATGACCCAGCTCAGAATCAATGCCACTAGCCGTTGATTGGCCTCCGGGAGAATAAATATCACCACCTTCACGCTACTGGCTAGCACTTATTGATGGCCCCCTAAAAGGGATTTGAACCACCACCAACCTCTTAAGGCAAGAGAGAAGATTCATAAAAAAATATGAATTTATAATCAATTGAAAAATACATTCATACATATAAATACACGTACATATTCATTGATTAAATTGCGTGAACCATACTGTGACTGGGTGAACCATGGGCATGCTCCACTGATGGAGTAGACACCGTTCTCTTCTTAGCTCCTAAAAAATAAAAAATGAAACTTATTAACAACTAATTTAACTCACAAAGTTGATAAAAAAATTATTTCCATATGTAAACACATGTATGGAGATTTAAGATTATATTTAAATACCATGAACATCCCTCAATCCCTGATCCCCCTCTGTTGTAGAGATACAAGATTTTGTTGATATTCTTCATTCATCCTCCATGATGTATATATCTACGGTGCACATTTACAATTTTTTTTTAAATGTCTAATTTAAAATAAATTCAAAATAAATTTTAGAAAATTAATGTAATTTATTGTACACAAATTATGTAAAAAAAAACTTTCAAAGCACTAATTTATGTGTGAAACTCAATTTAAGAAAAAAAAATTACAAAAATTTTAAGTTCACCAAATTGCGCTTTACATGGTGGGAGCACACTTGGTATAAAATTGGAAAAAACACATTTTCATTAACAAAGTGAAACTCCATTTTAACAAAAAATTGTTGAAGTCAAGACATTTTAATTTTATAAATATGTGAAGTTCACCACTTGTTTCAAATGTGAATTTCACCAAGTTGCGCTTTACATGGTGTGGTGGTAGCACACTTGGTATATAATTGAAAAAAGCACATGGTCATTAAAAATGACGCATTTATAAGTACAAAAAACACACATATCCAAGATATGCTACAATTTACATCAATAAATTTTGAAGGAGAGCATCTCAACACTAATTCATATTTGAGAGATGAATCTTGAATTTTTAAAGAAGAGCATCTCAAAAGTAATTCATCTTTGAGAGATGAATCTTAGATTTTTGAAGAAGAGCATCTCAAAACTAATTCATCTTTGAGAGATGAATTTTGCATTGGCATTTCCCCATATAATTATAATTCATCTATTAATTCTTCTTTGATAGATGAATCCTAAATTTTCATTGCCCCATGAAATTGATCAACAGACATCTTATTCACATTTGTACAATGTATTATACTAAAAAATTGAAATGGCTAACAATATTGTTTGCTATTCCGTGAAATTTTTTGAGCCTCTCCTTCTTAACTTAGTAGACGCCATTCATCTGGTTGCACACAAGTTTAGAATTGGTGAAATATACAACTCCATTTGATCCATACTCCATGGTTGTTCCCAAGGCTTCTATCAATCCAATATAATATGCCTCGTTGTTTGTTGTTGTTCTCTATATATTCATTTACCTTTGGAATAATTTGTTAGTCGAAATATTGCATATTTAGTGGTTTTTTGTCGCAAAAAAAACAAAATTCAATAAAAATATATATTAAATTGACATTTATTGCAAATGCATGGGAGAAATTGCACATGTGCATGAGATAAATGACATGTGCATGGTTTATCTTAAAGTTTAAATTAAAAATTTTATGGTAGAATTCACATCTAGAATTAATGGGAGGGAGCCTTTATTTTGTAGGAGAAATGAATTTTATGCACTTAGTTTGTGGGAAAAATGACACATGTACATAGTTTTGTTACAGAGATTGACTATTGGGGCATTTACTAGATATGCCACCTTTGAGAAAATATGAGATCCAGAGGCTACCTCGCCCTTTACAGACTCTGCTTTTAGAAATTGTAGAAGCTAACCCTGAATAGACAAACTAAAATCCTATGGAAGTTCAAAATCCTATGAGAGTTCAGCCACTTTAGGTTCAATTTTTAGGCATTAAAGTTTGATAGAAATGACATTTACATGGTTAAATTATTTTATGCACTTACAAAAAACATGCTTTAAAGTTAATGCAAGAAAGCCAACATGACATGGATGCTTTAAAAAATTTGCCTCGGAATTTATGGGAGAACTTACACATGTACACAATTTTCCTTAAAGTGGTTGAGGTTTATGGATATTAAAATCAGGAACTTCTATTTAGATCTATTATAGAGACTGACTGTTGGGACATTTACTAGATATGTATTCTTTGAGAAAAGATGAGATCCAGAGGCTACCTATCCCTTTATAGACTCTACCTTTAGAACTTGTAGAAGTTAAACCTCAACAAACAAACTAAAATCCTATGGAAGTTCAAAATCCTATGAGATTTTAGCCACTTTAGGTTCAATGTTTAGGCCTTAAAGTTTGTGAGAAATGAAATTTACATGGTTTTCAAAATCCTATGAGAGTTCAGCCACTTTAGGTTCAATTTTTAGGCCTTAAAGCTTGAGAGAAATGAAATTTACATGGTGTGAAAAATTATTTTATGCGCTTACAAAAAACATGCTTTAAAGTTAATGGGAGAAAGCCAACATGACGTGTATACTTTAAAACCATTGCTTAAGAATTTATGGGAGAAATTACACATGTACATATTTTTCCTTAAAGTGGTTGAGGTTTATCGATATTAAAATGAAGAAATTCTATTTATATCTATTACAGAGATTGATTGTTGGGGCATTTACTAGATATGTCACCTTTGAGAAAAGATGAGATCCAGAGGCTACTTGGACCTTTGTAGACTCTACCTTTAGAACTTGTAGAAGTTAACCCTCAACACACACACTAAAATCATATGTAAGTTCAAAGTACTATGATATCTCAGCCACTTTAGGTTCAAATTTTAGGCCTTAAAGTTTGAGAGAAATGACATTTACATGTGTTTGCAAAATCCTATGAGATTTTAGCCACTTTAGGTTCAATTTTTAGGCCTTAAATTTTGAGAGAAATAACATTTACATGGTTCGAAAAATTATTTTATGCACTTACAAAAAACATTCTTTAAAGTTATTGAGAGAAAGGCAACATGACATGTATGCTTTAAAAAAATTGCCTAAGAATTTATGGGAGAATTGACACATGTACACATCTTGGCTTAAAGTGGTTGAGGTTTATGGATATTAAAATCAAGAACTTCTATTTAGATCAGTTACATAGATTGACTATTGGGGAATTTACTGGATATGTCACCCTTGAGAAAAGGTGAGATTCAGAGGCTACCAGGCCCCTTGCAGACTCTGCCTTTAGATCTTATAGAAGTTAAGCCTCAACAAATAGACTAAAATCCTATGGAAGTTCAAAATCATATGAGAGTTCAGCCACTTTAAGTTCAATTTTTAGGCCTTAGAGTTTGAGAGAAATGACATTTACATGGTTTCAAAAATTATTTTATGCACTTAAAAAAACATGCTTTAAAGTTAATGGGAGAAAGACAACGTGACATGTATGCTTTAAAAACTTTTCCTAAGAATTTATAGGAGAAATGACACATGTACACAATTTTCCTTAAAGTGGTTGAGTTTAATGATATTAAAATGAAGAACTTCTATTTAGATTGTTAAAGAGATTGACTGTTGGGGCATTTACTGGATATGTCACCTTTGAGAAAAGACGAGATCTAGAGGCTACCTAGCCCTTTACAGAATCTACCTTTAGAACTTGTAGAAGTTAACCCTCAATAGACAGACTAAAATCCTATGGAAGTTCAAAATCCTATGAGATTTCAGCCTCATTAGGTTCAATTTTTAGGCCTTAAAGTTTGAGACAAATGAAATTTACATGGTTTGAAAAATTATTTTATGCACTTACAGAAAACATGCTTTAAAGTCAATGGGACAAAGTCAACATGACATCTATGCTTTAAAAACGTTTCCTAAGAATTTATGGGAAAAATGACACATGTACACAGTTTGATGCAGGGGCATCCGAACTCTGAAATTGAAGAGACGGTTATGAGAACAGTTAGGCAAACTAGGGAAAAAATTAGTTAAAACCAATTCTTGATCCTTGTAAAAACCTATAAAAACGAGAGCCTGTAGTGTGTGAAAGATAGATAAGGGAGGAGAAAAACAATGTAACCGATGGAGAAGCTATGTGCTAAGGCTGAAATGCCTTAGGTTTTAACTGCATTTTGTGTATAATAGAAATATATTGTTATCTGGAATTCTATGTTTATCTGGAATTGTGATTTATTTATGGATTAGTTTTACAAATTAATTTCCGGTTTTATGGTTGATTTGTCGACCATCGATCTCCGGCAATCTAATGTTTATAGAATGTTATAGCATGTAAGTCGTAACAAAGTTTGGGGTAGTTAAAACGTGCGTGAAGGTTTTTTTTTCTGTAATGGGAATCAAAGTTGGAGCAGCCTTTCAATGGAATTTGAAGGCGCATGATTAAATGAGAATGGGTCATCCAATGAATTTTTCGAAAGGAGGAACATACGCCAGAGTGGGTTCGAATATTTGATGGAACCCGGGGCTGTTAAAATTTGAATGAGAATGAAGGTGCAAAGGTTTTGAGTGAATCTGTCAAAAAAATGGAACAGAGTCTTAAGAACGCAATTGTAGAATGGCAAGTTGGAGATCATTGAAATTGAGGAAGATTTCTTCGAAGAAGTTCTGTTGTGGAACCTGAACCGGATCTGACTCAGAATTAAATTAAAATGGAACTGTATGAGGTTTTGTTCCTTGTTAATGAAGGACGCAGGCGACGTGTTGAAATCTGTATTGAAACTCTGTCTGGTGGAGTCTGACTCCAAGACAGTCAATGTTTAAAATTTCCAATTGAATGCGCTAAATTTCAATAGGAACTGTGCGCAACAGAATGGACGTACTTTGGTTTGATACCACACAGCAGATCTTGTACTAGAAGACTGTGTAATTAATTCGGAAGGAATGAAGAAAGGTTCCCTTTGTTGAAGGCGGAACCAAGAAATAAAATGGGAGCGAGGATGGTCTTGAAAACCCATTGTTGGTTTTGAAAACCGTTGGAGAGCGTGTGCAGATATCAGAGGGGCACAGTGGAAGCGTCGTGGGCTAACAACCCACAGTTCTCGGTATCGAATTCAGGTTTATGTATCTGGGGTTTGACGCAGTTTTGAGTTCAGGTTGATTTTTGTTTAATTGAAAGGTGAGTTTTCCTTGTGGCAGATTCAATTTTCATCAAGTGGTATCAGAGCGGGAAAAGATTTCCTGCGGAAAGGAGTTTTGCAGACGAAGAAGAAGAGGTACAGTTTTATGAAATTTTGTGAAGCTTGTGATTTTTTGTGTTGTGTGAAAGCAGAGGAAGGTGAGCAGATGCAGCAATCTAGAGCAAGAGTGCTCAATTGGTTCGAGAAGAGAGAACCAGAAATGCCAAAAGACTAAGCTCAGGAGAGAAGCTTGGTGAGGTATCTGGTAGCAGGGAGGACTGCTATTGCAGAGGTTTTGTTGCAGTTCACGATGGACAATTCCACAGAGAATGTGGGTAGAATTGTTTGAGATGTTGCTACAGGAAGATCACAAGGAGCAGTTCCACCGAAGAATTGCTGACAGTTGTAGAAGACATATGACCAGGAGGTCATAAATTTTTGTGCCTTGTGAGTGTAATGCAGGGGCATCCAAACTCTGAAATTGAAGAGATGGTTATGAGAACAGTTAGGCAAACTAGGGAAAAAATTAGTTAAAACCAATTCTTGATCCTTGTAAAAACCTATAAAAACGAGAGCTTGTAGTGTGTGAAAGACAGATAAGGGAGGAGAAAAACAATGTAACCGATGGAGAATCTACGTGCTAAGGCAGAAATGCCTTAGGTTGTAACTGCATTTTGTGTATAATAGAAATATACTGTTATCTATAATTCTGTGTTTATCTGGAATTGTGATTTATTTATGGATTAGTTTTACAAATTACTTTCTGATTTTATGGTTGATTTGTCGACCATCGATCTCCGACAATCTAATTTTTATAGAATGTTATAGCATGTAAGTCGTAACAAAGTTTGGGGTAGTTAAAACGTGCGTGAAGGTTTTTTTTTTCTGTAATGGGAATCGAAGTTGGAGCAGCCTTTCAATGGAATTTGAAGGCGCAGCATTAAATGAGAATGGGTCATCCAATGAATTTTTCGAAAGGAGGAACATATTCCAGAGTGGATTCGAATATTTGATGGAACTCGGGGCTATTGAAATTTGAATGAGAACGAAGGTGCAGAGGTTTTGAGTGAATCTGTCAAAAAAGATGGAATGGAGTCTTAAGAACGCAATTGCAGAATGGCAAGTTGGAGATCATTGAAATCGAGGAAGATTTCTTCGAAGAAGTTCTGTTGTGGAACCTGAACCGGATCTGACTCAGAATCAAATTAAAATGGAACTGTATGAGGTTGTTTTCCTTGTTAATGAAGGACGCAGGCGACGTGTTGAAATCTATATTGAAACTCTGTCTGGTGGAGTCCGACTCCAAGACAGTCAATGTTTAAAATTTGCAATTGAATGCATTAAATTTCAATAGGAACTATGCGCAACAGAATGGAGGTACTGTGGTTTGATACCACACAGCAGATCCTGTACTAGAAGACTGTGTAATTAATTCGGAAGGAATGAAGAAAGGTTCCCTTTGTTGAAGGTGGAACCAAGAAATAAAACGGGAGCGAGGATGGTCTTGAAAACCCATTGTTGGTTTTGAAAACCATTGGAGAGCGTGTGCAGATATCAGAGGGGTGCAGTGGAAGCGTCGTGGGCTAACAACCCACAGTTCTCGGAATCGAATTCCAGTTTATGTATCTAGGGTTTGACGCAGTTTTGAGTTCAGGTTGATTTTTTTTTAATTGAAAGGTGAGTTTGCCTTGTGGAAGATTCAGTTTTCATCACAGTTTGCCTTAAAGTGGTTGAGGTTAATGGATATTAAAATGAAGAACTTATATTTATATTTGTTACAGAGATTGACTGTAGGGGAATTTACTCGATATGTCACCTTTGATAAAATATGAGATTGAGAGGCTACCTGTCCCTTTACAGACTCTGCCTTTAGAAGTTGTAGAAGGTAACCCTCAATAGAAATATTAAAATCCTATGGAAGTTAAAAATCCTATGAGAGTTCGGCCACTTTAGGTTCAATTTTTAAGCCTTAAACCTTGACAGAAATGACATTTACATGGTTTGAAAAATTATTTTATGCACTTAAAAAAAACATGCTTTAAAGTTAGTCGGAGGAAGGCAATGTGACATGTATGATTTAAAAGTTTTGCCTAAGAATTTATGGGAGAAATGATGCATGTACACAGTTTTCCTTAAAGTGGTCGTGTTTTATGGATATTAAAATGAAGAACTTTTATTTAGATCTATTCCAGAGATTGACTGTAGGGGCATTTACTAGTATAGATGCATAAATTCAATGAGCATAATTTTGAGATATATAAATCCAAAATGGAATAGTTTTTGGTGAAAAAATATCAGTGGATCACTATGGATATATTTGTGGAATTAAAAGGAATTTTTATAGAGGGATGGAATAAGTTTGAAAGCAGGGAAAATATCACAAATATATTTAATGTGTATGTTTTTTACATTGAATATTTTTCATTTTATTAAGAATCTATTTCAAACAGTTAACTGTATAAGGTTAAAACCTAAATTTTTTGTATCAAATTACGTTTTGTTTCAATGTGAAACTTTTATGGCTAATGTGTTTTTCTCAAAATGTGATACACCCCATTAAAATGGGAGGTATATTGAAATGTGATTCATTATATAGGTTTCATGTAAATGTTGTTTTTTTGTTCTGGTAGTATTCTTAAAGTTAAATTAGCCATACAATAAATGAATGTTTGTAGAGATGCAGAGGGTTATAAAATAGTGATGCAACTATTTCAAAGAGTAAACCAGTTAATTGACCTGTTATTTTAGAATTTATGTTATCTATTCTTCGACTATAAATATCTTTATGTATAAGTTGTGTTACATAGTCATCTAGTGGTTTCACCACAAACCGTTCTATAGTCTATGACTTTGATAAGGGAAAGTATACTTTGGTGAGTTCACGACATATATTATGTATATAATTTAATTATAATAATGAATAACGAACACAAAAAATTGAGAGCAAGGAAAATTTGAAGGTTGGAAATTTATTTTAAAGTTTACAAACTAATAATTTTGTATAGTTTCTATTTAAAAATTTGGCAAATTTTAAGGTAAAAATAATTTATACTATTTAGGCTAATAATTTTTAGAAAAAATAGAAATGAATAATTTTTTTTTGGAAAAAACATGGAAAATAGGGTTAATCATATATAGATTCCATTCCATATATTTTATTGAAATATATGGGTTGTGTTTTGTTGTTTTAAAAGGAGAAAAAAGAGAGGTTAATATTCTACCCAACCCTTAATATATTTGAGAGGGTAAATCCTAGAATTGATATTAGAGGAAGTAAATTCCAAAGTATTTTAGGTCTTCGACTCAAGTAAAGTTTCTATCTACAGCTATGAATTTTGAATAAAGGAATTTGACTAGTTCTGAAGGTGAGTCAAGATGTTTCAACAATAATTCTACCTACAACTTAGTTGTTGTGTAAAACAAGGAAGAGAGTTTATATATATATATATATATATATATATATATATATACGTTTAATATATTTAATTTAAATCTTAGACATTAGGATTCGAATGTCTCGTTAACTTAAATCTCATAAATTACAGATTCAAATGTTTATTGAAAATTAACTTGATCCCTACGGGTAATGGGGCCGAGAGGGATGAAAATAATTGTAGTTAATTAAAACAATGATATGCAATATGGAAATAGAGTGAAGTAAACAGAGAAATTATATTAACGGCACCGAAATCATTTGAACATTCCAATAACACATCTATCAAATTGATGAATTTTCCTGGTTAATTAGAAAAACTATGCATTTGTGGAAGATATCATGCAACCTGGAAACAAACGAACTAGAACATATTATATATAAATGGTCCATAGCGAATTAATAAAGAGAAAAGAGAAAATAGATGGTACTTATTATGAATCTTTAAGTAATATAAGGACATGGCATTCATTCCTTCATAAATGATATACCTGGTGATAATGATTCAGACACACATCCAATAAATTTTCAGGGAAATATAAGAATTAAAACATCCTATAGGTACATTTATTCACAACAGACACAATTTAAGTAACCATAAATACATGTGGCTCATAGTTCATCTAAACTCAATAACCATACAATATTACATATGAAATTGTAACTATTTAATGAAACAGTCTCGTTGCATAGCCATTGTTCCATTTTTGGAAATATGTGATAAGTTACAACGAGTATGCAGCTACATGTTTAGACATCTGGAGTTTGAGGAAGTAAAATTCAAAAGAAAACTATCAGTAAAAGTAAACTGTATTGAATTTATACAGCGACTAAAATAGAAGTCAGGAAGGCATGACATAGTAGAACCAAGTAGATTCTCAACAGACCAGTTACTAGAATATTTCAAGTGAACTTGTATAAAATAAGTCAATCAACGTTACACCATTACAGCTGCCGAGTCAAGAAAAGCTTCACAAAGGTGACAATGTCCAAATTACCACTCAGAGAAAATTTCAAGAGATTCAAAGCAAAGGAACTATACCATTATAGGGAACTATACTTTGAAATGTGCACCCCAGCTATAAAACACTCCAGACAACCACAATGTAATAGACTAGGATAAGGCAACATTTACATCAGGACTTAAATCATAACTTAGCGTCTTGGATCAAGAATAAAATTGGAAGTGATGCAACCTTTGAATATTGATAAGCTATTAGTAAACATATATATATTGGGGAATATCAATTTCACTTAATTTCGAAAGGGTACCATGTTAGAAACCAATGTTCATACATACAACTCAATATTGTGCGTACTTTTAAAATGAGTTTTGACCTAATCCAACTAAGCCTTGTGATGATAAGGGTATAGTGTTATTTTAAATGTAAATGATAAATGTATATATATCACATGGAGATTAATAATTATTATAATATCTGTGGACCTTGATATATAATGGTATTTTGACTTATATGTAAAAGTATATAAAAAAATAAGTAGCAGGTTAGCTTGAGGTACATGAAAATTATACATTGTACATAAATTTTTTTGGCCAAATCACATTGCACATTTTGAATTTTCAAAACATTGATTTTAATTCTCTTTGAAATTTACAGAGACTTACCTAGAAATTTGCAGAAAGTCGTCGCGACGCAACTACAAATCACTACAGAGTAGCAACAAAGCAGCAAAAGAGCACAACAGAGCTCACCAAAGAGCAACAAAGCAGCAACAGAGCGCAACAGAGCTCACCACAGCACAACAGAGCAGCAACAAAGTGCCAGAGAGAATAAAAAAAGAAACATGTGAGAGAGATGTTAAACCTATAAAATTTCGTGGGAAATATATTTATAAAACATGAGTTTTCCCGAAATATTTTAAAAGTTTGGCAGAACTAATAGTTTGACCGAACTAAAAGTTCATCTGAACTTTTGTTACTGGTTTTCCCATCTCCAGTCAAAAATCTGTTTTCCCACGCCATCAATATGTCGTCAATGTAAATGGAAGAACGATTTCGGCCGAAGTAATTTTGAAAGTTCAGCCGAAATCTCTATTAGTTCAGCCAAACTTTCTCAAAAGTTCAGGCGAACTATTGAGAAAAAAAAAATTCCACAATCGATTCTCACAAAACTGTAACCCAACTTCACATTTTCACCCTACTCTCAACCTGCTTCTCCTTTTTTTCTCCTTCTCCTTTCCTTCTCCAATGCCACGCATGAAGAATGACTCTCTCAAAGTGCCTTTTCCCTCTTTTATGTTCTAATAAAGAAGAGAAAGACCTAATATCCCTAGGATTAATGGTTTATATTACATGTTATCCTCTCATGGTTAATTGTGGAATTTCACACTCACGTTGACTTCCTCAAGTCCTCATTTTCATTAATTTACCCTCCTAGCTACTTTAATAACATCAAAGATGCCACGTACTTTATGACACATAAAGTAACTTTAAAACATAAAGTCACTTTAATAATATAAAAGTGTCCATGTACTTTATGATCCATAAAGTTACTTTAAAACATAAAGTCACTTTAACAGTAAAAATACAATGTACTTTCATAATCTCATAAAGTAACCAATAAAAATTCACATGAATTTAATATACTCATAAAGACACATTTTAACTTTATAAAATAATTTTATAAAGTAATGTTCCTAAGAAATGAAATATGCTTAGTTACTTCTAAATTTTGGGTACTATTAATCCAAAAGTACCTCTGACCTACAAAAAACTAACAATCCCTCTTACTGAGGGAGGCACTTACGGCACCTATGCCACCTAGATTTTTCTCAAATCCCATCTCATCGTTTGTATCTTCTCCCTATGAACCTGAATCCTATCCTGCTACTTGAATTTGAGACTTGTGTCTATAACCTATGATATGAGGAGAATTCGCTCTCCCATCCTAATCATCCTCTAGTGTCATATCATACCATTAAGGCCTCCTGATCGAGCTAAAAGAAGCCTCTCCTCCAAATTCTTCTTAAACTACCAATGAGTGTGAAATCCAATTGGATTCACCATCTATATGATTTCCTCTCATCTTGTAGATTCTACCCTCATGGACAATGAGAAGTCATGCTGCATCCCTATTCTCTCCTTTCAAATACATCACTTATTCTCCATTGCATAACAGGACTTCAAACCCATCATCCTTTTGTGCTAATATGGAGATGATGTTTGTCCTCCATTCTAGTACCCATAACACATTGGTTACCTCTAGATACTCTCTTGACTCCAACTGGAATCTCACCTATGTAATCCCCCTCACTACATGTTTTCTTCACCCCACTTCCAACATGCATGTCTAATTTTGTTTCTTTTAAGACTCAAGAACATATTTATAGTCCCTGTTATGTGGTATGACGCCTTGTTATCCAAAATCCATGCACTAGTTTCCCCACTCTTAACAAAATTGATCCATAAAAGATAGTATAAAAAGGATAATTCCTTCTCAAAATTATCCAAAGCATCATCAACTGTGGATGATGTAGCTACCCATCCCTTACCCTCCATCTCTCTTTTTCTGTTACTTAGACATTGGCATGTGGGCTTCACTACGGGAGCAATTCCATACCACATGGGTTCATATTGGGGAATATATATTGAGGAAAACATGACATAATATATTGTGGGATATATAGGGGATAAAGGGTTTTTATATTGACAGGTATAAAAAATGGAGCTCAAAGTATGAAAAAATATACGTGGGTATAAATAATTTTAATAAAAAAATGGATACCTAAAATATCTGGTGAAAGTAGGGTTTTTTTAAATTGGGAAGGTGTGTTTGGTTCATATTTGTATGGGGTTACATCATGTTATTTTTATAGGTATTTTCTAATAGCTACTCAAATAAGAAATAAGGGGTATTGTTTAGTATGCCACGAATCACGTGATATGTCAAAGGTTCATTAAGTGAATCCCTTGTGGACATTGGATTACATAGTGGCCAAACTTGTGACATGAAAATCACTTGACTTTACTCATGTCCCTTTTAGAAGAAGCTCCCCCACTTTCCTTTACCTTTCATTTTTTCTTTGTTGCAAGAGAAACATTCTCCTCATCTCCCCCACCATGTTGCACATTGTTTTCGGCATTACCCATTATCTCCACTTGATGGAAATCATCCTAAACTATTCCCCAATATGAAATAAGCTCACAAGAAACTATCACATAAACGAAGGCAGTCCACTCCTTGGAAAAAACACTTGTGGGTGATCTAACTAGCTCCTCATCAGAGATGGTTTCACCATGAATTTCAAGTCTTCTGTTACTTGAGTGACCCTGATGACATATGAAGATACATTGTTGGTTTTAGTCATAATGGTTTTCCTTATTTTTCCCCCCAAAAGCATCTTATTGTTGTTATTAACGGTCTAGAAAACCTTGATCAAAGTGACCCTCACCACAAAGGCATAAGTATTCTGTGAAACTTGAGTAATAAGGTGGTATTTAATAGCATCAACAAGGAACCCCTTGGCATTGAAATTTCTCTTGTTCAACTCATCTAGATGTACTAGATTAGTGGGTACTAGATCTCTCCTCTCTAAAGTGTCCCACAACTATAACTTGTGAATAAAAATGAAAATATCTTCTTCCATGGGCTAAATTTTTCAGCCTCACTCAATCTTTCTTCCACCCTTAACCCAATTTCTATTACTTCAACAACACGACATAAATTTGTCCTATGGTCAAACTCAACTCCCTCTCAACCACTCAACCCTATTTAAATTATTGTTTGGTCCCAAACAGCTCTGATTAAACTATTGTTTGGTCATTATTTGGTGTTTAGTCATTGTTTCTGAACAAGGTTGTTCACCACTGCTCTAATACCATGTAGAAAATATAGCTGTAAATCTCTCCCAGTTTCTATTTTTGTTTTCACATCAAGTTTAAAGCCCTTCCCCTCATTATTAATTATTGATATAAACTTGCATATTAATCTGAAAAGGAAACACAAGATACCTACTCTCCTTTTCACAATTGCTGAAAAGTAACACAATCATTCATGAAATTGGGACAATTTTCTTTTGGTTCAAGATGACCCTAGAAACACCCTGAAGGGAAAACCAGTGAAGAAGGAATATTTGTTTCCCATTAAGAGAATTCGGTGTAGATATACAATCAATAATTTAACCATCATAATATTATCTCAAATGTTCCCCATGTTACCTTGAAAATAGTGTTGTAGTTGTGCTTGATTTTTGTGCACAGACAACATTGATATTTGTCCTTGATAGCACCTGGAATTTATTCTTATAAAATATAAAAATTTGTGGATAAATAATCCTTGGAATACATGTTTGAAAATGCTAATATTTATACTCATGTTGCCTCAAAATACATACAAAAATACTCAAAACGTTTTCTTAGGATGCCTTGAAATATATGGTCAAATAGCCTTTATTTCCATCCCTAGTTTTATCAGAACGTATGCTATTTTATGACAAAAATTAATACATTATAACATCCCTTGTATATAATTCCTTGTCTACCTTTTTAAATTCACTAACTGAACTAAAATAGATGCTGATAGGTTCCTCAATTTTCATGCTCTTTCCTTGTCTATAAAACCATGCCTATGGTTTGTTGATCAGCGGTTGTCATTGATGTCAACCCAAGCAGCACCAGGGACTAACCCAATATTGTATGGGATTTTTTACCTACCAAATTAATATATTTTGGGTCAATAATTCTTTTTATGGTTTCTACTTGTCGAGATGTTTCCATTGATATATGGCATGCCATGTAATTCTTCATGGTTTGAGAGATATTCATGTTTGAAGATTGTAACCCCAGTTAGTGGGTTAAAACCCCATGGGGTTGGGGCATGGGTCATTGAAAATTCATAATAAATATTTTTTATGCTCCTAAAATCCCTCCCACGTTCACTTATTGAAGCTCCTCTGAACCTAAGCATTTATATAAATTGTGACCTTCATTTCCTCCTTATGCAAGGGATTCGGCCATTGGAAACAGGTCATCATGGAATTTTCGCTCTGACGTTTTTTCTACAAAGTTTCAAAAACTCAAATTTTTATCAGGCGAAGCCAAAATCCTAAGGAAGCTGCAGTAAAAATTTTAGATCAAGGTGTGTAATATGTTTGGAGATATGATCTGTGGAATTCAGGGTTTTTGTAGGCTCCTGAAATTCATCTCAAAGAAGTGAGCTTCGTAAAATCGTCATAACTCTCTCTCTAAGTATCGGATTGGAATTCCGTAATAATTGGTAGATATTTCACATTCTGTAATTTTTTCTTTATCAATTTCAGAGCCAAATGAAGAAAAAAAATGACACGTGGTACACCGTAAAAGTGTGCTCTGCTGAAACAGTCCATAATTAGGGCATTATGAGAGTTTGGGCATAGATATTTCTTGAAGTATCCAAATTGGGTCAGACCTATGGCATTGGAAAGAAAACTAAGAGGACTACTATAGGACCAAAAATCAGATATTGAGGATTTGAAGTAACAGAGATACACCAGATTCAATATCGAGCTCCTAGAAGGCAAGAAAAAACTAGATCATATGTTGTCAAGGGTTGCAAATGACTAGAATTTCTATGACAGCTTAGCAAAGCAAGGTGCAGCAGAGGGTAGCATGATAAGAGCAACAACCAAGATGCATAACAGCAGCAATAATTTCATCATATGAAGTCTTCAAGTGGGCAGCACTGCATACAATAATTGTAAATGTATCATTGTACTTAGTCATTGTAAATACATTATTGTACAAATTGTACTAGTGTCTATCTGTCAAGGGTTGAAGAGGCAGTGTTGGGAGGTCTAGGATCATCATTAGGTGGTTGTGTCAATGTTGGGGTTATGGTCTAGTATATCTTCTTCTTATGCATCATTCTATATCATTGTAAAGTGGACCATTTTCCCTCGTAGGAGAGTCCATTCTTCTTTTATTCTTTTATAGGGTGGTAGGGTAGTGGTAGGGTGAGTTGTAGCTCATTGGGTGTTGGGGCATCCATTCAGTTGACTACTAAAGAATCTCGGGCATTGGAGCATCCATCCAGTGGGAGCTGAAGAAGAATGATTTTCTAGATTCTAGGAAGTTGGAGCTTTATTTTCAATTGGAGTTGAATATTAAAGAATTATTAGAAAAGCATTAGGCGTTTTTTGTCCCGGAGTGGGTTTCCACCTTAAGAACTGTGTGCATTTGTGTTCCTCTTGCTTTCTGCTATCATTGTACAAAAAATCATAATAATTGAAGATTAACTAATGCTCTAATTGAAAGGAATACTGATTCACCCCCCCCCAGTATTTCCAACAATTGGTATCAAAGCTTGGTTCCTTCAATAGCATTTTAACAGCTAGAAGGAGGTCATGGATCATAGCAAGAATGGTGTACCTTTATTCAATGAAAATAATTATGCACTTTGGAAAGGAAGAATGGAAGTCTATCTCTTGGCGCAAGGTTACAAAGTATGGGAAACTATTCAAAAAGGATTTACATCGACCGCAGATGAACAAGGTAAGAAGAATTTGGTAAATGATGCAAAAGAAAAGAATATTATTATTAGTGGACTTATTGAATCTTATTATCATAAGGTGTTGGGTTGAAAAACCACCAAAAATGTATGGGACAAGCTTGAGAATATATATTTCGTTCACTCAAATGTCAAAGAAGCAAAGCTTCGAATCTATAGAGAAAAATTTGAGCAACTCAAAATGAAAGAAGATTGCAACATTACTACATAATTCCAATACGTTGATGAAATAACCAATACTCTTGAAGGATTGGGAGAGCCAGTTGATGAGAAGACTATTATACGGAAGATTCTTAGAACATTACCAGGGAGATTCAACCCAAAGGTATCGGTCTTAGAATACAGTGAAAATCTGGACAAACTCAGCAAGGAAGAATTACATGGAGATCTCATAGCATATGAAATGAGACTTGATGAAGAAAAGGGTACTTCAAATATAGAAATTGCGTTCGTTGCATCTAAGAAAACCAATAAGGACAAACAACCTTCAATTGAAATGACATGCACCTGCAAGTGTGAACAAAAGGTAGATGATGGAGAAGGTCTTTCAGATGAAGAATATGCTTATTTTATGAGAAAAATAAAACCTGGTAAGGGAAAATTCGATGGAAAAATTCCATTGATATGTTTCAGTTGTGGTGAGGTTAGGCATTTCGTAGCAAAATGTCTGAACAAAAGTGATGGAAACTCAAAAGGAAAGAAAGGATTTAAGAAATTCAACAAGCAAGGTAAAAAGAAAGGATCCAAAAGGAATTTTCTCTCTAAAGAAGATAGCTCATCATCCGATGAAGAGAGTGACAACAAAGAAGAAGCCAATGACAAAGTATTGCTTATGGCCAAGCACAATAAACAAGAAGTATCAAACAATGAAGAAGAAGGGTTGACCATAGAAGAATTTTATGAGGAGGTAATCAAGCTTATAAAAGAGCTTAATGTTGAGAAGATCCGTTCCAATACTCTTGAAGAACAAGTTCAAGGTCTCAAAATTGAGGTTAAAGAACAAAAATTTATTGAACAGTCACTTCAAAAGAAGTTGGAAGAAAGAAACCAAGAAAGGGAAGCATTAGAAGCCGAAATAGTCTCGCTGCGTAAGGAAGTGAAGAAGGGAAAAACTGTCTAAAACTATCCCAACAGCTCAAGGGCATTGGAAGAACTCATCAACAATCAACGATCTTACAATGATAGAACTAGCCTTGGTTACAAAGAAGAAGAAGCAGGAGCTTCTACAACAAAATACAATGAACCTATGAGATCTGACATACATGAAGACTTCATTGGACAAGACTCGCAAGCACATCCTTGGAAGACGATTCCTCGACGTAGATTTTCATCCAGGTACCAACATATTTTTCATGGCTATTGTTATTCATGTGGAAAATTTGGTCATAAAGTCGTAGAATGTCGCACGTACCCTAGGAACCAATATAATTCCAAAATATTTTTCAAATATGAACCTCACAGGGCTCAATGAAACATAAATATATTTGAACATTTAAGAAATAATATGGAATGTTACAAATGTCAGAACTTTGGACACATACCCAGAGACTACAGACTTGAAAATCCTCCAGAAGAATCTTCGAAGCCACAGAATGAATGAACATGGAAGAAGAAGAATACTGATAATTGTGCTCTCGCTCTCATGGATCAAAAAAATAAAGATGTGTGGTATGTTGACAGTGGTTGCTCAACGCATATGATTGGAGATAGAAATAAATTTGTATCTCTGAAAGAGAAAAAGGATGGAACCATATCCTTTGGAAATGATGGATCTTCAAATGTTATAGGGTCAGGTACTGTCACGCTTGAAAGCAAAGATGTTATAGCCAAGAATGTTTTATTGGTCGAAAACATGAATCACAATCTGCTCAGTGTTGGAAAAATGTGTCATCAAGGACACACAATGCTATTCAACTCCACAAAATCTGAAATTAGGAAAGGCAGGTATGGTAAAATTTTGGCTACAGCAAGTCAAGCTCCGAATGACATAAATGTTCTGGATGAAGCAACTAAAGCATTTCTACTAGCTAAAGAAGATGAATGTTGGTTATGGCACAAATGAATGGGTCACATAAACTTTGAAAATCTTGTCAGGATAAGCAAAAAAGAAGCAGTATGAGAAATGCCAAAAATCTCAAAACCTTCCAACACACTGTGTGAGGCATGTTGGCATGGCAAGTAGACAAAAGTCCAATTTAAAACAAAAGAACACTTTTCATCACATCCATTGGAATTGATACATACTTATCTATGTGGTCTTGTGAGAACAAAAGGCTTAGACAGAGAATTATATTTCATGTTAATGATAGATGACTATACCAAGATGATAGCCGTCATTTTCCTAAAGAAAAAATCTGAAGCATTTGAGTGCTTTAAGATCTACAAGGAGCTGGTTGAAAATGAAACTATTTGAAAATAAAGTGTTTAAGATCAGATAATGGTGGAGAATTCACTTCCAAATTATTTTAGCAATATTGTGACGAAATGGAATATAAAGGAAAGTTTCAACAGCACGAACACCTCATCAAAATGGAGTTGCTGAAAGAAAGAATAGAACTGTATAGGAAATGGGTAGAACTATGTTGAAGGACTCAAAATTGGATGAAAAATTCTGGGTTCAAGCAATTGATACAAAAGTCTTCATTATCAACTGAAGTCTTCTTAGAAATAATTGCAACAAGACTCCATATGAATCATGGAAAGGAAAACCAACTAATGTAAAATATTTCAGAATCTTCGGAAGCAAATGTTATATCAAAAGAGAAGATTAAAACTTGGGTAAGTTTGAATCATGTGTTGATGAAGGTATCTTTGTTGGTTACTCACGCAAAAGAAAGGCCTATAAATGCTATAATCTAAGATGAAAACAGATAGTGGAGAGCATAAATGTTACATTTGACGAAGATGGTGTTCTAGCGAGTAATGATGAGGATATAGAATCTTTGAAACTTGAGATAGAGGCTGAAAAAGACACAGATAAAATTGTAGAACAAGAAGCAACTATCAACGAGGAAGAAGTAAACAATGATCATAAATATATACCAGAACAACAAAAAGAAGCTCCTCCAAGGAGAACAAAAGAGTGGATTCAAAAGAATGATCCATCAAATCAAATCGTTGGTGACATAAATGAATGTCGATAGCTTTGTTCATCACAACAATCTCACGTTGCTTTTCTGGCAACCTTTGAGCCTAGTAGTTTTGAGGAAGCCAGCCAGAATGAACATTAGGTAGCAGATATGAATGAAGAATTGGATCAAATTGAGAAGAATAACACCTAGGAATTAGTTCCACGACCAAAAGATAAAAATTTCATTGGGACTAAATGGGTGTTCAGGAACAAATCGAATGAAGATGGGCAGGTTACCAGAAACAAAGCAAGATTGGTTTGCAAAGGCTATGCACAAGTGGAAGGAATTTATTTCGATGAAACATTTGCACCAATTTCTAGAATGGAAGCCATCTGAATGTTTCTCGTCTATGCATGCTCAATAAAAATCAAAGTCTACCAAATGGATGTTAAGTCAGCATTTTTGAATGGAGAATTAGAAGAAGAATTTTACATCGAACAACCTCAAGGTTTTTTACTATAAAAAAAGAAGACTATGTCTGCAAGTTAAAGAAGGATCTATATGGTCTCAAGCAGGCTCCTAGAGCATTCTATTCTCATCTTGATGGATATCTACGTCAACAAGGGTTCAATAAAGGTACTGTTGATAGCAATCTTTATGTACAAATAGATAAAGATAATTTAGCTATCGTTGAGGTATATGTGGATGATATAATATTTGGTAGCAATGATGATCGACTAAGTAAGAAATTTTATACAAAGATGCAAAGTGAGTTTGAGATGTCTTTACTTGGTGAGCTGACATACTTCTTAGGGCTTCAAATATCTCAGCAAGAGAAAGGAATATTTATATTTCAAGCCAAGTACATCAAGGAAATGCTCAAGAAATTCAAAATGGAAGATTGCAAACCCGTCCTTACTCCGATGGTAACAGGTTGCAAATTGAGCATAGACGACTCATCTAAGGATGTGGATCAGAGGTTGTGCAGATATATGATTAGTAGTCTTCTATATGTAACAGCCTCTCGGCCTGATGTTATGCAAGCAGTTGGACAAGTAGCAAGATTCTAAGTAGCACCAAAAGAATCACTTATTATTACCGTCAAAATAATTCTTCAATATCTAAAGGGCATAGAAGAATATGGCTTGTGTTATCTCAAGGGTAACAATCTCATTATTCAAGCCTTTACAGATGCAGATTGGGCAGGAAGCATTGATGATCGTAAGAGTACTAGCGAAGCAACATTCTATCTAGGTGGTTGTCTCATATCATGGTTGAGCAAAAAGCAAACTTCAATCTCGTTATCTACAATGAAAGCAGAATACATTGCAGCAACATCATGTTGTACTCAAGTCCTTTGGCTGAAATTGTTTTTGCAAAATATTCTAATACAATTCAGTGAGCCTATTCCCATATTCTATGACAACACTATTGCCATCAGCATCTCCAAGAATCCTGTCATGCATTCAAAAACAAAACACATTCCGATCAAATATCATTTTGTTAGAGAAGAAGTCGTTGAAAATAATATCAAACATGAGTATGTTTGTACAAAAGAACAAATTGCCGATATCTTCACTAAACCTTTATCTCGTGAAGCATTTGAATATCTTTATCAAAAGCTTGGGATTATCCCAAGTTCTCATTAGATTACAGGTCTGCAGGGAAGTTGTGTGTCAGGGGGAGTGGAAGTGTGTACAGGTCTACAGGACGGTTCTGTGTCAGTGGGAGTGGAAGT
Source organism: Pinus albicaulis (assembly GCA_034641835.2). Classification (NCBI taxonomy): domain Eukaryota; kingdom Viridiplantae; phylum Streptophyta; class Pinopsida; order Pinales; family Pinaceae; genus Pinus; species Pinus albicaulis. The sequence goes on along the minus strand of JAXQQM020064229.1, from coordinate 465,268 downwards.
GTGTACAGGTCCGCAGGATGGTTGTGTTTCAGGGGGAGATACCCTTTTCCATTGATTTCAAAGGGGGAGAGAATGTTGTAGGAAGATGTGTCATGATCGAAGGGGGAGTACTTGTGTTGCCATGAATGCCAAAGGGGGAGATTATTGATCAGTGGTTGTCATTGATGTCAACCCAAGCAGCACCAAGGGCTAATCCAATATTTCATGGGATTTTTGACCTACCAAATTAATATATTCTGGGTCAATACTAATTTTTATGGTTTCTACTTGTTGAGATGCTTCCATTGATATATGGAACGCCATGTAATTCTTCACGGTTTGAGAGATATTCATGTTTGAAGTTTGTAACCCTAGTTAGTGGGCTAAAACACCATGGGGTTGGGGAGTGGGTCATTGAAAATTCATAATTAATATTTTTAATGCTCCTAAAATCCCTCCCACATTCACTTGTTGAAGCCCCTCTGAACCTAAGAATTTATATAAATTTTGATCTTCATTTCCTCCTTATGCAAGGGATTCGGCCATTTGAAACAAGTCATCGTGGAATTTTTTCCCTAAATTTTTTTCTACGAAGGTTCAAAAGCTGTAATTTTTATGAGGTGAAGCCAAAATCCTAAGGAAGCTACAGTAAAATGTTCAGATCAAGGTGCACAATATTTTTGGATATACGATCTGTGGAAGTTAGGGCTTTTGCAGGCTCCTGAAATTCATCTCAAAGAAGTGACCTTGGTAAAATCGTCATAACACTCTCTCTGAGTATCAAATTGGAATTTTGTAAAAAGTTTCAGATAGAAAATAGTCTTTACCTTTCTCTCTATCAATTTTAGAGCCAAATGAAGAAACAATGACACGTGGCACGTCGTACAAGTGTGCTCTGCTGAAACAATCCATAATTAGGGAATTGAGAGAGATTGGGCATAACTCTTTATTGAAGAATCCAAATTGGGTTAGACCTATGGAATTAGAAATAAGACTCGAAGGAATACTATAGGACCAAAAATCAGATATTGAGGATCTGAAATAATAGAGATACACCAGATTCAATATAGAGCTCCTTGAAGGCAATAAAAAGCTAGATCCTGTGTTTTCAAGGGTTGCAAAGGACCAGAATTTCTGTGGTAGCAAAGAAAAGCAAGGTGCAGTAGAGGGTAGCATGACAAGAGAAGAAACCAAGGTGCATAACAGTAGCAAGAAGTTCATCTAATGAAGTCTTCAAGTGGGAAGCACTACATACAATCATTGTAAAGGTATCATTGTACTTAGTCATTGTAAATAAATTATTCTACAAATTTTACTAGTATCTATTTGCCAAGGGTTGAAGAGGCAGTGTTGGAAGGTCTAGGATCATCATTAGGTGGTTGTGTCAAAGTTGGGGTTATGGTCTAGTATATTTTCCTCTTCTGCATCATTCTATATCGTTGTAAAGTGGACCATTTTCCTTGGTACAAGAGTCCATTCTTCTTTTATTCTTCTATAGGGTGGTAGGGTGGTGGTAGGGTGATTTGTAGCTCATTGGGTGTTGGGGCATCCATTCAGTTGACTACTGAATAATCTCGGGCATTGGAGCGTCCGTCCAGTGGGAGTTGAAAAAGAATGATTTTATAGATTCTAGGAAGTTGGAGCTTTATTTTCAATTGGAGTTGAATATTAAAGAATTATTAGAAAAGCATTAGGTGGTTTTTCTCCCAGAGTGGGTTTCGACCTTAAAAACTATGTGCATTTGTGTTCCTCTTGTTTGCTGATATCATCGTACAAACACTGATAATAATTGAAGACTAACTAATGCTCTAATTGAAAGGAATAATGATTCACCCCCCCCCCCCCTTGAGTGTTTCCAACATGGTTTATCCATTGTTTTTCATATATTCTACTCTATTGTTGGCATTTTGTACTCTTATCCTCGTACTTCCCTTATCCTTCTCCTAACCTTCTCCAATATCACACATGAAGTATAAATCTCTCAAAGTTATTTTTCCCCTTTCATGTTACCATGGTGAAGAGAATGACCTATAACTATGATCAAGGGTTGAGGTTAGATCTTAGCCTCTCTTGATCAATGGTGGATATCTGATCTCACATTTCCCCAAGGAAAATTTGAAGGATGGAAATTTATATTAAAGTTTAGAAACATTACCAAATATCATTACTCCATAATATGAAATGTGTAACACGTTTGGAAATATTTTTGAAAACATATTCAAATTTGTAATAATTTTATATAGTATCTATATAAAATTTTGGTGATTCTTAATGTAAAATAATTTTAAAACATAAAATTTGGGTGACTCAAATCATATCCCACCTACAAATTTTAGCCACTAAAATTTTCCCTACATTTCCCCCTCAAGTCCTCCTTTTAGTAATTGACCTTCGTATTGACTTTAGTAACATAAAAGGTGCCATGTACTTTATGACATATTTTTAGGTCCTTATATTACTAGTGTACTCCCTTATTGTTGTTAGTGTAGCCCCATTATTTTTATTTTTCTACCAATGTAACCCCCATATTTTTATTCTTGTGCCCTTACATTATTATTGTTAGGTCAGCTAGGATTATATTGTGACCCCATGGACACCTGTATATAAAAAGGAGGTTTTTTCATTTCTATCATCCAATAACTTTTCATCTGTTTAATGTAAAAGAGGTTTCCCCATAGAAGTGACTTATTTATAAGGCATTGATATCCCTTCTCTTCTATCTTTGGAGCTGGTTTCATAACATTTGGTATCAAGGATTTCGATTCTATGGTTTTTCTACTCCAAGCCGGTCATCGTCGAATTTTCGCTTTAAATTATTTTCAACAAAGGTTTAGAACCTAAAAATTTTACCACAAGAAGGCGAAATCCTCAGGAACATCGTGAAAAATTTAGGATCTTGGTTAGAAATATCTTTGGAAATATGATCTATGGAAGTTAGGATATTTTCAAACTCCCGAATTTCATGTCGAAGAGGTGATCGTGGGAAAATCATCGTAACTCTCTCTCTGAGCATCGAATTGTAATTTGGTAAAAAGTGGATGAAATTAAATGGAAAATATTTTCATGTGGGTCACTTTTAGAGCCGGAGAAGGAAGAAGTGACATGTGGCATTCCATACAAGCTCACGCTACTAAAGTAGTGCATAATTAGATAATTGTGGGAAATTGGGCATAACGTTTCCTTGAAGAATCCAAATCAGGTCAGACCTGTGGCATTCGAAAGAAGATTCAGAGGGATACTATGGGATCAAATTTTAGATATTGAAGATCCAAAATTGCATAGATAATTTAGGTTCAATATTGAGCTCCTCAAAAGGAAGAAAAGGTGTGTATTTTTTTCGAATTGCATAAGTCTTGTTCGAAAAATCAATTTGAATTGATTCCATGGGCATATTGAAGAATAAATATTAGTATTGGGTTGTAAAATTCCCTCTAAAAGGAATTTAAAACCAATTAAGCCTTCAGAATACTCTACTATGACTCATGAAGATGAAGGAAGGTTTGACAAATTTGATACAAGAAATGATTTTTAATGGTAAAAAGGTTGTACAAGAAACTCATGATGAGAAAAAAATAAATGTTAATCGTGACTTCATAAACTGTAATGTTGGATGGAAGAACCACCATATTCCAAATATGGATAAGGGGAAGTTCCATGGCAAGGATCTAATAACATGGATACTACAGATGGAGCAATATTTAGATCTCGAAAATGTTCAAAACAGAAAAAAGCTATGCATTGCAACTTTACATTTAGAACAAAATACATTTGTATGGTATCGATGGCTTTTATCCCGTAAAACAATTGTCACTTGGTCAATTTTTAAAAAGGAAATGACAACAGATTATGAGGATACGATGAGAAACACCTTCTTTAGCCAATTGATAAAACTCAAACAAAAGGGTTTAGTGGTGGAGAACATTGAGGACATCCAAAAATTGAATATAAGGGTAACTGATATTCCAGAGGAACAAAATATTGATGTCTTCATGGGTAATCTAAAGGATAACATCCAACATGACGTTCACCTTTGATAACCTTATTCATTGGAGAAGACATTAAGGTTGGCATGAAAAATTTAATGTAAAATTATGGCGACAAGGAAACCTACCACTCACATCTATAAAGATGGAAGTGTTGCTACTCCTAGAATTCCACAACCTACAAGAATGACACCACAACAATTGGAAGAAAAAATAGAAAAGGGGCTTTGCTACAGTTGTGATATAAAATACACTAAAGGCCATAAGTGTGCTGAGAAGAAATTATTTTAGATATATTTTGAAGAGGAGGAATAAAATGAACAAGAAACTTCAAAAGAGGAGGATATACACTAGAAAAAAACCCTAGAAAAAGAAGAAATGGGTCCAACCATATCAAGTAATGCATTGGTAGGAATCACCACTCCTCAAACTCTCAAGATAGAAGGACATATCAAGAAAAAATTTCATAGTGTTGATTGATTCAGCTAGTACCCATAATTTTATTCATTGTAAGGTAGTGAAGGAATTGAATTGATTCGTATACCCAACACTAGAATGTCAAGTGATGGTTGAAAATGGATGAACTATAAATTTCTCTGGAAAATGCTATAATATAAATCTAACCATGCGGTAATATGTATGGAATATTCTAATGCATTCCATTCTAATGGGAGGTGTTGATTTTGTACCTGGAGTATAATGGTTACAATCTTAGGGGATGGTAGCTTTTAATTTTCAAGAAATTTTCTTGATTTTTGTTTAGAAGCAAATGAAGTTGAACTATGGGGTATCTCACTAAAGAAAGGAAATATAATAAGCTCTAATGTCATGAAAATTATTTTGAAGAAAGAACAATGACACGTCATTTCACAATTGTGCTCACTAGAAGTTCCAAAAACAAAATCATCTATTTCTCTAGATCTCAAAAAAGTATTGGACCATCATTTCAAGGTTTTTAAATTCCCAAAGGACTCCCACATATTTGTGATCATGATCATGATATTCATTTGATTCCAGGAAGTGTTCCTCCAAACATCAGGCCTTACAGATATCCTTATGTCCAAAAGAGAGAAATTGAATGTATAATTGCACAAATATTAGAGGCTAATATAATTAAACCTAGTCAAAGTTATTTATTTGCTCTAGTAGTAATGGTGCATAAGAAGGATGGGTCATGGTGCATGTGTCTGGATTATAGGGAGCTCAATAAGATCACTATTAAAGATAAATTTCCCATTCCTGTCATGGATTAGTTATTGGATGAATTACCTGGAGAAATTTATTTTGCAAAGTTGGATACTTGTTGAGGATGCCATCAAATTAGAAGGAAGACTGAAGATATTCTTAAAATAGCATTTCGAACTCATCAGGGTCATTATGAATTTTTTATCATGCCTTGGCCTTACCAATTCACCTTCTACATTTCAAGGGTTGATGAAATCCATTTTTAAACCCTTCCTTAGAAAATTTTTGTTAGTATTTTTCTATGATATACTAATCTACAACAGGTCTTGGAAGGATCGTGTTCACCATGTCGACAGGGTGCTCAAACTATTGGAGTAGAAAAAATTATATGAAAAAACATGCAAATGTTTCTTTGGAGTACAAGAGGTTTAGTATTTGGGTCATATTGTATCTCACGAGGGTTTTAAGGTTGACCCTATCAAAATTAAATCCATTAGGGGAAATTCCTCACAACCATAAAGTAGTTACGAGGATTTCTCGGGTTAACAGGGTATTATCACAAGTTTTGTAAGAATTATGGTAGAATAAAAGCACCTATAACAAAATTATTGAATAAACATGAATTTCCATGGACTCGTGAAGAAGGTAAGGTGTTTGAACATCTTAAAGATGAAATTTTCTTAGCACCGGTCTTCACTACGACAGACTTAACAAAAGAATTTATTGTGGAATGTGATGTGTCAGGAAATGGAATTGGTGTTTTTTTAATGCAAGAAGGAAGACCCATTGATTTTGAAAGTTGTCCAATCAAAGGAAATTATTTATAGAAAGCTATTTATGAGAAGGAAATGTTGGCGATACTACATTCGCTAAAGAAATGGTAACCTTACGTAATGCGAAGTGTTAGGTCCCTATATCACTAGTATAGCCCCTTATTATTGTTAGTGTAAACCCCTTATTGTTATTATTGTACCCTTGTAACCCCCATTTTGTTATTATTGTGCCCTTAAATTATTATTGTTAGGTCGGCTAGGATTACAATGTGGCCCACTAGGATTACATTATGGCCCCATGGACTCCTATATATAGAAAGGAGGTTTTGTAAATTGTATCATCCAAGAATTGTTCATTTATGTAATGTATTGGAGGTTGCCCCCTTGAAGTGGCTCATTTCTAAGGCGTTTATATCTCTTTTCTTCTCTTTTTGGAGCTGGTTACACAACATTTGGTATCGGAGCTTTGGATTCTAGGGTTTCGCTGCTCCAAACAGGTCATCGTGGCATTTTCGCTATAACTTTTTTTCTACGAAGTTTCAGAAGCTGAAATTTTTAGGGTGCGAAGCTGAAATCCTGAGGAAGATTGTCTAAAAATTTCAGAGCTTGGTTCGCAATATTTTTAGAGATATGATCTGTGGAAGGTAGTGCTTTTTCTCTACATTTCAAGGGTTCATGAATTCCATTTTCAAACCCTTCCTTGGAAAATTTGTGCTAGTATTTTTTGATGATATACTAATCTACAACAGGTCTTGGAAGGATCATGTTGAACATGTTGACAGGGTGCTCAAACTATTGCAGGAGAAACAATTATATGCAAAAACATCCAAATGTTTCTTTGGAGTACAAGAGGTGGAATATCTAGGTCATCTTGTATCTCACAAGAGTGTTAAAGTAGACCCTAACAAAATTAAAGCCATTAAGGAATGGAAATTCCCCACAACCATAAAGCGATTACGTGAATTTCTCGGGTTAACGGAGTGTATCGCGAGTTAGTTAAGATTTATGGAAATAGTAACTTCTCTTGCTTGTTATTGAAAATACTTCGTTTCTTGCATGGACTCACAGGCTTAAGCTAAGGACGCACGAGCTTGTCTTAAAGAGGCAATGTGCCTAGCACCAATCTTAGCTACGCCAGACTTCACAAAAACCTTTATTGTGGAATGTGATGCCTCGGGAAATGGAATTGGTGTTGTTTTAATGCAAGAAGGAATATCCATTGCTTTTGAAAGTTGTTCAATCAAAGGAAATTATTTACAAAAGGTTATTTATGAGAAGGAAATGTTGGCAATACTGCATGCACTAAAGAAATGGAGACCTTACCTAATGGGAAGACACTTCAAGGTAAAAACAGATCATGATAGTCTTAAACACTTTTTGGAACAAAGAATGTCTTCAGAAGAGCAGCAAAAATGGGTCACAAAGGTGTTGGGTTATGACTTTGAAATCATATCAAAAAAGGAAAGCTAAATGTTGTTGCAGATGCACTCTCAAGAAAGGATGAATACGTGGAAGCATTTCTTTGTGTCATTTCAATTATCCAACTAGATTGGATGATTGAAGCAAGGGATGAATGGAAGAAGGATGAAGAAGTGTGGACTCTCATTCAAAAGTTGCAGCAAGATCCCAATGCATCTGATACATTTAGTTGGAAAAATGATTCGTTACGGTACAAATATCGCTTATATATTTGCAAGAATTCCCAACTAAAACAAAAGATTCTTTTGGAATTACACACTTCTCCTTTAGGAGGACACTCGGGATTTTTAAAAAATTATCATAGGGTGAAGGAAGAATTTTTTTGGGATGGCCTTAAATCTAATATTCAAAAGTTTGTGGTAGAATGTTTGGTTTGGCAGCAAAATAAGGTTGAGACAATTAAGACCCTGGGTCTTCTACAGCCTTTATCCATTCCAAGTCAATGTTGGGAGGAGATTTCAATGGATTTTATCACAGGTTTACCTAAGTCCGAAGGAATGAGTGTCATCATGGTGGTAGTTGATAGACTTACCAAGTATGCACACTTTTGTGAATTATCTCATCCTTTTAAAGCGAGTACAGTTGCTACTGCATTTATGGAAACAATTCAAAAGCTACATGGAAACCCGAAGATTATTGTAAGTGACAGAGATCCCATTTTTACAAGAAATTTTTGGATGGAATTATTTTCTTGTTTGGGTACTCAACTAGCTCATCTTATCATCCTCAATCCGATGGTCAAACAGAGATAGTGAATAAATGTTTGGAAGGATATCTTCGTTGTTTTGTATCTGATAAGCAAGCACAATGGGTCAAGTGGTTACCTCTCCTTTGAATGGTGGAATAACACTTCCTTCATCTGCGACAAAAAGCAGGCCCATTTGTAACACTTTGTAGATATCATCCATCCATCCATCTTATTTAAAGGGAAAATTCTGAGGGTTCCAGCGTTTAGAGGATCCCTTGACATCAGCAAGAAGTTCTCCAACTCTTCAAAGGATAATCTAAATTTGGCACAAAATCGAATGAAACAATAGGAAAATCAACATCGCGGCGAGAGAAATTTTGATATAGGAGAATGGGTACTTTCATGGCTACAACCATACAAAAAAATTTCCCTCAAGCAAGCTAAGAAGGATGATAAATTATCGCCAAGTACTTTGGTCCTTACAAGGTGTTGCAAAATATTGGTACTATGGCATACAAATTGGAGCTTCCTTCTTCTTTGCGAGTGCATCTAGTTTTCCATGTTTCATGATTAAAGAAGGTTATAGGGGACAAACTTCTAGTTCAAACAATATTTCCAGAACTTGATGAGGAATGAAAAACCATATTGGAACTTGAAGCAGTCACGGAAACAAGAACTCGACAACTACGAAATCGATCAATTTCACAGTATCTCATCATGTGGAGTAACTTACCCACTGAAGGTTCTACATGGGAGGGTGAGAATTTTATACAAAAGCACCCGAGATCGGCTCCAGGCGTTGGGGACAACACTTTTTGAAGAGAGGAGCATGTTGGGTCTATATTACTAGTATAGTCATATTGTTAGTGTAACCCCTTATTGTTTGTAGTACCCTATAACCCCCATATTGTTATTATTGTGCCCTTAAATTATTATTGTTAAGTCGGCTAGGATTACATTGTGGCCCCACTAGGATTACATTGGGCCCCATGGAGTCCTATATATAGAAAGGAGGTTTTTTCATTTGTATCATCCAAGAATTGTTCATTCATGTAATGTATTGGAGGTTGCCCCCTCGAAGTGACTTATTGATGATGGAGTTCACCTAGTGTGGGTTACATCTCTGGGTCTGGTGTCAAGATAATGCAGGTCGCTTCATATAATGTTGTAAGTGATGATGATGTACATGGAATATTCTTTGTCATAACAAGGACATACAACCTTAAACATAGTATATTGTCTCTCCACGAGACATTCTCCCTATAGGAACTCTCACTCAAGAAGGGCTTCCCTTCAACATGACAAGCTAATACAATATCACAATATTGTGATATCAATCATCCCTTAACATAGTGCCAAACAGGCATCTCACGAATAATACATCATTACAACATTCATAACATTTTTTTAATACGGGCTCTGTGGGGTGGTGGGTTCGTTGGGCTTGTCCCAACCTATTTTTTTTATAAACTTTTAATATAAACACCCAGCCTTTTTCAAATTTTCCGAAATAAGGGGTCACTCAAAAAATTAACTAGGCAACAATTTCGCCCATCTTGGTGGCCAGTTTACGTGCACCAGGTCTCAGTTAATTTGTAGAACCATTAATCCTGGCTTGCATGCCCCCTTTGACAAAAACTTTGAATATCCCTATCTCCTTCATACGTGCTTAGATTGGAGTGTCATTCACACAGTTGGAATGAGGGTGATGAGCACTTCAATTTGGTCCTAGTTTGAGAGCAATTTGGCAACTTTGAATTTTGAGCTATTATAAGCCCTCTTTGACCTCTTAGCATGTCTGGAGCCACCTAGATCATGATAAAACCTTGAATTACAGAGAATATAAATTGGAAACATATATATTCTCTTACAACCTTTTACAACCTTTACAACTCCCTCCTCTATTCTCTATCCATAAATTGATACCAAGGAGAAATGGGGAAAATTAAAACCAATTCCCAAAATATGAACAACCAAAATTTGGATAGATTACAATATATTGTATTTGTTTCTTTTTGGTATATATTGGTTGGAAAAAAACTCAATATCTTATTAAATATGAATTTTATGACATAAAAATATCTTAAATTAACTTGATCTGATTCCTTTGCTCACTAAATGCTTTATTTTGGACGTTATCTGGGAATGGTAGCAACAAAAAACACCTCTTAAAACAACCATGTGTATATCTCAATCCACATATTTTGTAGGGAATCCACTTATGAGTCACCTAATTGGGGATGTTCTACACAAAACCTATGCCATTTCACAAATTCATCTTCATTATTCTAAAAATGGTGTCTAAATTTTGTTATTCATTTATTCTTAGCACAAGTTGAATGAAATGTTTATCATGAGATGGAGGTATATGGAATCAAATTATGTAAAATATAGATAAAATGAAACCACATCAATGCTCCTCAATCATAAATTCCCATCATGTGCTAAGGTGGCGGGCTTAGCCCCTAAGGGACCCTTATCAATGTCATTCACGCCCCTATTGGGAAATAAAATATCTTAATATCAATATTTTTCATTTTTCATTATATTACATATTTTTTTAAACATCATATTATATAGTTTCTATTTAGATTGGTTAAAAATGTTTAATATACTTCTTTTTTTTATGTGATGATGATTAACATGTATTAAGCTTGAAATTAGTTTATTGCACTTTATATAGGAAAATGATTGTTTGAATTTCCTTAAATTTTGATTTTACTCTTGAAAAATATTAAAATAAATGTTCCTATATCATTATAGTTTTGTCGAGTTAAAAGATTAAGAAGGTTGATAAATTGGGATTTAAACTAGATAGAGATTGGACATTTTAATAGATATTTTTTTCATATTCAACCCTCTTACATATCTTAATTTTGAAGGTTCAAGCTCACTAGACTTTATTCTTAGTTTAGTAATGTGAATTTTCTTCTTTACACCAATAAAAGGTTGCATGAAAGAATTGAACTCTAGTAACAACATTTCTCATAATCACCATCACTAAACCCAATCAACGTAAGTCATTGGTTCTTATTGAAATACATCTTAATTTAAATTATTTGTTTTGATGGACTTGCAATTTTTTGGATATCTAATGGGCTAAATTATATATCCACAAAAAGTTGATCCACATCAAACTATAACAATGCTTCATATTAAGATTTTTATTTAAACAACTTAATTTCATTATTTGTTTAATATATATATATATATATATATATATATATATGATTTTCCCCTCTATTCTAAATTTTATTTTAATTTTCCCATTCACTATTTTTTTTTAATATGATAACATAAGTTATTTATTCAACATTATTAAATTAAAATTTATATTTTATTATATATTATAATTTTTTAAAGTTTATAAAATTTCTAAATTTAAAAATAAAAACAAAAATAAATATTAAAAAGTTTAGTCCTAGTGGTGCAATTCAATTGGTGATTGAAATAATGCGAGTGTTGAGAAAACATTCAAGGTTCAAATCTCCATGTTGTAACAAGGTCCTTGTTGTAAAGAGGTTTATTAAAATATTTATCTAAATTAATTTATATTCAATTTTTTACACATTTCAAAAAAAGCTTATTATTTTATTTTTAATAAAAATAGATATTAATAAACATTTAATTTCAATTTTTACATGATTGAAAAAAAAAAACATTATTTTATTTTTAACGAAAATGGATATCCACACACATCTAATTTTAAGGACCACTCATACCAAGAAATTCTCACTAACTCCATCTAAATTCCTTAACTTTAAGTTGTAGTTTTGATAATTTGAAAATCCTATACATTAATTTTTTTGTTGCAATTTCAATAAAGTGTTTAGAAAATAATTTTTAAGAAATATAAGATTTTATCTTAATTAAAATGGTGTTATTATTTTATGATTTGTATAAAGTAAATTTTAATCATAATTAATAGTTCCATAGACATTAAATATATATGGTGTTTAAATATATATGTTTATTTATTTTAGTGAAAGCGACTTTTTGCAAATTTAAATCTATGAAGTGTAGAATTGTATGTGGCTCTATTCACTTCTCTCATTTAATTTAACTAGATAAGGACTTTTTGTCAATAAATAATACTTGGTCTAGTTTTTATTAAAATTAAAAATTAAAGATTAAGGTTAAATTTTATAGAGGCATAGAATTGTATGTGGCTCTATTCACTTATGCTTATTTAATTTAACTAGATAAAGATTTTTTTGTAAATAATACTTAGTATAGTTTTTATTAAAGATTGAGGTTAACTTTATAGAGACAACATGAGGAGAGAAATTAAATTAGGAAATCACTAAATTCTTTACACGAATATCCCCACGAGGTGTATGTTGCACAAAGAGTAGTCACAGGGGTTGCATGGGGGTTGTATCCCCCCTTGTTTAGGGGGTTGTATCCTAGAGGAATCCAATGTGAATCCAACAACCCACCTGACATGTAGCTACTAGTAAACGTCTGGGGGTCTATGACTTATCCCCCTCTCCACAAACTGCATCACAAATGGTGGATTTGAATCTTATATATATATCACTTTTCTCAGGACTCACATTACTTGGATCACTAATTGAGTTTCCCCCTGGGATTGTAGAAAACATAAATAGTTATTTCAATCTTATTTGTTTTTTCTTTGAAGAACCCTATCTTTCTCCCATTCTTTGATTCAAATGGATTTAAATCATATTTAAAAATCTCCTTCATAATTCTGCAAATGGACCGATCTCCTTTTAAACAAATAAATATTCAACATTCTAGACCAACAATTTTCTTGTACACTTCAACTTTATATCTTAGACAGTCTCCACATTTAACCTCTTCTTAGCTTGCCTTTGCACACTTTTTCTCTTATCTAGTTAATATTTATGAAATTTAGCAGTTTCAACCTCTACCAAGTAATATCATGCTTTCTCTCTCTTTACCCAACCATAAACTCAAATCATATAAATTTTATGCAAATTTTCTCCCTCTCACAAATTTCCACAAAATTGATTTTCTACAACAATATTTATTCCTTCATAATCATATACTTGGATTTTCACATTGTTTGATTTCTACGGATTCCTTCTATTTTAGGTGCTTTTAATTTTAGGCATCCCTAAAACACCAAATTTCCAATCTCAACCCTTGATTTCTAAGGTACCCAAAGAATATAAGTGTGAGAAAGAACTAATGGCTTACGCCTAGTAGGTACTTATACATTTTTCCCTACAAAATATAATATCCAGGTGTTTGTAAGAATGACCAATTTCCAAGACAATGGATAACCATAAGTAGTCTAATCCCAAATATCCTCACAACTGGATGAATTAAGTGATTTGGTATTTTATCCCCACTTCCCTTTGCACCAACATTGCACCACGCCTTGCATCTCGAATAACATATAAACATGTGATGGAGCCCACCTTCACCTTGATAGTGGCACTAAGGCCCCGATCTGAGTATCTAAGATTCGGTCCCCACATCCTTCACACTTGACGCCTTGCCACTAGATGGTCGTATGGACGAATAACACTTTTAAAATTTTCATCCAAAAAGATCTAGGGATTCAGTACCTAGTTCCCACTTCAATGGACAAATATTTGCACAACCGCCAAATGCCCAATTTTTTTTTGCCTCTAGACTCCAAAATCATTTAAAAACATCAAATTATTAACATTAGGAAGTTTACAAAATTGCTTATGGGCACAAATATTGAGGCCCACCACATCATTTTCCATGTCACTACCACATCACTTTCCACATCTCTTTTTGCTACTTGTCATTCCATGTCACCATAATGTCATCTATCAACCATCTATCACGCCATGTCACTATCACATGTCACTTGAAAAGGGCTACCTGGCCACCCAAAAATTTCAAATCTACCTACCACGTATCATGACCATAAATTTTCATGTCATCATCCGTTCCATGTCATTTCCACCTAGCGCCACATGCACTACCATGTGTAACTTCGACCACCAAAAGGAGTTGAATCCATATGTCACGTGTCCTCAACTCAAGTTGCCATGCCATCAACATGTCACTTGTTTTCGATGTCAACCACTCTTTCACTACCATTTATCTTCATGTGTATTTCCATACCATATTGGGGTCCATATTATGTTTGGCTATGTAAAATTTGGGATTTGGTTGTTTTCATATTGCTCTCATAGAGGCTTGGATGCTCAAATTCCTTAGCACACCCCAAACAAGCTCAAGTGCCCAAATGGTTAGATACCTTGGAACCTTGGTGATTTGGAACAAACTCATGTTATTATTCATTCCTTGGGAGTTATGCTAAGTTCCATATACCAATGGAAATCTCTCTGAGAGGGCTATCAAACCAACAAAATCCCCTTGAGATAGACATCAATGAAAAAAATTGCTAATTGTCAATAATTTACGCATGCATTCCAATAATATATTTCAATGTATTAAAAATACTAAATAGTTGCATAAATTTAAAAATGAACCTATATTCTTAATAGCTATACTTATATAATAATATTCTCAATATAACCAAGTATCTCTTTGCATAAAAACATATTTAAATTCTCGTAGCATGTGCAAAATTTATATTATGTGTAAAATATGGGGTATGATTGTCTCTTTAATTATGGATTTGACATAGATTACTTCAATCACTTCACCTTGAACTATTGGGTAATCATGTAAGGGTTGCATAAAAAAATATAAGTATAGTGGATACATTAGGATCATACTATGGAGAAACATAATCAAACAAGTCAGTGAAAACAACATTAATGATTAAAAAAAATAAAAACGGCCCCTCTCTAATATGACACCCCATAATGGATGAAGACATGTGTTACATTTACCTTTCACCATACCTATATTGTATGAACTCATATGCAATCAATATTTAGACCCTAAATATAAATCCTAGAGCTTAGGAAGCATATTTGAGGCCTTAAACCACCACATTAACCAAACAATTGGATTTTTTTACCTCTAAAAGGGATATGGACCTCATTAGGAGGATTTCTGCATAATGAATGAGTCTCAAGTCCTTGACCATGGTTGACAGAGAAAATTAATAGATTTAGGCTCTAAACGAAGCTGACAAGGCTCAAGGGTCATGGATGCAACATCAAAATGTCATATATATGGTTTCCAAATGGAATACAAATACGACTAGTAAGTTTGCATAAAAATATGGGATAGGACGCATTGACCATGTTTGAGTAAGAACTAGGTATTTAGACATTAAAGAAACTAGTGTAAAAAAATATGTTTTGTTAAAAAATGAGAAGTAGCCGGTTTGTATGTTTTAAAATGAAGTGTGGTAAAAATAGTGTTTTTTGGTTCTTAAAATTTAGAATTAATTTGTTAGTTTAAAATGTTTTACCCACGTATTTGTTGAATTTCTTGTGTTGGATTTAGATATGGCATAATGATCTTGGATTTTTGGAATGCAAAACAACAAAAACTTCAATTTTTTTAAAACCCTTTTCAATAATTCTAATTTTATTTTTATTTTTAAATTGACTATACAACTCCGTTATTGATTATATATTGACTATATAAACTCTAAATATACTACATTACAATAAACTAAAATATATAATTTGAAATAAATAAATAAATATAAATATAAATATATATATATATATATATATATATATATATATATTAAAACCTTCAAACATTGCAGTATGATTTGAACATATAATTTAAAAAATGTCATTTTTAACTTTAAATTTTTATCTCACTCAAAAAATTATGTGACAAATTTAATGAAACTCTGTATTTTATTTCAAATATATCTATTTGATATTCACATATCTTTCATATAAAATTCTTATTCATATGATATTTTATTTTTCTCTTATGATATGTATAAATTCAACTATGTTATTATTTTTGTGAAATTAAGATTCACTTATAATTTATCTTTAAATGTGAAACAATTTTCTTGAATATAATTTCAATTTCTTCACTCATTATCAATGGTTTTTATATCAATATTTTAACTAATTATAAAATATCTTAACGTCGTGTTTTTTTTTGTAAATTATTACTTTATATTACTAAAAAATGATCATATATAGATGGTTGTAGCATCTATTCAACAAAGCAAATATTTGTGTATTTCTTGGGCTACCAAGGTTCTCAATGACCATAACTTTCCTAAATAAATATATAGGCCATGAAAATAGATCTAGATTACAAAATATATTATTGTCGGGCTATCCAAACCATAAATAACAAATAATTAAATAACTTACATGCGAGAGAATCATTCAGACTTAGAAGATGAAATGGGAGTTGGGTCTCTCGCACTCGATCCTATATGGGTGATGCCTTGGTGCACCCCAGATGGGTCCGATTTCCTAATGCCAGGATGACTAAATATCTTGGAACCTTGATGATTTGGAACAACCTTATGTTTTTCTTCATTCCTTAGGAGTTATACTAAGTTCCATATACCATTTGAAATCTCTCTGAGAGGGCTATCACACCAAAAAACTCCCCATGAGCTTGGCATCAACGATGGAACTTGTCAACAATTGGAAAGTGTAAAAAATATATACATGCATTCTAATAATATATTTCAATGTATTGAAAGTACCAAATAGTTCTATAATTTTAAGAATGAACCTAAATTATTAATAGCTATACTTATATAATAAGCTTCTCAACATAACCAAGTATCTATTTGCATAATAACATCATTAATTTGTAGTGGAATGTGCAATGTTTATATTTGGGTAAAATATGGGGTATGATTATCTCTTTAATCATAGATTTGACATAGATTGCTTCAATCACTTCACCTTGAATTGTTGGGTAATCATGTAGGGGTTGCATCAAGAATACAAGTATAATGGATACATTAAGATCATACTATGGGAAATCTTAATCAAACAAGTAAGTACAAACTGCATCAATGATTATCAAAAGAAAAATTGGTTCTATCTAAAATGATCCCCCATGATGCATGAAGACGTGTTACATTTTCCTTTCAATACACCTATATAATATGAGTTCATATGAAATCAATATTTAGGCCCTAAAAAAATCCTAAAGCTTAGGAACCATATATGAGGCCTTAAACCACCACATTAACCACATATATTGGATTTTTGAACTATAAAAGGGATATGGAACCTATTAGGAGGATTTGTGCATAATGAAAGATCCTCAAGTCCTTGACCATGGTTGAGAGAGAAAATTAAGGGAGTTAGGCTCAGAACGAGGCTCAAAAGGCTCAAGGGTCATGGATGAGGAATCAAACTAAATATATATGGTTTCCAAGTATAATACAAATACCACTAGTAAGTTTGCATAAAAAAATGGTATAGGAAGCATTGACCATGTCTGATGAAGAACTAGGTATTTAGATTTTAAAGAACCTTTAAAATGTTAAAAATTATGTTTTGTAAAAGGATGAGAAGTAGTTGGTTTATATGTCTTAAAATGGAATGTGGTAAAAATAATGTTTGTGTGTTCTTAGAATTTATAATTCCTTTGCTAGCTTAAAATATTTTACCCACATATTTGTTGATTTGCTTGCTTTGGATTTAGCTTTGGCATAACCATCTTGGTTGTTTGGAATTCAAAAACAACAAAAAATTCAATTTTTTAAAATCCTTTTCAATATTTTTAGTTTTCATTTTATTTTTAAATTGACTACACACGTCAGCTATCTATTATATATTGACTATACAATAAACTAAAATATACAATTTGAAAATAATAAAAACAAATTAATTATGTTAAAACCTTCAAACCTTGCAGTATCATTTGAACTTGTAATTTTAAAAATGTCATTTTTATTTTTAAAGTTTCTCTCACCTAATAAAATGTTTGGTAAATTTAATGAAACTCCGAATTTTATTTCAAATATTTCTATTTGACATTCACATATCTTTCTTATAAAATTATTTTTCATCTCATATATATATATATATATATATGAAGGAGATTTCTAAATTCAATTGTATTATTTTTATTGTCAAACTATGATCCACTTATAATCTATTTTAAAATATGAAACAAATTTCTTGAATATAATTTTACTTTCTTGCTCATTTTCATGGTTTATATATTAATATTTTAACTAATTATAAAACATCTTAATGTTGTGTTTTTTTTTGTAAATCAATACTTTATATTACTAAAAAATACTCATATATACATGGTTGTAGCATCTATTCAGCAAAGGATTTCTTTGTGTATTTCTTGGGCTACCATGGTTCCTAAAGACCATAAATTCCCTAACTAAACCTTCGTACAAAAATTGGCCATGCAACTAGATCCATATTACAAAAGAGATTACAAAATTTGTTATTACTAGGCTATCCAAACCATAGATAATAGTGAACTAAATAACCTACATACAAGAGAACCATTGAGACTAGGAAGATGAAATGGGAGTTGGGTCTATGACACTTGATCTTAGAGGTAAAATAATGCTAGAGTTGCATTATAAGTGTCCATCCACATGGGCAATCATTGCATCTAGCCTATCCAAGGTGGAGTGTTGGTTTCCTAACGATATTTTAATGTATCCCAAGGAGGTAAAGACATTAAACCTCTCAACCTTTTTTTCCTTCAAAGCCAACCCCAATGAGTTCAAATACTTCTTCTTCCATCCCATGATGTCACTAGGGTTCATAATAAAAGTAGATACCTCATTCATAATTTCAAAATCCTAGTGGGATGGCCTCTCCACCCCATCTTACGTTTTCAACCTAAAAATTTATATTCTTGTCTCAGGTGGCACAAAATTAAAATATGTACCAACAAAACCCTAGGTGAAAATACTCCTTGTATGTTGGCCTTGTGGGTTGCTTCCCCCACCCCCAGCCTACAACACATGTTTCTCGGGCAGCATGAAGGAAATATATGGGTCACACTTGTAGCAATTTCTATAACTTCCAGCACTTGCAAAGAAATAGTAGAATGCACCAACAAGAACTTCCCCAGGGATTTGACAAGACCCTAAAGATTCATTGTCTAGAATCATCAAATAGAATGTCGTTTGAAGGGCTCACCATCTTAATCCCCATTGAAGTGGATACCTGAGAATTAGAACCCACATACCCCAGGTCAATTAGCCAAAAACAAAGCCATGGGATTTCAAGAGGGGAAATTTATAATAACTCTTAGAATCAGGATATCTAAGGAGCATGGAGAGATGCTTAACCAGTCCCAAAACATTTCCCCAAGAAAC
This sequence comes from Pinus albicaulis, assembly GCA_034641835.2. Lineage (NCBI taxonomy): Eukaryota > Viridiplantae > Streptophyta > Pinopsida > Pinales > Pinaceae > Pinus > Pinus albicaulis. The sequence continues at coordinate 445,993 of JAXQQM020064229.1, read as the reverse complement.
CCTAAACCATCAAAGAAGACAAGCATAAACATTCCCATACCAAACTTTCTCAAGGTAGACATTAAATAAATTCAGTTGAGATAGTTAGAGAACAAACACAAGCACTACTCACAACCCTCCCAATCCACATACATGATTCCAAAAACCCTAGATAAATGAGCTTGGAAAACAACATAGAAGAAAAACAATATTAGGGTGAAAATGACCCGCAAAGGAGGAGCGTCTCAATAGGCTGTGAACCTCTATGAATAGAATCTAGGACACAACTTCACACACTTAGCTTTAATTCCCTCTCATAACCACATCCACAAGACCTCAAAATTAGTGTATAATATTTCCACTACCAACATGGGGGTAAAGGTCTAGGACTGGACTTCACCTCCTCTACTCGAGTCTTGACAGAATGCCCAAAACATCATGGTAAGAGCTAATTTATAACAAAAGGTGGTCATTTGGTGTCATATCATGTTGGGGGATAACAATGCTCCTTAATCATAAACTCCCATCATGTGCTAAGATGGCAGGCTTAGCCCCTAAGGGACCCTTATCAATATCATTCACGCCCCTATTGGGGAATAAAATATCTTAATATGAATATTTTTTATTTTTCATTTTTCATTATATTACATATTTTTTTAAACATCATATTATATAGTTTCTATTTAGATTGGTTAAAAATGTTTAATATACTTCTTTTTTTTATTTGAAATTAGTTTATTGCACTTTATATAGGAAAATGATTGTTTGAAATTCCTTAAATTTTGATTTTACTCTTGAAAAATATTAAAATAAATGTTCCTATATCATTATAGTTTTGTCGAGTTAAAAGATTAAGAAGGTTGATAAATTGGGATTTAAATGAGATAGAGATTGGACATTTTAAGAGAGATTTTTTTCATATTCAACCCTCTTACATATCTTAATTTTGAAGGTTCAAGTTCACTAGACTTTATTCTTAGTTTAGTAATGTGAATTTTCTTCTTTACACCAATAAAAGGTAACATGAAAGAATTGAACTCTAGTAACAACATTTCTCATAATCATCCTCAATAAACTCAATCAACATAAGTCAATTGGTTCTTATTGAAATACATCTTAATTTAAATTATTTGTTTTTATGGACTTGCAATTTTTTGGATATCTAGTGGGCTGAATTATATATCCACAAAATATTGATCCACATCAAACTATAACATTGCTTGATATTAAGATTTTTATTTAAACAACTTAATTTCATTATTTGTTTAATATATATATATATATAAATTTATGATTTTGCCCTCTATTCTAATTTTTATTTTAATTTTTCCATTCACTATTTTTTTTAATATGATAACATAATTTATTTATTCAACATTATTAAATTAAAATTTATATTTTATTACATATTATAATTTTTTAAAGTTTATAAAATTTCTAAATTAAAAATAAATAAATAAATAAATATTAAAAAGTTTAGTCCTAGTGGTGCAATTCAATTGGTGATTGAAATAATGTGATTGTTGAGAAAACATTCAAGGTTCAAATCTCCATGTTGTAACAAGGTCCTTGTTGTAAAAAGGTTTATTAAAATATATATCTAAATTAAATATATTCAATTTTTTACACCTTTCAAAGAAAAAATCATTATTTTATTTTTAATAAAAATAGATATTAACAAACATTTAATTTTCAATTTTTTACATGATTGAAAAAAAAAAACATTATTTTATTTTTAATGAAAATAGATATCCACACACATCTAATTTTAAGGACGACTCATACCAAGAAATTCTTACTAACTCCATCTAAATTCCTTAGCTTTAAGTTGTAGTTTTGATAATTTGAAAATCCTATACATTAATTTTTTTGTTGCAATTTCAATAAAGTGTTTAGAAAATAATTTTTAAGAAATATAGGATTTTATGTTAATTAAAATGGTGTTATTATTTTAAGATTTGTATAAAGTAAATTATAATCATAATTAATAGTTCCATAGACATTAAATATATATGGTGTTTAAATATATATGTTTATTTATTTTAGTGACAAAAGTATTTTTGCAAATTTAAATCTATGAAGTGTAGAATTTTACGTGGCTCTATTCACTTCTCTTATTTAATTTAACTAGATAAGTACTTTTTGTAAATAAATAATACTTGGTCTAGTTTTTATTAAAATAAAAAATTAAAGATTGAGGTTAAATTTTATAGAGGCGTAGAATTGTATGTGGCTCTATTCACTTTGCTTATTTAATTTAACTAGATAAAGATTTTTTTGCAAATAATACTTAGTATAGTTTTTATTAAAGGTTGAGGTTAACTTTATAAAGACAACCTGAGGAGAGAAATTAAATTAGGATATCACTAAATTTTAAATAATTTTATTTTATTAATAAAATTTTAAATTAAGAAATATTTTTAAAATTGAGAATTGATATTATAAAAAAATAAAGATTATAAGATTTGAAATATTGAAAAACTATTGTTATAGAAATTTGTTTGTTAAATTAGTAGAGTTTATTGTTATAGAAATTTGTGTGTTAAATTATTAGAGTTTATTGTTGTTATAGAAATTTATATGTTAAATTATTAGAGTTTGCATAGAGGGAAAAATTTAGTTGGAGAATAAATGCATAAATTTGTAAAAATTGAGAAAAAAGAATGACTTACATATTCAATAATGATGAAAAAATTAAATGCATAACCCAATTAAATTTAAATTAAGCTTAACTGAAGCACTAAAACTAACTAAATCTAAATTAAAAAATAATAATAATAAAAAAGAAAACAAAAACATTTAAATTTTATTATTTCTCAAGTGTATGTAAACACTTAAGTAAGTGTATGGACTCCTAAAGCAACTAAGGCCTTTGAACATCTTAAAGAGGCAATGTGCCTAGCACCAGTCTTAGCTATGCCAGACTTCACAAAAACCTTTATTGTGGAATGTGATTCCTCAGGAAATGGAATTGGTGTTGTTTTAATGCAATAAGGAAGACCCACTTCTTTCGAAAGTCGTTCAATCAAATGAAAGTATTTACAAAAGGCTATTTATGAGAAGGAAATGTTGGCAATACTGCATGCACTAAAGAAATGGAGACCTTACCTAATGGGAAGACACTTCAAGGTAAAAACTAATTATGATAGTCTTAAACACTTTTTTAGAACAAAGACTGTATTCGGAAGAAGCGACAAAAATGGGTCACAAAGGTGTTGGGTTATGACTTTGAAATCATATACAAAAAAAGGGAAGCTAAATGTTGTTGCAGATGCACTCTCAAGAAAGGATGAAGACGTGGAAGCATTCCTTTGTGTCATTTCAATTATCCAACCAGATCGGATAACCGAAGCAAGGGATGAAGGGAAGAAGGATGAAGAAGTGTGGACTCTCATTCAAAAGTTGCAGCAAGATCCTAGTGCATTTGATACATTTAGTTGGAAAAATGATTCGTTACGGTACAAAGATCGCTTATATATTTGCAAGAATTCCCAACTAAAACAAAATATTCTTTTGGAATTGCACACTTCTCCTTTAGGAGGACACTCGGGATTTTTAAAAACTTACCATAGGGTGAAGAAATATTTTTTTTCGGATGGCCTTAAATCTGATATTCAAAATTTTGTGGCGGAATGTTTGGTTTGCCAACGAAATAAAGTTGAGACAATTAAGACCCCGGGTCTTCTACAACCTTTATACATTCCAAGTCAACGTTGGGAGGAGATTTCAATAGATTTTATCACAGGTTTACCTAAGTTCGAAGGAAGGAGTGTCATCATGGTGGTAGTTGATAGAATTACCAAGTATGCACACTTTTGTGAATTATCTCATCCTTTTAAAGCGAGCACAGGTTGCTACTGCATTTATGGAAACAATTCAAAAGCTACATGGAAACCCGAAGATTATTGTAAGTGACGGTGATCCCATTTTTACAGGGAAATTTTTTGGACAGAATTATTTTCTTGTTTGGGTACTCAACTAGCTCATCTTATCATCCTCAATACGATAGTCAAACGAGAGATAGTGAATAAATGTTTGGAAGGATATCTTCGTTGTTTTGTATACGATAAGTAAGCACAATGGGTCAAGTGGTTATCTCTCGCTAAATGGTGGTATAACACTTCCTTCCATACTTGCAGCAAAAAATGCATTTATGGCACTTTATGGATATCATCCACCATCCATCACATCTTATTTAAGGGAAAATTCTAGGGTTCAAGCGGTGGAGGATCACATCGAGCATCAACAAGAAGTTCTCCAACTCTTAAAGGATAACCTAAATTTGGCACAAAATCGAATGAAACAACGAGCAGATCAACATCACAGTGAGAGAAGTTTTGATGTGGGAGACTATGTATTTTTACAACTACAACCATACAAACAAATGTCCCTCAAGCAAGCTAAGAAGGATAATAATTACTAAGAAGGATAAGCAAGCTAAGCTAAGACTTTGTCTCCTCGATCTAGACTTGGATCTTCCTTTTCTTGATTTATTGCGATATCCTAAGCTCTTTCCTCTTTCCATTCTCCTTCCCCTAAACTCTGCACTCAAACCACTACCCGATGTCTCACCGGAGCTTCTCCGTCGCATTTCCTCACTAAGGATAGCACCGAAAACATCATCAAACTTTAAAGTACTAAATCCAGAGACAAAGTTACTAATGGCCATTACTAAACCATTCCTAACTCTCTGGCAATGAGCACAAGAATAACAGAGCTCCAACTTCATCATCAAAGTTTACCCCTACAGAACTTAACTGACTGGTAACTATATTAAAATCATTTAAATGGTCTGCAATAGATCCACCTTCCAACATCTTCATATTAAATACTCGTTTCATAAGAAATACCTTGTTTGAGGCTGAGGTTTTTTCATATAGTTTCGCCAACGTCTGCTTCAAACCCTCTGTTGTTGTTTCCTTTGAAATATTGAAGGTGATTGATGCCGCAAGGCACAACTGTACAATTCCGAGTGCCTTTCTATCGAGAATGTTCCATTCCGCGTCTGTCATGGCCGTCGGCTTCTTTGTTTTTCCGCTCAATGGTAGGTATAGATCTTTCTGATATAGATAATCTTCCATCTGCATCTTCCACATCGGGAAGTTTTGGCCGTTAAATTTCTCGACCCTAAACTTACCATCTTCTGTCATTTCTCCCACTCGAACCAGGGAACCCTTCTTTCCTGCGAGTTTATCGGCCCAAATATACCTTCGGCTCGATACTAGTTGTTAGAAAATTATATATTATGGAGCAATGAAACACATAAAATATGCAGAAAAATACAAGCACACAAAACACATAAAATCAGAGAGACACAGACATACGTGGTTCACCTAGTTTGGGCAACGTCCACCCTGAACATCCATTCCTTCCTTTCTATTATCCAGCAAAATGAAGAGACAAAACCTTCAGCATATCCACTGTAATAATCTATGTTCTCTTTCACAGTCTCCCCTATCTATTTCCCGCTCAGAGAATACACATGTAATGCACAGCCGCAATACAATACCCTCATACAAAGAGAGGGGTTGCCTTCTAGGGAAAAAAACCCTAAACTAAACATAACTTCTACCGTGAGATCATTCACCTAATGAACGACCCAGATTGACTAGAAATTACTATAATTTTACAAGGAAAATTTACATTTGTTTTTTAGCTTTGGGGCGCTGCCCCGAAACCCCGCCGGGGGACCGTTGGCCCTCGGACCCCTCGGCCCAGGGGGGTCAGCCCCCCCCACGCTGCAAGGGTGTACATTTTTTCTTGTGGTATACATCCGGCTAAAACAAGGATCTCCGAATCGGGATCAAAATCGGGCTCCACACCCAACAGAAAATGATTCCTAATGGTGAAAAGATAGTAGAGGAAACTCATGATGAGAACAAAATAAATGTTAATCGTGATTTCATAAACTTTAATTTTGGATTGAAGAACCATCATATTCCAAATATGGATATGAGGAAGTTTGATGTCAAGGATCCCATAACATGGATACTACAGATGGAGTAATATTTTGATCTCAATAATGTGCAAAACACATAAAAGGTACGCATTACAACTCTACATTTAGAACAAAATACATTTGTATGGTATCGATGGCTTTGCTCCCGTAAAAAAAATTGTCACTTGGTCAATTTTTACGGAGGAAATGATAACACATTATGAGGATACAAAGAGCAACACCTTCTTTAGCCAATTGATAAATCTCAAACAAAAGGGTTTAGTGGCGGAGCACATTGAGGACTTCCAAAAATTGAATATAAGGGTAACTGATATTCCCGAGAGGAACATAGGATTGATGTCTTCATAGGGACTTTAAAGGATAACATCCAACATGAAGTTCGTGTTTGGGAACCTAATTCATTGGAGAAGGCATTCGGGTTGGCAAGAAAAATTGAATGTAAAATTATGGCGACAAGGAAGCCTACCACTCACATTTATAAAGATGAAAGTGTTGCTACTCTTAGACTTCCACAACCTACAAGATTGACACCACAACAATTGGAAGAAAAAAAGAGCGAAAAGGGCTTTGCTACGGTTGTGATAGAAAATACACTAAAGGTCATAAGTGTGCTTTGAGAAGAAATTATTTTACATAGATTGTGAAGAGGAGGAAGAAAATGAAGAAGAAACTTCAAAAGTGGAGGATATACACCAGGAAGAAACCCTAGAAGAAGAAGAAATGAGTCCGACCATATCATGTAATGCATTGGCACGAATTACCACTCCTTGAACTCTCAAGATAAAAGGACATATCAAGAAGAAAAAAGGTAATAGTGTTGATTGATTTGGATAGTACCCATAATTTTATTCATTGTAAGGTAGCCAAGGAATTGAATTGTTTCCTATACCTAGCACCAGAATGTCAAGTGATGGTTGCAAATGGAGGAACTATAAATTTCTCTCGGAAAATGCTATAATATCAAGCTAGCCATGGGGGGAATATGTATTGAATATTTCAATGCTTTCCATCCCAATGGGAGGTGTTGATGTTGTACTAGGAGTACAATGGTTACAATCTTTGGGAAAGGTAGCTTTTAATTTTCAAGAACTTTTCTTGAAAAAAAAATTCGAAGGAAAGGAAATCAAATTACGGGGTATCGCAGGGAAGGAAAGAAAGATAATAAGCTCTAATGTCATGACAAAGCTTCTGAAGAAAGAACAAAGGGGATTAATTGCACAATTATGCTCACTAGAAGTTCCAATATCAAAATCATCTATTTCTCCAGATCTCCAAAAAGTCTTGGACAATCATTCCAAGGTGTTTGATACTCCCAAAGGACTCCCACATATTCGTGATCACGATAATGCTATTCATTTGATTCCAGGAAGTGTTCCTCTAAACATCAGGCCTTACAGATATCCTTATGTCCAAAAGAGCGAAATTGAACGTATGATTGCAAAAACGTTAGAGGCTAGTATAATTCAACCTAGTCAAAGTTCTTTCTCTGCTCTGATAGTATTGGTGCGCAAGAAAGATGGATCATGGCACATGTGTCCGGATTATAGGGAGCTAAATAAGCTCACTATTAAAGCTAAATTCCCCATTCTTGTGATTGATGAATTATTGGATGAATTACATGGAGGAATTTATTTTACCAAGTTGGATTTTCATTCAAGATATCATCAAATTAGAATAAAGATTGAAGATATTCCGAAAACAACATTTCGAACTCATGAGGGTCATTATGAATTTTTGGTCATGCCTTTTGGCCTTACCAATGCACCTTCTACATTTCAAGGGTTCATGAATTCCATTTTCAAACCCTCCCTTAGAAAATTTGTGCTAGTATTTTTTTGATGATATACTAATCTACAACGAGGTCTTGGAGGGATCATGTTCAACATGTTGACAAGGTGCTCAAACTAATAGAGGAGAAACAATTATATGCAAAAAACATCCAAATGTTTCTTTGGAGTACAAGAGGTGGAATATCTAGGTCATATTGTATCTCGGGAGGGTGTTAAGGTAGACCCTCACAAAATTAAAGCCATTAAGGAATGGAAAGTCCCCACAACCATAAAGCGGTTGCACGGATTTCTCGGGTTAATAGGTTATTATCGTAGGTTTGTTAAGAATTATGGGAGAATAGCGAGCACCTCTAACAACATTATTGAAGAAAGATGCATTTTCATGGACTCTGAAGCAACTAAGGCCTTTGAACATCTTGAAGAGGCAATGTGCCTAGCACCGAGTCTTAGTTATGCCGGACTTCACAAAAACCTTTATTGTGGAATGTGATGCCTCGGGAAATGGAATTGGTGTTGTTTTAATGCAAGAAGGAAGACCCATTTCTTTCGAAATTCGTTCAATCAAAGGAAAGTATTTACAAAAGGCTATTTATGAGAAGGAAATGTTGGCAATACTGCATGCACTAAAGAAATGGAGACCTTACCTAATGGGAAGACACTTCAAGGTAAAAACTGATCATGATAGTCTTAAACACTTTTTAGAACAAAAGGCTGTATTCGGAAGAGCAGCAAAAAATGGGTCACAAAGGTGTTGGGTTATGACTTTGAAATCATATACAAAAAAAGGGAAGCTAAATGTTGTTGCGGATGCACTCTCAAGAAAGGATGAAGACGTGGAAGCATTCCTTTGTGTCATTTCAATTATCCAACCCGATTGGATAACCGAAGCAAGGGATGAAGAGAAGAAGGATGAAGAAGTGTGGACTCTCATTCAAAATTTGCGAGCAAGATCCCGAGTGCATCCGATACATTAAGTTGGAAAAATGATTCGTTACGGTACAAAGATCGCTTATATATTTGCAAGAATTCCCAACTAAAACAAAAGATTCTTTTGGAATTGCACACTTCTCCTTTAGGAGGACACTCGAGATTTTTTAAAAAACTTACCATAGGGTGAAGAAATAATTTTTTTCGGATGGCCTTAAATCTGATATTCAAAATTTTGTGGCGGAATGTTTGGTTTTCCAGCGAAATAAAGTTGAGAAAATTAAGACCCCGGGTCTTCTACAACCTTTATACATTCCAAGTCAACGTTGGGAGGAGATTTCAATAGATTTTATCACAGGTTTACCTAAGTTCGAAGGAAGGAGTGTCATCATGGTGATAGTTGATAGAATTACCAAGTATGCACACTTTTGTGAATTATCTCATCCTTTTAAAGCGAGTACAATTGCTACTGCATTTATGGAAACAATTCAAAAAGCTACATGGAAACCCGAAGATTATTGTAAGTGACGGTGATCCCATTTTTTACGAGAAATTTTTTGGACGGAATTATTTTCTTGTTTGGGTACTCAACTAGCTCATCTTATCATCCTCAATCCGATAGTCAAACGAGAGATAGTGAATAAATGTTTTGGAAGGATATCTTCGTTGTTTTGTATCCGATAGGCAAGCACAATGGGTCAAGTGGTTACCTCTCGCTAAATGGTGGTATAACACTTCCTTCCATCACTGCAGCAAAAGTGACCCCATTTATGGCACTTTATGGATATCATCCACCATCCATCACATCTTATTTAAGGGAAAATTCTAGGGTTCAAGCGGTGGAGGATCACATCGATCATCAACAAGAAGTTCTCCAACTCTTAAAGGATAACCTAAATTTGGCACAAAATCGAATGAAACAACGAGGCGAGATCAACATCGCAGTGAGAGAATTTTTGATGTGGGAGACTATGTATTTTTACAGCTACAACCATACAAACAAATGTCCCTCAAGCAAGCTAAGAAGGATAATAAATTATCGCCAAAGTACTATGGTCCTTACAAGGTTTTTCAAAAGATTGGTACTATGGCATACAAATTGGAGCTTCTGCTTCTTCACGAGTGCATCCTGTTTTCCATGTTTCATGCTTAAAAAAAGGTTATAGGGGACAAAACTTCCAGTTCAAACAATATTGCCAAAACTTGATGAGGAAGGAAAAACCATATTGGAACTTGAAGCAGTCAAAGAAACAAGAACTAGACACCTACGAAATCGATAAATTTCAGAGTATCTCATCAAATGGAAGAACTTACCCACTGAAGATTCTACATGGGAGGATGAGAATTTTATACAAAAGCACCCGTAGCTACTCAAGCGTTGAGGACAACACTTTTTTGAAGGAGAGGAGCATGTTAGGTCCCTATATTACTAGTATAGTCCCTTATCGTTGTTAGTGTAACCCCCCTTATTGTTATTGTTGTACCCCTATAACCCCCCCATATTGTTATTATTGTGCCCTTAAATTATTATTGTTAGGTCGGCTAGGACTACATTGTGGCCCCACTAGGATTACATTGGGCCCCATGGAGTCCTATATATAGAAAGGAGGTTTTGTCATTTGTATCATCCAAGAATTGTTCATTCATGTAATGTATTGGAGGTTTCCCTCTCGAAGTGGCTTATTTGATAATGGAGTTCACCGAGTGTGGATTACGTCTCTGGGTGCGAGTGTCGAGATAGTGCGGGGCCGCTTCATATAATGTTGTAAGTGATGATGATGTATATGGAATATTCTTTGTCATAACAAGGACATATACCCTTAAACATAGTATATTGTCTCTCCACGAGACGTTCTCCCTATAGGAACTCTCACTCAAGAAGAAGGGCTTCCCTTCAACATGACAAACCTAATACAATATCACAATAATGTGGCAAAAAAAATTTCACAATATCACAATATTGTGATATCAATCATCCCTCAACATAGTGTCAAACAGGCATCTCACGAATAATACATTATCACAACATTCATAACATTTTTTTTAATACGGGACATCGTGGGGTGGTGGGTTCTTTGGGCTTGTCCCAACCTATTTTTTTTTATAAAATTTTAATATAACCACCCGAGCCTTTTTTCAAATTTTTCTCGAAATAAGGGGTCGATCGGAAAATTAACTAGGCAACAATTTCGCCCATCTCGATGGCCGGCTTTACGTGCACCAAGTCTCGGTTAATTTGTAGGACCATTAATCCCTGGCTTGCATGCCCCCTTTGACCAAAAACTTTGACTATCCCTATCTCCTTCATACGTGCTTAGATTGGAGTGTCATTCACACAGTTGGAATGAGGGTGACGAGCACTTCAATTTGGTCCTAATTTTTGAGCTATTATAAGCCCTCTTTGACCTCCGAGCATGTCCGGAGCCACCTAGATCATGATAAGCCTTGAACTATAGAGAATATAAATTGGAAACATATATATTCTCTTACAACCTTTTACAACCTTTACAACTCCCTCCTCTATTCTCTATCCATAAATTGATACCAAGGAGAAATGGGGAAAATTAAAACCAATTCCCAAAATATGAACAACCAAAATTTGGACAGATTACAATATATTGTCTTTGTTTCTTTTTTGGTATATATTGGTTGGAAAAAAAACTCAATATCTTATTTAAATATGAATTTTATAACATAAACATATCTTAAATTAACTTGATATGATTCCTTTGCTCACTAAATGCTTTATTTTGGACGTGCTTTGGGAATGGTAGCAACAAAAAACACCTCTTAAAACAACCATGTGTATCTCTCAATCCGCATATTTTGTAGGGAATCCACTCATGAGTCACCTAATTGGGGATTTTCTACACAAAACCTATGCCATTTCACAAATTCATCTTCATTATTCTAAAAATGGTGTCTAAATTTTGTTATTCATTTATTCTTAGCACAAGTTGAATGAAATGTTTATCATGAGATGGAGGTATATGGAATCACTTTATGTAAAATCTAGATAAAATGAAACCACATCAATGCTCCTTAATCATAAATTCCCATCATGTGCTAAGGTGGCGGGCTTAGCCCCTAAGGGACCCTTATCAATGTCATTCATGCCCCTATGGGAGGATAAAATATCTTAATATCAATATTTTTATTTTTCGTTTTTCAATATATTACATATTTTTTTAAACATCATATTATATAGTTTCTATTTAGATTGGTTAAAAATATTTAATATACTTCTTCTTTTTTATGTGATGATGATTAACATGTATTAAGCTTGAAATTAGTTTATTGCACTTTATATAGGAAAATGATTGTTTGAATTTCCTTAAATTTTGATTTTACTCTTGAAAAATATTAAAATAAATGTTTTTATATCATTATAGTTTTGTCAAGTTAAAAGATTAAGAAGGTTAATGAAGCGACGAAAAGAGCTTTGCAGGAATTTTCGGCAGGGCAGGTTCTAGGTTTGCGCCTTGCTGCTTGGCGCGGTGCACTGGGCTGTCGGCGCGTCGCATCTGGCGTGCGCGGCGCACAGGCTCGGTTCCGGTTGTGCTGATCAGACTCTGCGCGGTGCTTCGGTGGAGCGCGGTGCTTTGGATCGGCCGCGCGGCGCATAGGGCTGGAGCTCTATTCCTGTGATTTTTTCCTCATTTTTGTTTTAGGGATCGATTCTTGGGTGTGATTCAGTTTTTTACGCTGCAGCTCTGTCCGAGGGTGGTCTTCCCGCCCCCCTTTTCTCTGCCTCCTCTTGCGCTGAGTGCGTTGATGGCAGTTCCAGTACGTTTCTGAGGCATCTGCGCCCCTCTTCTCGCCCTGCTCTGTGTGCGCTCTAATCATGGATGTCAATGGGGTGGCTGATCCCCCTCCTTAGCCTTCGGAGGTTCTGGCTTTCAAATCTTTGGTTGCCTCTGGCATGAAGCGCCCTCCTTCTGCGTCTCAGCAAAAGTTTGTTAAGAAAATGGACTTAATCCCTTCAGTGGCCCTTCCTGAAGAAGATACATGCAAAGCTGCTCTGAATCTGGCTGATAGAGGCCTCATTGGCCAGTTCACGGGCCTCTGGCCTTCACCAAAATCGGTCGAGGAGTGGACTCAAAGAAACTGGAAGCCCCTGATCAAAGAGGGTGTCAAAAGTTACTTCGTGGGTAAGGGCTTCTTTGTTTTTGTCTTCTAAAATCTCGACAACAAAGGATTAATCTTCAGAAATGGTCCTTATTTCATGGGCCCCCAGGGCCTTTACCTAAACAAATGGTCTCCTGATTTTGACCCCACTCAGGACGTTCCCTCAGCTGTCCCTGTCTGGGTTAGGCTTCCACATTTTCCTCTCCACTGCTGGAATCATAAATCCCTCCAGATCATTGGGAACGCCTTGGGAAAATACATAGATCAAGCTGCTAGGAAGGACCAGTATTCCTGTGCACGCATCTGTGTCGAAGTGGATCTTGAAGAAGGGCTACCGGAAGCAATCAAACTTACTGTAGCTGGGTAAACGCATGTTCAAGAGCTGGACTATGAACATCTGCCTTTTAAATGCAGACACTGCCATGGACACGGTCACTTTGCAAAGCACTGCAAGAAGAAGGCGGAGGACCAAGTGGACAAACAAAACGGGGAACAGGAAAATTCAAAAAAAGGCACAGGAAAAGGCAATAAGACTGGAGAAACTAGAAGACCCAAAATAAACCAAGAAGTGGAAGCAAATCCAAATGGGACAAAATGTGTACAACAGATCCACCAAGTAATCTCAACACAGGAGAATGAGGAACAGGAAGATATTCCACCTTCAAACAAAGAAGGAGTGGAAGCAACTCAGAGTGATACCAATCAAGGCAGTCCCACCAATCCAACATACGCGAATATAACAAGGAAAAAACCATTGGATAGCTCAGATTCATCGGAGGATGAAACCTACGAGCGACCATCAAAAAAAGCAGGAAGGAAATCCCGAAAGGAAAAGAGGGAGGAGGAGGCAGAAAGACTCAAAACACAAGGAAGCCATCCCACAATAGAAATGTCAATCGGACGAAATACCAGACCAAGGCCCTCCAAGGGAGGCCACATCCACCAAAATAGTAAATAATGAAGCTCGTCTCTTGGAACTGTAGAGGACTGGGGAATCCCTCCAAAATCGAGGCTGTTAAGGACCTTTTGAAAGCAAAACCCTCAGACATTCTCATGCTCCAAGAGACAAAAATAGAAGGGCAAGCCCTTCTAGAGACCAGTAGATCAAAGTGGAATAAAAGAATAGGAAAAGTAGTCAGTGCAAGGGGTACCTCCAGGGGGTTGGCAAATCTTTGGATCAAAGACCTTTTCTAGCTGAATAATTCCCATGAAACCTAGCACTAGATCTACACGGAATTGAAACACAAAGAAAGTAAGTTAACTATCTCACTCTTCAATCTTTATGTGCTAGTTTCTTATACTGAAAAACGAGAATGCTAGAACAGTCTCTCTGCTTTTTTAGAACTGTCTTCCCCCATCAATATCATTATAGCAGGGGATCTAAATATCGTAATGAAAGCAAAAGAGAAGAGGGGGGGTATCAACAGCAGAGACCCCATGCTGCCCATGGTGGAGGAGCTTTTTCAGAGTTGGGATCTGTTAGATTTTAACCCAGTTCTTGGCATATATACCTGTTCCAATAACCGGACTGGTTCGGATCACATTTCTGCTCATCTAGACCGCTTCCTAGTGCAAAGCTCCATTATGATGAACAAAAAAATCATCATCACTAAAATTCTGCCTAAACTTACCTCTGATCATAAGCCAATACAACTCCTCCTGGAGGAAGAAGAAGACGTTGGTCCCATCCCTTTTCGATTCAGCCCACTTTGGATTGAGAGAGATGGTTTCTTAGATACGGTGAAAGCAGCTTGGTCCAAATCCTTCAAGGGATCCTCAAGTTACATTTGGGAGCAAAAGTTGAAAGCTACAAAACAAGCCCTGAAAGACTGGATTAAGAAACCAACCCATACTCCTTCTGAACAAAGAAAAGAGGTTGTTCAATCATTGCAGTCCCTGCAAACTGATATGGAAAGTAAAGACATCACAGCAGAATTGTTGGAAACAGAAATAAAAGCTCAACGAACAGCATATCAATCTTTCCGAAAGGAACAAGAATATGGGAGAATCAAATCTAGAAGCCTGTGGTTGAAGGCTGGGGATCGGAACACATCTTTCTTCCACCAACAATACAGAGCGAAACTGTCAAGGAATTATATAGCAAAAATCAAAACAGCAGAAGGTCAAGTCTGCAAAGGCTTCAATCAAGTCAAAGCAGCTGTTGAAGCTCATTTCAAGAACCTATACAGCGAAGGTGCTCAATGTAATGATGAGGAAACTGCTGATTTTCTTTCAAATATACCTACCCTCATCAGCCCTGAAGAAAACGCAATCCTCTGTAGACCCATTACGGAGGAGGAAACCATAAATGTTATATGGTCCATGGAGGCGGACAAGGCACCTGGGCCTGATGGATTCACAATCCATTTCTTTAAAGCATGCTGGCATATTATAAGGGCAGACCTGCATAAAATGATAAGTGGATTTATGAAAAAAGCTAAGATAGGTGGAGGAACCAATTCCACTTACCTAGCTCTAATCCCCAAAGACATTAACCCTGAAACTTTTGCTAGATTCAGGCCTATTTCACTGTGTAATGCGTCTTATAAAATTCTGGCAAAGCTGTTAGCAAATAGAATTAAGCCACTGTTAAAAAGAGTGATCTCCAGTTCCCAAGGTGGTTTTGTGGAAGGTAGGCATATCCTGGATAATGTAATCCAGGTCCAGGAGACTATCCACTCCAGCAGACAGCGGAAAGAGAAAGGAATGGTGATAAAATTAGATATGGAAAATGCGTTTGATAGAGTTAACCGCACATTCCTCAGCAAAGTTCTTCTTACCTTTGGCTTTTCGTCCTCTTTTGTTCAACTCATCAAAGCCTGCATTGACAATCCATGGATTGCCCCCTTAGTCAACGGTCGACCAACAAACTTTTTCCAAGCTAAGAGAGGCATCAGGCAGGGATTCCCTCTCTCCCCCTTTCTGTACATCTTAATGGCAGATTCCTTGAGTGGAAAGCTCAATGCAGAAAGAGTTGCTGGTAACATTCCGGGTCTCAAACCATCAATTGGAGCTGATCCCACGAATCACGCACTTTTTGCTGATGATTCTCTCCTCCTTGGTGGAGCCTCTATTAGAATTGCCAGAGCTTTTGACACTGTCCTCAGAAATTATTGCAGAGTCTCTGGAGCTGCTGTGAATGAAAGTAAAAGTGAAGTTTTCAGTTGGAATATTGATCAGCAAGAACTTACAGGCATTACCACTCTGCTTGGGTTCAAAGGACAAACAAATTGGGACAGATTCAAGTACCTCAGCCTGCCCATCATATCTGGAGTCAATAAAAGAGCTCTATGGAGCGAAATAATCTCAAAAATTAAAACCAAGATTGCAGCGTGGGGTGGCTACTGGCTGACCAAGGGAGGCAAAGTGATCTTGATCAAATCGGTGCTGTCCGCGCTTCCAATTTTCCAAGCTGCATTTCTTTTGGCACCAAGAAATGTGATGGAGCAGATCTCCAAACTTCTCAGAGAATTTTTGTGGCAAGGAGGGAAAAGCAATGAAAACAAAATGCACTTGGTGAACTGGGATGTTGTCAAAAGATCGATGGAGGAGGGGGGACTGCAAATAAGAGACCCCTCGCTAGTCAATTTAGCCTTGGGAGGTAAAATCTTGTGGATACTGATCCACGAACCCACTCACCCTGTAAGCATCACTCTGAGATCAAAGTACGGCGTCAACAAAGCTCTCAGCAATCTGATAAACATTACCACAGACAATAGCACGCAGGTCTGGAGTTTATGTCGCAAAAGCAGTAAATACTTCATAAAAAAAAATTACAGAATCCCTGGAAGTGGCAAACGCATCTAACTGTGGACGGACAACATCATGGGGAACGCCCCCTTGGCAGATAATTTGGACATAACAGATCTCAGAATTTGGCTGGAACGAGCTGGAGTGAAAATTCTATACGATCTATCGAAATGGGATCAGCGTGGTGATTGGGATGGCTGGGATCTTCATGGTGTTCCAGACATATTGGCATATCAACAATCCCTGCTAGAAGATCTTTTGGAGGACGTGGCCCCTGTTCGTAGAGCCATAAAAGATCGTTGGGGTTGGGGCCAATCTGGAGTTTACACCATAGCAGCAGGTTATAGAGCTTTGCAGGCCTCAAGAAATAGCACTCACACACCAGCTTTCTGGAAAAAACGTTTGGGATTCTCTTGCCTCACCAAAAGTGAACTTCTTTTTCTGGACTTTGGTTCATAAAAAAATGCTAATGGGAGATAATCTGGAGAAAAGGAATATTTTTGGGCCTCACAGATGTGTGCTGTGCAGCAGCAATTCTAAAACAGCCCAGCACCTATTTATGGATTGCATAGTTGCAAAAGAAGTTTGGGGGCTTATCTTATAGGACTTCCAGATTCCAGTCCCATCCCAAAACACTGTTGCAGATCTATTTGCCTCTTGGAGGCAACTCTACCCCCATCGAATCCCCCAAAAATCATTTTGGAGTAGAATTTGGACAGCGATTCCCAAATATGTATGTTGGCAGCTTTGGTTGGCACGTAATCAGCAGATCTTCAAAGAGGTGCGGCACACTCCAATGAAAATCGCTGCAAAATCCAAGGCCTTTCTGCTGGAAGCGGCCCAACAACAGTATATCAAAGAGGACCCTTTGCTTCTGTCCGAAGAAAAGATGTGGTTAGGCTCTCTAGTGCCTTTTCCGTCCAGATATTTCCCCTTACCTCAAAGTGGTATCCCGGGTTGGCGCTTTAGAGACAAAGAGGAATCCTTTCAAATCTGGTGGCGGTCTCAAAAAATATCCTCAATCTTCTTTGATGGGGCGTCTAAAGGGAATCCCGATGCAGCTAGCACTGGGGGAGTCATCTACTCTCCGGATGGCTCCTCTAAAGATTTCTTCTATTGGGGATTAGGTCAGAAGTCCAACAAACAAGCTGAGCTCCTCGAGCTTCTCAAAGCTTGCCTAATCACAAGAGACAAAGGTGTTAAAAATCTGCAAGTCTTCGGAGACTCAAAGATAATAATTAAAAACTTAAACTTGGGAGCTAGGTTCAATAATGTCAGCCTCAAAAAAACTTTGGACAGATTGAAAAGAGTTCTCCAAGACTTTGACAGCTGCAAATTTTACCATATACTCAGAAAATTAAATAGTGAAGCTGATCAGATGGCTAACAAAGGCAGTGTTCTCATGAAAGGGCTTATTTTTGTAAACAACGAAAGTTTTGTTCAAATGCCCTGAATTTTGTAATAGAGTAAAAGCGGCAGAGGTTAGAAATCTACATTGTAATTGGGGACAGTCCGGAAACGACCCATATGTTTTCAGATAAATAAAAATCATATAACCATTTCGAGTTAGATTAAGAAGGTTGATAAGTTGGGATTTAAATTAGATAGAGATTGGACATTTTAAGAGAGATTTTTTTTCATATTCAACCCTCTTACATATCTTAATTTTGAAGGTTCAAGCTCACTAGACTTTATTCTTAGTTTAGTAATGTGAATTTTCTTCTTTACACCAATAAAAGGTCACATGAAAGAATTGAACTCTAGTAACAACATTTCTCATAATCATCCTCACTAAACTCAATCAACATAAGCCAATTGGTTCTTATTGAAATACATCTTAATTTAAATTATTTGTTTTGGTGGACTTGCAATTTTTTTGGATATCTAGTGGGCTGAATTATATATCCACAAAATGTTGATCCACATCAAACTATAACATTTCTTCATATTAAGATTTTTATTTAAACAACTTAATTTCATTATTTGTTTAATATATCTATAAATTTATGATTTTCCCCTCTATTCTAATTTTTATTTTAATTTTTCAATTCACTATTTTTTTAATATGATAGCATAAGCTATTTATTCATTATTATTAAATTAAAATTTATATTTTATTATATATTATAATTTTTTAAAGTTTATAAAATTTCTAAATTTAAAAATAAAAACAAAAATAAATATTAAAAAGTTTAGTCCTAGTGGTGCAATTCAATTGGTGATTGAAATAATGTGAGTGTTGAGAAAACATTCAAGGTTCAAATCTCCATGTTGTAACAAGGTCCTTGTTTTTTTTTTTTTGTAAGTAAGTTTGGAACATTATATTATAGGATGAACAAAGATTACATCATGAAAGCTCGAAGACTTATGGCTTTGACAGTAAACAGGCCTGCTTCTTTTTGAGCTCATTAAGGAGTGAAATTGACAAAGCGAAAGATTCACCGGATTGTGACCATTGTAGTCCTTTATACAAAACTTCAGAGGCTACCACGCGGTTGCCCTATGTCGAACAAAAGCTATACCAAAAGCACAACCTGGCGTAGGAATGGCCTCTTACAAACAGATGGGCGGCGCAGACTGAGAAGACAAGCTAAAGAAAAATACCGAGTTGACGAGAAAAACACATAAGGTGCTCGAGCGATTAAAGAGTGGGAGTGGAGGCTCCAGTTGTCCTCCCTCGACTTGAGTAGCGCCCACACCATCGGTGAGTGAGTGCGGGGCTTGAATCGCCTGATTACAGTGGCCTGCGATTCATCCGAGGGAAGCTCGATGGATACATGGAGTATGTGGCGGAGGTAAATTTCGAAACGACGAACGAAATTTTCCAGGGCTTTACCATGCTTGCATAATTCCTCGGCTAGCGAGTTGAATGCTACTTCCAATTTATCTAGGCGGGCGGTGTTCCGAGCAGAAGCCATGGAAGTGAGCGCAACGTCTCTTCTTTCTGCGCACATGGCTATCGCTTTAGCCGGCATTGCTCTTTTCACACCACGCTACGACTTGAGTTTGAAGAAATTGAGTTTGGCGCGTGGAGGGAGTCTGGATCCACAAGCCGGTCGACTTCCTTGCTAATTGTAGTATCCTCGAGTCTTTGTTCGAGCCGAATTCCACTTCCTCCTCCCGAACCTCGATAGTTTGCTTGCCGCGCTTGGGCGCGAGCTTCATGGCAGTCCTTGGCCCTTTTAAGGGCACGAGGCATATAATGTCAGCAGATTCATATCGGCCATGGCGTTCGGGTTTTGTGCTTTTGCGATATCTCGGAGAGTTAGGCGCACGATTTAGAAAGAGAGGCTCACTGTCGATCACTCACCGGTTGGAATGAGAATGAAAGATCGGGTAGAGGATTTAATAGAAAGGATGGCGTGGTGCTGAAGCGTCTTTGCGGAGAGGCCATTTAAGGCTATCATGCCCGACGAGTTGCCAAAAGGTACCTCCACTTAAGCGGGTAAAGGATCGGAATACTCAGATTCTACACGATCAACCCCTCGCCGGGTGGCATCTTTCGCTTGATGCGTTGGGTAGAGCTTTTTCCTTTATCATAATTCCCCCCTCATTAAGGTTGGCTGATCCAGAAGATGTCTATGATCCGATCCTGCGTGTGCGAGTCGATGAGCGCAATCACCATTTCGTTAATCGCTGCTCTTCGATGACGGATTACTTGTCGTCAGGGATTCTACGGACTCACATTAACGTCTTGCCTTGATATTGTATAGCATTGATCCCGAAGTTGAGCATCCATGAGATCGTGCCAACACGTGTCCCGAGCATGTGTCGGGTTATCAAGCTGCGTAGTTTGCAATATGGTCGCATGACGAATTGGCTTTCCTTCACGCCGGGTCACGAGAATTATCCCGTGAGAGATGTCATATGCTGCGCTATAGCGTTTACGTGACCGCGGCTAGCCTCCGAGTGCTTGATCGCCTTGCTAGGCTTTGTTCGTTTACGGATTTTCTTAATTGTGGATATGGCCAATTGAGAATCTCCTTCTACTATGACCATCCTTTTACCAAGCTAGAACTAAGAGTCGCAAACCCTGTTCCAAAGCGAAGTCGAATTCAACGTCGTTGTTCGTAGTTCGCCCATGTTTTTGTTTAGGATGTGGATTATGTTGCCACTGTCATCTCAGAAAATCTGCCCGCTTGCAGGCTTTGGATTTCCTCTTCTTTGCGCCATCGAAGTTCAACTTGCAATATCCCTGGGGTGGACATTGCTAGGTGACGGGAGGAGAGGCGGTCGGAGAAGCGATTTTCTTGAGAATAAGTTCTGCTGCATTGTTGAGTCACGAAGATGCCAAGTATTCTACGAGTCGTTGGGAGAAAGCTGATTTTCGATCTTTTCTTCGTTGCACCGGGTACGAGTTGTTTCAATGAGCCTCTGCATAATGGCTAGTTTTATTTCATCAAGTTTGTCGGATGCTATGCTTTTGAAAAATCCGATTATTTCTTTCTTTCCATACATTCCAAATCGAGGAATCTCGAACTCGTTTCTCTAGAGAGTGTTTACCATAGTGCTAGTAGAATATTGAGAGCGCCAATTGGTACGGTGTCATGGATTGAATTGCGTTGTCTGTCAGATCCGGCGGAAAATTTCTTGAAGCCATTCCCAAAGATGATTTGTCCGATCCATGACTATTGAAGATATGGTTGGTGGTTTCCTCCTGTTGCTCACATAAGGGGCATCGGGAGGGCCACAGTGAACCCTCTTTTTGTGAGATTTTCCCAAGTCGGGACCTTCTGTTTTGAATGAGCCATAAGAATATTTTAATTTTGGGCCATAGACTTCAGGGCCGGACATTTTCATACCCGAGTCCACCTTGTCTGCTCCTCTGTTATCGAAATAGTGCGAGCTTCCTTTAGGTTGAAAGAGCGCGGAAAGCTTGCCCCATCGAGAGAATGTCGGCCCATGCATTTTCCACGATGACTCTTTGCACGAGGGTGGTATTGAGGGTGTCGGCCAAATTTCGCAAAAGTTCATTAGAAGGAGGAGGAGTTGGATTCCAATTTCTCCATTGCTGTAGGTTCCCCACCTGCGATCCCGAGTAATGATGAACTTTTGTTTTCCCTCTTTCCTGAAACCATTGCTTTGCACGAGGGTTGAAGATTTGGGGCCTCAATTTCGGGAGGCTGGCAAAGCGTCACTCCCGAAAAAGAGAGCCCATTGCCCATTTCTTATCTCCCAAAAGCGGTGATCCTGAATTATGTCGTCGGTGTCTTGAGCCATGTTTCCCGGATGGGGGAGCGCTGCGGAACATACGTTATCTCACGACTCAGCTCTACGATGGTGCCAATTTGCTTGCATATTTAGCTTTCCATAATTTTACCCGGGAGTGTGTGGTTCGGTTAACCATCTCCACCGAGCTTGGCCCCATTGGCCTTGTTGGTAGTTTCGGGATCACCTCGCAGCACTATCCTCGCTCAAGATTCTTGGGCCTACAAAGCTTGTCCCAAGACGCAAGCGCCCATTTTTTCGTTGCCGAGTTGCCCGAGGCGCAGAGAAAATTCCTGCGGATAGTTCTGATCTTCCGAAGGACCCCTTGAGGGGGCACGGGAGAATCGATAGCATGTAGTTTGGAATGGCTTGTAGAAGCTGCTTTGGTAATTACTATTCTCCTACCTTAGGTGAGGACTCGATTGGTCCGGTGTTTGCACTTGTCCGCGAGCTTGGTGAGTAGCTTTTCCCAATGAGATTTATGCCACGGCTTGTACGTAAGGGGGATCCCTAGATACTTGGAGGGAAGAGTGCTTGGCACCGAAGCGAAACCTCGGTTAAATGCCTTTGAATCGCCATATGAGTGTTAGGAATACGAAGACTTCTCAAAAGTTGAAATCCATTCCGGAGCTTTCGACTAAACAAGGTTAGTATGTTCTTAAGTCCTTTTGCCTATTTCACAGGTAGGCGTGCCATGTAGCATGGTGTCGTCCACAAAGCTCGTTGGTGCGTGGTGGCCGGAAAATTGTTTAAAGGTTGTAGGCCTACGATCACATTGTTCTACTTCGCCGACTTGATGAGCCGGCTGAAACCTTCCATAAGGATGACAAACGGGAAGGGGATAGAGGATCCGCCTTATGCCTCTTGACGGGTAGAAGGGTTGAGTAGGGGCTCCATTTACCAAAATCGAATAGTTAGGAGATTTGATTAGAGCGTAAGATCCAAATTATCCATACGGTGCTGAAGCCGAAGGCTCTAAGGGCCGGCCTCTAGATAATCCCAACTTACTTTATCATAGGCCTTTGAGAGGTCTAATTGAATTATCATGCACCTGCCTTTTGAGTGTGCACGGCGTGTGAATCATTTCGTGGGCTATGAGAATATTATCCATGATGCAGTCGCCCCTCCACATACACGGACATTTCCTACGAGATGATTAGAGGTAGGATAGGTTTAATCTATTAGCTATGACTTTTGAAATGATTTTGTAAACTACATTGCGAGGTGCGATGGGCTACGAATTTGGAGGAGTGCGGGCATCGAGTCTCCTTGGGAATTAAGGCAATAAACGTAGAGTTCGGTGATTTCAAAAATGGAGGAAGAAGTTCTTGAATCTTCCACCACTCCCCATAAGTCTTCTTTCACCACTTCCCAACAAGCTTTTAAAGAAATCTACGTGAAGCCATCCGGTCCCTAGCGCCTTCCCGTTTGCCATTTCTCTGATCTGTCGACTCCACCTCACGAAAATAAATTGGTCGTTCTAGACATGCCCTGTTTGCTCTTCACGAGATGAGGTGGGGTATGGTTGACATTGCCTTGGCTATGGCCTCTCGTCGATCGCGGTCCGGTTTCGTGGCAATGGATTGGAAGTGACTGCGAAGTTGATTGGCTATGTCACGATGTGGCTGAACACCTCACGTGCTCTCCTTGAATTTTCGTAATTCTATTCATCGCATCGATAATCAATTGCGGACACCTATGGAAAAACTTAGTGTTCCTTTCGCCTTCCTTTAGCCATTGATTGCGCGACTTTTTGCTTCCACGAGATTTCTTCTTGTTCACATCGCTCGTTCCATTCCTTCGTGAGCTCCTTTTCCTTCTCGATGGATTCTCGTGATGTCTTTCGCTTGTGGATCTAGGCTGCCATGGATTTCTTCCGGTTGTTGCTCCAAATGGCGTTTGTTTGCGAAAGATGTCTCCAAAGACCTCTCGGTTCCGGGTTTTAAGGCTATGTGCCTTAATAAAGCTTGAGCCTAGCTTTGTAAGTTGAACATTTTCTTTCCTTCTGCGGGACGGAAGGTTCCTTCCACCATTTTTTGATATTGCGAGAAAGTCTTTGTGGGTAATCAGAATCTTTCAAAACGGAAGGGGCACTGTTCTTGGGGGTGCCGAGATCGAGACTTGCGAGAGAAATAGGCCGGTGGTCGAGCTCGGAAGGGAGGATATCGAGTTCATGATGTTCCCTTCAAGGAGAAGGCTTTTCGAGAGACTAGAAATCGATCCAATGCGGATGCTATCGACTTTGTCTCCTCCTTGTCAATACGTTTGTCCAAGTGAAAAGGCCGGCTGCCGATGCACGATATCTACCAAATTGGCTTCTTGAATGAAAGTGTTCAAAGGCCACGGCATCGTTATTTAAGATCCTGGTACTCTTTTCCTCGAGCGAGGTTATCATATTAAAGTCCCCTCCACATACGGCGCGAGAGGTGTCGTGCTGTGGTGAAAAACTGGTTAAGTGTCGGAGCGAGCGGTATTTTATCATTCAAACGGCGAGAGTCTGTAGATATTGGTAAATAAGAAGGATCTTTTTCCCAGATAACTGCATTTGTAGGGCCGGGAAGTTTTTTGAGGCTTCGGCCATTAATGAGATGGAAGTAATTCGGACTCCATAAGATGGCCAAACCTCCACTCATGCTTTCGTTCCTTCCACCGCTAGATGCTCTAGATGTCCGCCCAAACGCTTAATCGGCTCGGCTAATTTCCGGTTGTGCATTTGGTTTCACGGAGAAAATCATATCCGGTTTTTTCTTGTGTGATTTTATTTTTCGGGAGCCTCGTTTCTGAGGGTCACCCAAGTCCTCTTTCATTCCATGAGAGGACTTTCATAGTTAACACGTTTAGGAGAAGAAAGAGAAAGCCTCCGGGGCTTTCATCTTTCACTGAGTTTATCGGCATTTGTCCCAATTCGAGGAGAGCATCCTTGTCGGATCTTCTTCCTCGTTTCTTTTTGTATTGGCCCTACGGCTTGCGTTTGGTGTAGGGCTTGTGATTTGATGCCCAAACCCTTAGTTGCTCCACGTCCTCATTTTATCCCTTTTGCTATCTGCATCTGTGCGGTTGAGAAATGTACGGTTAACCTTGTTAATTTCCTCTTACGGTATTTTTTTCTAGCCCCTTTTGCTTCCCTGTGTTCCACTATTAGGTTAAGATCCGGCCCCTCTTTTTCCAAAAACTCACCTAATTCCGGGTCCTCCGTGCCTTGTTCACTAAGGACCATGTCCTCATCCTCTTCCCTGGTCTTTGTCTTGGATTCACGGGATCAGAGGGCTTCTTTGGTTTGATCATCTGTCCCTTTTGTTGACTCTACTACTTGAATTTGTTCCTCTTTATCCTTCTGAGGTTCCTCGCTCAATATTCCAAAAGAATTTGTTGTACCAGAGTGTTTGGATCCCCCGATTTTGGGAGGGTTTTGCGGTTGGCTCTGTGTCTTCACCGTGGGTCGAATGAAACCATCGAGGTCGGTGAGGGCTTCCCCTTGGGGCTTTCCTCTGGATTACGTTTTGAGGGCATTCTCGATTAGATGCCCATGCTCATGGCATTTTCGGCATGTGAATGGTATACGCTCATAGTCAATGGTTTGAAAGTAGGTTTCATCCCTATAATCTAACCATAGTCCTTCATGGAGAGGTCCGGAGACATCCATTTCAGCACGGATGCGAGCATAAGTTGTGTACCTTTTTTTGAAGAGTGGCTTTGCGAAGCACGGACGAAGGTGCCTAACGTGTTGCCAATTTGCTCCAGCGCTGTGGCCTCCAAATAGTCTATTGGCGGAGAACAACCTGATCCGGACGGCACACAGGTAGAAGGTCTCCTGTTCGGGTGCGAAAGTTGGGTTTCCCAGGCCGCATATAGAGCCCGCGAGAGGCATAAAAATAGGGGGCCTCCTTCGAAAGATTCGGTCATATCGTCCAGATTTGGTGAAAACAACGAGTGAAAAATCCTTTGGCTCCCGGAGTGAAGTCTGCACTTCCCCCTCGTGGTTTCCGGACTTGCTTGATCCATTGACGAGAGAGCTTTCCTTTGGGCAGAAACCCCATGGATTTGCGGATCACGCATAAACGGACATATGATCCCTGTATTCTTGCGGATCCGGGTCGATGATGTTAACCACGAGGTCAGTCTCAGAGCTTTTGGTTTACATCGTCCTTGAGATTTTGGTTGGCCATTTTTTCCCAGATTCACCGGATGCTGCCCGGATCGGGGTTTGGGTGGGCATTGTTGTCTAGATGCTGCTTCCTTCCTTGACGGATCTACTCATCGGCAAAGGTTGTTCCATGCTTTTTCGGCCTTCTACGTCTAAGCCTTCCCGTGTTTCTTCGTGATGCCGCTTGAGAGCTTGCTCATCTTCTTGGCTTTCGATTACGAGTGACGAGGAACCCGAATCTACGCAAAGCCCTCAACCTTCTTCTTACCTTTGTCTATTATGACTTGCTTGAGTGGGGGCTCAGCCCGGCCGTCCCATTTTTTGCGCCGGTTTGATGCCTCTCCGCCGCGGATCTTGGAAGATACGGGCTTCACGCTTGATATTTTTGGCTTTGGATCGGATCTCGCGCCCCAGATCTTTCTTCGGACGTACTAGTCCTCTCCACGTTTGCATCGGGTTCCGTTCTCTTAATATATTGATACATTAATATCGTAACAAGGTCCTTGTTGTAAAGAGGTTTATTAAAATATATATCTAAATTAAATATATTCAATTTTTTACACTTTTCAAAGAAAAACTCATTATTTTATTTTTAATAAAAATAGATATTAACAAACATTTAATTTTCAATTTTTTACATGATTGAAAAAAAAAACATTGTTTTATTTTTAATGAAAATAGATATCCACACACATCTAATTTTAAGGACCACTCATAGGAAGAAATTCTTACTAACTCCATCTAAATTCCTTAACTTTAAGTTGTAGTTTTGATAATTTGAAAATCCTATACATTAATTTTTTTGTTGCAATTTCAATAAAGTGTTTAGAAAATAATTTTTAAGAATATAGGATTTTATCTTAATTAAAATGGTGTTATTATTTTATGATTTGTATAAAGCAAATTATAATCATAATTAATAGTTCCATAGACATTAAATATATATGGTGTTTAAATATATATGTTTATTTATTTTAGTGAAAAAAGTATTTTTGCAAATTTAAATCTATGAAGTGTAGAATTCTATTTGGCTCTATTCACTTCTCTTATTTAATTTAATTAGATAAGGACTTTTTGTAAATAAATAATACTTGGTCTAGTTTTTATTAAAATAAAAAAATAAAGATTGAGGTTAAATTTTATAGAGGCATAGAATTGTATGTGACTCTATTCACTTTGCTTATTTAATTTAACTAGATAAAGATTTTTTTGTAAATAATACTTAGTATAGTTTTTATTAAAGGTCGAGGTTAACTTTATAGAGACAACCTGAGGAGAGAAATTAAATTAGGATATCACTAAATTTTAAATAATTTTATTTTGTTA
This sequence comes from Pinus albicaulis, assembly GCA_034641835.2. Classification (NCBI taxonomy): domain Eukaryota; kingdom Viridiplantae; phylum Streptophyta; class Pinopsida; order Pinales; family Pinaceae; genus Pinus; species Pinus albicaulis. The sequence goes on along the minus strand of JAXQQM020064229.1, from coordinate 418,782 downwards.
ATAAAATTTTAAATTAAGAAATGTTTTAAAAATTGAGAATTGATATTATAAGAAAATAAAGATTATAAGATTTGAAATATTGAAAAACTATTGTTATAGAAATTTGTGTGTTAAACTAGTAGAGTTTATTGTTATAGAAATTTGTGTGTTAAATTATTAGAGTTTATTGCTGTTATAGAAATTTATATGTTAAATTTTTAGAGTTTGCATGGAGGGAAAATTTAGTTGGAGAATAAATGCATAAATTTGTAAAAATTGAGAAAAAAGAATGACTTATATATTCAATAATGATGAAAAAATTAAATGCATAACCCAATTAAATTTAAATTAAGTTTGTACTAAAACTAACTAAATCTAAATTAAAAAATAATAATAATAAAAAAGAAAACAAAAACATTTAAATTTTATTATTTCTCAAGTGTATGTAAACACTTAAATAAGCCTACACTAAATTAAAACTTAATTTATTTCTTAAGTGCATGTAAACAGTTAAAAAATAGGATTTAAATAGTATTAAAAACATTTAAAATTTAAAATATATTTAAATGGTATTAAAAATATTTAAATTTTATTACTTCTTAACTGTATGCAAACACTTAAATAAGCTTACACTAAGTTAAAGTTAACTTATTTCTTAATTGCATGTAAGCACTTAAATATATTACATATTTAAATAGTATTTAAATTTTATTATTTCTTAACTGCATCTGCATCTAAACATGCACTAAAGCTAACTGCATCTGCATCTAAACATGCACTAAAGCTAACTGCATCTCCATCTCACTGCATCAAAATCTAAACATGCACTAAAGCTAAAGCTAAGTACTGTTAACTGCATCTGCATCTAAACCTGCACTAAAGCTAACTGCATCTGCATCTAAACCTACTGTTGTTTAAATTTTATTACTTCTTACAAACTTTACATCATATATAAATCAGGGATTTATATGTAAATCCACAATTGAGCTTTGAAGTCCCAGAGGAGGGTTGGCAGTTGGCACCCAAAGCTATGATAGTGGTTATGTATTTGAATTCTTTTCTCACGAAAACTTAACTATTCATGTGCATGTTTCTGTACAATTTCGTGCATGTTAATAGTTTTGTTTTCGGTGAAAGAAGAATTCAAACACAAAACCACAATCATGGCCTTGGCATTTATATGAAGGCTACATTATGTAATCTCAGGTAGAAGTCCCAGAGGAGGGCGTATTTGAATTTTTTGCATAATCTGTATATCATAAGGATTTTCCACATTGATTTCTGAAGTGACAAGATAGACATTTTATAATCCGTGTTGAAAAGGATTTCATAGATTGAGATCACAGTATCTGTGTTGAAAAGGTTTCAAGATTTTCGATTTTCGTGGTAATCCAGATACAATAATGATTGTCGAAACTCATCTTTGTAGAGGTGGAAAATTTTCAGGAATTTTCAAGAATTTTCCCTGCATAATCCATGGTGTTGAGATTGCAGGTTGCATTCTCCGTGTGGTAAAGATTTTTAAGAAATTTTCATGCTCAGTGCTAATCCCAAGGAAATATTCAAGGTGATGTAAGCGTTTATAGCCTGATTTTCAAGGCTAATCCTAAGGAAATTGCATTTAACCCTTGTAATATAAGGGTTTCAAGGCTATTTGTGTTCTGTTGATTGCCTAATTCAGATGGAGTCGACTGGAAGGTGAATTTCAATGGATTTGAAGGTGATTTGATCAAATACAAACATCCGGAGCCAAATTGAAAAAGTAAAAGCGCAAAATCCTTGGCCCCTGATCCAACTCCTTTATCATCGACCTCAACAATTCGAGAATACAATTAGTGGATCACATTATTATGAATTCTTCATAAAGTTCAATAAATAGGTTTGAAGATCAAGATGAGAGGAAAGGAAAGATCTAGTTAAATGTTAGATCCTGCCAAACTGAAAGCCATTTACAGACCTGCAGCTATAATCTAAAACATATTCAAACGTGGAGAAACTTACCCTGTAAAATTCATCTGTACTTCAACCCTGATTCAACATTTCATAGGCATAATATGCAGCCTTCAGACATAATCAAATGTTCTATTAATGAATCAAAATCAAATATAACACAAAATCCACAGCAATATAGATTTTCTTATGAATGTGCCCTTCAAATGATGGGCAGAAAAACCTAAAAACAGATGAATTCACAGAGTCTATTCAGTAAATATCGTTAACTAAAAAAGCCCTTGAATCAAGTATATAAGGATTATGCAAATGTGGAAAACACAGGAGACAGTAAAGCTCTGGGGTTTGCAAACGCAAGAGCAATGAGAGATCTTGATGCCTTGGAACCCTCCCATGTAAGATAACACCGCTGAAAAATTTCCAGCAAAAAGGTTAAGAGGGTCCAGAATAGATATTTAAAAACACATAAACAGAAATGAAGAGAAATAACATACCCTGCAACTGACCGGAGGTTCCCTCTGCCATATTTTCGTCTTGTGCCTTTGCTCTAACATACCCTGCAACTGACCGGAGGGTCCCTCTGCCATATTTTCGTCTTGTGCCTTTGCTCTAACATACCCTGCAACTGACCGGAGGGTCCCTCTGCCATATTTTCCTCTTCTGGCTTTAACAGAGCAAAAGTAGCATCGCAAGTCAAAGGCAAACGCCACAGTTAAAACCCTAAGGGGTGCAGAGCTAATTCCAGAAGAGCGAAAAACAGTAAGGGATGCAGAGGTAATTCCAGAAGATTGAAAAACAGTAAAAGAGAAGTGTTTGAGATTGAGTGGACATTATCCGTTGCATAATCCGTGTTGAAAAGGATTTCATCCTGGAAGTGTTGAGATTGAGATCACATTATCTGTGTTGAAAAGGTTTCAAGATTTTCGATTTTCGTGGTAATCCAGATACAATAATGATTGTCGAAACTCATCTTTGTTGAGGTGGAAAATTTTCAGGAATTTTCAAGAATTTTCCCTGCATAATCCATGGTGTTGAGATTGCAGGTTGCATTCTCCGTGTGGTAAATATTTTTAAGAAATTTTCATGCTCAGTGCTAATCCCAAGGAAATATTCAAGGTGATGTAAGCGTTTATAGCCTGATTTTCAAGGCTAATCCTAAGGAAATTGCATTTAACCCTTGTAATATAAGGGTTTCAAGGCTATTTGTGTTCTGTTGATTGCCTAATTCAGATGGAGTCGACTGGAAGGTGAATTTCAATGGATTTGAAGGTGATTTGATCAAATACAAACATCCGGAGCCAAATTGAAAAAGTAAAAGCGCAAAATCCTTGGCCCCTGATCCAACTCCTTTATCATCGACCTCAACAATTCGAGAATACAATTAGTGGATCACATTATTATGAATTCTTCATAAAGTTCAATAAATAGGTTTGAAGATCAAGATGAGAGGAAAGGAAAGATCCAGTTAAATGTTAGATCCTGCCAAACTGAAAGCCATTTACAGACCTGCAGCTATAATCTAAGAAACTTACCTATACAAACAAATTTGTGCCCAACCCTGATTCAACATTTCATAGGCATAATATGCAGCCTTCAGACATAATCAAATATAACACAAAATCCACAGCAATATAAATTTTCTTATGAATGTGCCCTTCAAATGATGGGCAGAAAAACCTAAAAACAGATCAATTCACAGAGTCTATTCAGTAAATATCGTTAACTAAAAAAGCCCTTGAATCAAGTAACATTCCAGAGTATTGTACTAAATATAAGGGAAAATGTTTGACATCCAGATACTATATATTTTTGTTAAATGGTAAATCTTAATTATGATGAATTGTCTCAAATAATTAACCCAATCCAAGTCCCACAGATCTCCAAACAAATCAGTAACAGGAATTTCTGTGTTATTCATTTTCATTCATTACAGATGACAAGAAATAGTCTACTTCATTAATATTTTCATTAATATACGCAATGTGTATATAAATTCTATTTTTAAATTCCATTGTGTATATATCAATTCTGCTTTAAATTCCATTATATTGTCTTGCTTGCCAAATCTATGTATGTACTGGTAAATTGATGGTGAAGCAAATTTCTAGATACATATCCCTTTGAATTCATTTATGATGTTAACACAAATAGGTCAAGGGTCTTTTTCAGTGCATTGATTGTGATTCATCAGATAAATTCAATTGTACTTTTCTTCATGGGCATCGGTTTTGGAGAATTATTTCTCGACTTTTCTGCAGATTTTTCTATTTGAGAAAATTTATAGTAGAGAGCTATTAATTTATTTGTCATATTTTAATGAACTGCAATTAAGGTTAGAGCTCTCGATTGTCTGAAATTTTCTTGGTTGTAAAGACTGAAATTTGTATTTAATTGAACAATAACATTCATATATATTGTTTGAGTCAATATAAGTGGTCTGGACGCGGTTTTTGACGATGTTATTGCATCGAGCCATGGCACCGCTCTGCAACTGGTTAACATTCCTTCACCTTCACGCGCAGAGAGGCCTCCCCTCAAGTGTTTAACGCTCAATTACTTACCACAGGTTATCGTATATGGTTGGTGAAGTGGTTACAAGAACCCGAGGAGGAATGGAATTTTGAGATGCCAAGATTATTTGGAGTTTGCTGAAATTATGGTAAATGTGCAGAAATCGCCACAATTTTGTGCAAAGTAACCACCCTGAGCGGATAAGTTAAAGTTATCAGCTCGACTGCTGTTACGGTTTCTGGGCATGGACGAAACATCTGACGCCAATGTGAGTTATTGGTTATCAACGCGGTACTGATAGAAGCTCAAGGTCGAGAAGGAAGCCGCTGCAAGTGTTAGAAGCTGATGCAACTTACTACCCTAAGAAAAAGATTTTTTGTAAATAATACTTAGTATAGCTTTTATTAAAGGTCGAGGTTAACTTTATAGAGAAAACCTGAGGAAAGAAATTAAATTAGGATATCACTAAATTTTAAATTATTTTATTTTATTAATAAAATTTTAAATTAAGAAATGTTTTAAAAATTGAGAATTGATATTATAAGAAAATAAAGATTATAAGATTTGAAATATTGAAAAACTATTGTTATAGAAATTTGTGTGTTAAATTAGTAGAGTTTATTGTTATAGAAATTTGTGTGTTAAATTATTAGAGCTTATCGCTGTTATAGAAATTTATATGTTAAATTTTTAGAGTTTGCATGGAGGGAAAATTTAGTTGGAGAATAAATGCATAAATTTGTAAAAATTGAGAAAAAAGAATGACTTATATATTCAATAATGATGAAAAAATTAAATGCATAACCCAATTAAATTTAAATTCAGTTTAACTGAAGTACTAAAACTAACTAAATCTAAATTAAAAAATAATAATAATAAAAAAGAAAACAAAAACATTTAAATTTTATTATTTCTCAAGTGTATGTAAACACTTAAGTAAGCCTACACTAAATTAAAAATTAATTTATTTCTTAAGTGCATGTAAACAGTTAAAAAATAGGATTTAAATAGTATTAAAAACATTTAATATTTAAAATATATTTAAATGGTATTAAAAATATTTAAATTTTATTACTTCTTAACTATATGCAAACACTTAAATAAGCTTACACTAAGTTAAAATTAACTTATTTCTTAATTGCATGTAAGCACTTAAATATATTACATATTTAAATAATTAAATTTTATTATTTCTTAACTAAACATGCACTAAAGCTAACTGCATCTCCATCTCACTGCATCTGCATCTAAACATGCACTAAAGCTAAAGCTAAGTACTGTTAACTGCATCTACATCTAAACCTGCACTAAAGCTAACTGCATATACATCTAAACATGCACTAAAGCTAAGCACTGTTGTTTAAATTTGATTAGTTCTTAGAAACTTTACATCATATATAAATCAGGGATTTATATGTAAATCCACAATTGAGCTTTGAAGTCCCAGAGGAGGGTTGGCAGTTGGCACCCAAACCTATGATAGTGGTTATGTATTTGAATTCTTTTCTCACGAAAACTTAACTATTCATGTGCATGTTTCTGTACAATTTCGTGCATGTTAATAGTTTTGTTTTTGTGAAAAAAGAATTCAAACACAAAACCACAATCATGGCCTTGGCATTTATATGAAGGCTACATTATGTAAATCCACAAATAAAATCTCAGGTAGAAGTCCCAGAGGAGGGCGTATTTGAATTCTTTTGCATAATCTGTATATCATAAGGATTTTCCACATTGATTTCTGAAGTGACAAGATAGACATTGCATAATCCGTGTTGAAAAGGATTTCATCCTGGAAGTGTTGAGATTGAGATCACATTAAATGTCGAAACTCATCTTTGTTGAGGTGGAAAATTTTCAGGAATTTTCAAGAATTTTCCCTGCATAATCCATGGTGTTGAGATTGCAGGCTGCATTCTCCGTGTGGTAAATATTTTTAAGAAATATTCAAGGCGATGTAAGCGTTTATAGCATCTCAATTCTAAAAGCTCAATTCTAAAACATCCAACCTTTGAAAATGATTACAAAGTTCCTCATATAGTCACTTACGTCGAAATCCTCCCTTGGAGGTCGAATTTCCAGCAAGAAAAGCCAAATACATGCATCGATTACAAAGTTCCTCATATAGTCACTTAGGTCGAAATCCTCCCTTGGAGGTCGAATTTCCAGCAAGAAAGGCCAAATACATGCATCTATCCACTGTCTACTCCATACAAGGTAGGTTACTCAACCAATTCCTCCTTTTCCTAACCATCATGAGACATTTCCTCAAAGCATTAAATGGAGGATAAGACACCTAAGTAACCCTATTTTACCCATTTACAGTTTACTTTAACCCCTTACATTCATTTAATGTTATCCATTTACTTTTACAAAAGTGAAACTGAAAATTGCCAAAAATTACACACTGAAATTTCATGAAAATTTATCAGAAATTTCATATGTGCAACAAGCTATTGGAGGCCATTTTTAGGTGCCTTACTGAAGTCCAAATTAAAATATGAGACCTGTTCTAGAAATATCCTGTTCTAGAAATATGACAGAGTGTAGATGTCGTTTGATTATTTAACATCCAAAATGATGCATTTTTGGCTGAGATATGGCCATTTTCCCAATGTGTCTCTATGTGCGGCGTCGTGCGCAGCGTAGTGTTCCTGTGTGCAGCGTGCTTGGGAAAAATGACTTATGGAGGCCGTCCCGAGGTCCAAATAGTGATATGAAAGTACCATTGGAAATATTACGATTTTGGCTACACAATGGAATAATTAAGCACTGCAAACACCTTCTCCAAACCCCTGAAAAATTGCCTTGAAGTCAAGATATCCAGAAGTGTAGAAAACCTCGTGTGGAAATTGTATTTTTGGAATTTCTCCAAAATAATAATACTTGTGTATAAACTGAAGGAGGTTTTTGTTCCTTAATATATGATGGACAAAAACCTCTTTCACCTTGGAAAATTCATCTATATTTGGTCATAAGCACAATTTGAAGCAAAATTGTTCATGTGTGCACTCTAAACCCTAGGCAGTCCATAACTTAGAAAGGTAAAGTTACGATTTCTTGGAATTTAGAACTGCTTGGAAAGTGGAGACGACATCATATCATGTGTGTTGAGTGGTTCATATCTTTTCATTTGGCCTCCCTTGTTGTAGGGCATCTTATCTCCCTCCATATGTATTTTGCAAGGGGAAAACTCTAATTATGAAAAACAGGGGAATGGAGAAATGGAGTATGATGGAGGGGTTAGGAGAGGGAAATGGAAAAATTATGGAAGTAGGGAAGGGTGTTAGGAGGTTTTAGGAAGTGAAATGAGTGAGGGAATTGGGTTAGGGAATTTTTACACAGTCCTAGCTAGGAAAATTGCCCAAAATTGGAGAATTGGGCTAGGGTTTAGGGTTTGGGACTTGGGAATTGGAAATGAGGGGATACGAAGGTTGTGGGAGATGGTATTAGGTGTGAGGGAGGGTAAAAAATTATGGTAAGATTTATTTTCCTTGGAAAATGAAGTGTGGTGAATATGAGACTGAGAAAGCAAGACAAACCCTACAGAAGGAATTAGCTTGAATTATAGGCAAATTTGATGCAAGGGTTGAGAAAAATGGTAGTAATTACTTCTTTAAGCTGATAGAACCTTCCTCAAGAAAATAAAACCCTTGGAAAATTTGTGCTTCACCCCACAAGAAAATGTGTTTTTTCACCCAGATGCGTAGCATAATCTCCCTATGCCCAACGTCGTGCGCAGCGATTTGTCTCTATGCGCAACCCCGTGCACAACATAGTGTTCCTATGCCCAACACCTGCAAATATTTTCCAATGAGAGGTAGAAAACTGGTTTTTCTTGCCAATGGGAGAGGGGAGCTCGATGGTAGCAGGATAGAAGAGTGAAAACGATTTTCTCTTTTGTCTTTTCTAGCTTACTTTGGAGTCATTTCATCAATGAGGTAGGATGGCCCACCTCATGAATCTCACTTTATTTTTAGAACCTTGCGGCCTTAGAAACTTTAATTGCAACTTAATAACTTAGGAACTTATTACGTAATAGAAATAATAAATTACATTTTGAAATCAAACTTTATTGAACAAACTTTCCTATTACCACTCCTCCAATTGCCGGATTTTATGCATGAAATGACAGATTTGGTGACCTTGAAACCATAATGATTTAATGGAGACATTGAACTGAATGAAATTATGATGGTGATGCTTTGGAGTCATTTCATCAATGAGGTAGGATGGCCCACCTCATGAATCTCACTTTATTTTTAGAACCTTGTGGCCTTAGAAACTTTAATTGCAACTTAATAAATTAGGAACTTATTATGTAATAGAAATAATAAATTACATTTTGAAATCAAACTTTATTGAACAAACTTTCCTATTACCACTCCTCCAATTGTCGGATTTTATGCATGAAATGACAGATTCGGTGACCTTGAAACCATAATGACTTAATGGAGACATTGAACTGAATGAAATTATGATGGTGATGACTATAATGATGATGATGATCTTTGAATGATGATACACTCAACTGAGTGATGACAAGGATTGGCATGTGAAAATTTTGGAAGGGGTGGAAATACTCATGGACCTAATACCCAGTGACCAAATTTTTACTTGAAAACCTAATGAAATGAAAAAAAGTTCACTATGAGACCTCAACAAGACATGATAAGAGCCCATTTGACCACTGGTGATAGGTTGTATATAATAACACTAACATTGGCTCCAGTCAGGGATGGAAGCTCCTTAGAGGTATCAAAAACACCGTAGACCAAGTAGCCTTACCATTGGGCATGCAGTCAAAAGTTAAAAACCAAATTAAATACTGAAAAATTGACATGATAAAGTGACTGACTCTGACTAAAATAAAAAATTACAAAACTTATTAATGGCAACATATCATCGAGACTTGAGGGCTTCAAATCCTATTGACAACCACTTGCCTGTTGAAGACATATGTACAATCATGTGAAGTGATCCTTCTGGTGTAACCAATCCAGCAGATGACTACTTACTTAAATTCTGCTCTCACTTTCCTCAAGCACGAAGGAAAAAAAACAAAAAAAAAAAACTATGCCACTCCAAGTGTCCACTGAACATGTGCTTTTGGTCCATGAAAACAAGAAAATACATCTTCCTTGCTAATTGTAGCAAATCAATAAAGGATCTTCAAAAAACTAAAATGTTACGTTGTCTTGAGATCCAACAAAAACACAAGGCATTAGGGGACTTTTGAGGTCTAAAATGGGTCTCCTAAGGAAAATGTACAATCAAAATTCACTTTATGAGAATCAATCACATTTTAGGGGATGAAATTATCCCTAATGGTTGAGGTGGCATTGCTTGAGTTAAAGGTACTTACTTGTCACATTCTCAATGGTGGATAAAAACTCATAGTTAATCATGGTAGTGCTCTACGTACTTTTAAAGTCAAAGTAAAGTATTCATAATAAATGTCATTTCACACTTTTTGAATAAAAATATATTATTGTCATTTCATATTTCTTGAAAGAAACAATGCATATCCCTATACATTTATTATATTATATTATATTATATTATATTGTATTGTATTGTATTGTATAGTATATTAATTACATGTTATTATACAATTTAAATAATGTAAATTTTAATTAATAGCATATAATATAATTAAGAATTTATAAATTTTTATTTATATTTTATTTTAAGTTATTTAAGTACAAAATATTTAAGAATGTAAATATTATTTTATTGGTTTAGCTATTATTTTATTATTTCCTTATGAGGCCCATTTTAGACCTCAAAATTCCCCTAATGACACCCTTCATTTCGATTTGAAATAATACTTAGTTGTTCATCTATAGGAAGGCATAGGGAAGTATTACCTTATTCTATATGAGTGTTGGTTGTAAATTCCTCAAGAATGGGAAACTCTGACTCTATATATTGCACGTTGTTTATCTTAGGCTCATACTCCTCGAGTTCACAATCTAAATCATCCTTGAACATAAAACATTCTTCAAGATTGTCAAACATGAAAGCCCTATCCTCTTCATGAAAGACAATAGTCTCTGTTAGCCAATCTCCTTGCAGGAAATAATCATCACAAATTGGCTTACTCACAACAACTTCCGGTATAATTTCATCAATTTCATGATTTCCATCATTTAAACTCAGATTTTCATTTTCAATTATGGAAGAAGTTTCACTAACACATTCGTGACTATGTGAACACAACAAACCTGCATTAGCTTGGGTTGTAACATGATTGTTCAGGAGTTGATATATCTCATCCTCAGATAGAGGAGAAAACAGAGTTTTATAGCAGTAATTATTGGCTTGATGATTTTCATTTTCAGGATTGAGAATAGGCATTTTTATTTTTTGGTCCGAGTCTGTTTCATCCAAGGAAGAAGCTACTATTTATTGTTGGGAGGAAAAATCATAAAGGGCTTTTATGATCTCATCATCATCTAGACACTCTTCATCCCCATACAAATTTTCAAGAAACTCAATGAAATTTTCAGAAATCTCACAACAACTATCAATCATCGACAAGGAAGAATTAGAACTTGATAATGTTGAAAGAAAAACTGAATGAAAGTCCTTTAGAGAATATAAACTAGATGATGGTAGACCTTCATATCATGATCTTGCTTTTTCCTCCAAGGTATCCATAAACATCTTCATCAGAAAATCTTCTGGAAACTCGATCTTTAGTGTGTGAATATGAAAATGAAATTTGACCAAATGCAAACTAGCATCTTCTCCATCCTCACTTTTAAACTTTGACAGACTAGTTTTCCAATCTATACAAGGAATCTGATTTAGAAAACCAGGAATATGAGCTCGATTCATAGTAGCATACCTTCGAGCAGTTGAATCCATCTTGAAAACAATGAAGTCACCAAGAATTTATTCAAACTATCAGCTCTTGAACAATGGAGTCGCCCTGAAAATTCTGAAAATTTGGATTCGTCGACACTGGATTCGCCATGTGAATGATGCACAACCTTCTTCTTCTTGATTAATGTTCACCATCAACAATCAAATCTGATCATTTTCGTTCTTTCCCGGGGAAGATATGTCACCTCGCTCCTTGACAATGATGCCAAAATGTTAGCACTGCACTAGTTCTTTGAAGGGTGAAATGAGACTAGCAAAGGTAACCACATACCACTTTGACCTAGTAGCTAGCCCTACTAGGCTAAGAGGAATCTCTCAATGAGATCACAGTCAATTGACTGGAGTGTAAAGGATATTAGGCTAGGTATGTTTAGATCAGGGTTTGGTTGATTTGATTTTTGTGCTTGATGGTGGCTTAGGTCTAGGAGGACTAGGTTAGGGCTCTAAAAATCAAATATGTAGAGATGTAATGGGGCAAGGTAGGCACATAATTTAGCACCTTAAAGGTATCTTTGTGTATAGGGTAGAGTGATAGGGTTTCAAAATGAGCATGAATCTCGTGAATTCATTTATATTAGAATAATATGAAAAAAAATGTGAAATACTCTCCAAAATAGAGCATTAAATTAATGTTTTTTGTTTATCATCTTAGAAATAAAACACATGAAGCATGGAAATAGAAATGGAAGTTACAATACATTCAAACATATGATCACAGAAATAAAAACACTGTTAAAACACATAACACATGAATCCCACCACAACAGTTGCAATTTTTGTCTATTAGTTCTTGCGAAATTCACAAATGCACTAGTATTCCAAAGCTCAATTCCACAGTATCCACTGTCTACTACATACAAGGGAGGTTACTCAACCAATTCCTCCTTTTCCTAACCATCATGGGGCATTTCCTCAAAGCACGAAATGGAGGATAACACACCTAAGTAACCCTATTTTACCCATTCACAATTTACTTTAACCCCTTACATTCATTTAATTTAACCACTTGAATTTTACAAAAGTGAAATTGAAAATTGCCAAAAATTATAGTGAAATTTCATGAAAATTTATCAGAAAATGCAGATGCGCGATGAGCTTTTGGAGGCCATATTTGGGTGCCTTTCTGAAGTCAAAATTAAAATATAATACCTATGTATAAACTAAAGGAGGTTTTTGTTCCTTAGTCTATGATGGAAAAAAATTTCTTTCACTTTTGGAAAAATCATCTCTATTTGGTCAGAAACACATTTTGAATCAAAATTGTTCATGTGTTTATTGTAAACCGGAAAGGTAAAGCTTATGATTTCTTAGAATTTGGCATTGCGTGGCAAGTGGAGATGACATTATCTCATGTTTTTTTAGTGGTTCATATCTTGAAATTTTTCCTCCCTTTTTTTAAGGCCTCTTATCTCCCTTCATATGTACTTTGCAAGGGGAAAACCCTAATAGTGAAAAACAGGGGAATGGAGAAATGGAGTAGGATGGAGGAGTTAGGAGAGGAAAATGGGGATAGGAAAAATTAGGGAAGTAGGGAAGGGTGTTAGGAAGGTTTAGGAAGTGAAATGGAGTGAAATGAGTGAGGGAATTGGGCTAGGAAATTTTTACACAATCCTAGCTAGGAAAATTGCCCAAAATTGCATAATTGCGCTAGGGTTTAGGGTTTGGGACTTGAGAATTGGAAATGAGGGGATACGAAGGTTGTGGGAGATGGTATTAGGTGTCAGGGAGGGTAGAAATCCATCGAAATATTTTTTTTCCTTGGAAAATGAAGTGTGGTGACTATGAGATTGAAAAAGCAAGAGAAACCCTAGAGAAGGAATTAGCTTGAATTTTAGGCAAATATGATGCAAGGGTTGATATAAATGGTATTACTTACTTACTTTAAGCTAATAGAACCTTCGTCAAGAAAGTAAAACCCTTGGAAATAGTTGTGCTTCACCCCACAAGAAAATGTGTGTTTTCAACCAAATGTATAACCTAGTCTCCCTGTGCGCAACGAAGTGTCTGTATGCACAGCACTGTCTGCAACGTAGTGTTCCTGTATGCAACACCTGCAAGTTTTTTCTAATGAGAGGTAGAAAATTGGTTTTTCTTACCAATGGGAGAGGGGATCTCGATGGTAGGAGGATAGAAGAGTGCAAATGATTTTTTCTTTCGTCTTTTTTAGCTTGCTTTGGAGTCATTTCATCAATGAGGTAGGATGGCCCACCTCATGAATATCACTTTATTTTTAGAACCTTGTAGCCTTCGAACCTTTAATTGCAAATTTATAACTTAGGAAATTATTACATAATAGAAACAATAAATTACATTTTGAAATCAAACTTTATTGAACAAAATTTCCTATTACCACTCCTCCAATTGTCAGCTTTTATGCATGAAATGACATATTTGGTGACCTTGAAACCCTAATGACTTAATGGAGACACTTAACTGAATGAAATCATGATGGTGATGACTAGAATGATGATGATGATGTTTGAATGATGATACGCTCAGCTAAGTAATGACAAGGACTAGCATGTGAAAATATTGGAAGGAATGGAAATAGTCCTAGACGTAATACCGACTGACCAAATTTTTACTTGAAAATCTAATGAAATGATAAAAAATTGACTATGAGACCTGAAAAAGACATGATAGGAGCCCATTTGATCACTGGTGATAGGCTATATATACTGACACTAATAACAGGTAAGTAGTGAAAACCAATATTTAAATTATATTAAAAACACTTAAACAAATATTTAAATTTTATTACAAGTTTAAGTGCATGTAACATGCACTAAATATAACTACATCTAATCATGCACTAAAGTATTGTTGTTAAAAAAATAAAAATAAAAACCATTTAAATTTGATAAGTTCTTAAAAACTTTACATCATATAAATCAGGCATTTAGATTTTCTTATTTCTCAGGAAGGCTACATTATGTAAATCCACGGGTGGAAAAAAATGATTTTAAGAGAGATTAATGAAAATTTTATTGTCACCTTAGATCAGAGTAGGATCCATCATCTAACCAAACAGTCCCACAAGAATATTTCTCATCCAGATTGCTTCACATGTTGCTTGACTTCCAACCATGCATTATGCTTCTACTGAGCTAAGTTTCGCCGATATGTGCTTCCTGCTATATCAGGAAAATGTTGCAAACCCAAAACTGAAAATTCCTCCTAATGTAATCTTCGGGTTTGATGGAATTCCTACCCAATCTACATCTGTGAAGCCACACAACTTCACTCCCTCTATCTAGCTCTACCATAGTCTAAACTAGGTGGTTCCTATGAGGTACCTTAGAACATTCTTAATTGCCCTCCAAAATAATTTGGTTAGCCTAACCATACCTTGACTAAGTTGTTTGACTGCATAGCACATATCTAGTCACATTTTCGCAAGATACATTAGTGAACCCACTAGCTGCAGATAAATGGTAGGCTCTACTACTTCACTAGAAGTATCATCCTCTTTCCTCCAGTTGGTTGCTAGAGGTGCTCCATGGGTTTACTACTTTCCATGTGAAAATTCTTCAGTATCTCATTTGCATACTTGTCTTCAGAGCACAGTTCCCCATCTCCTTTCCATACTTCCAATTCAAGGAAGTAGTGCATGAGTCCCATGCCCTTCATTTCAAAATCTCTTGCAAGGTCCTCCTTGCAAGATCTGATCAACTTATCATCACCCATTAAAAATAAAATCTTTAACATATAAGAAAATAATAAACAATTTACCCTCTACCAAGATATGATAATTGTTTGCATAAGCTTCACTTTTGGTGAAGCCTAAAACAGTGAGATAGATGTCAATCTTGTTGTACCAAACATGGGGTGCATTCTTGAGGCCATACAACGCTCACTTGAGTCTTAACACATGAGAATATCGATCAAAGGTCTCATAACCTTCTAGTTGTTTGATGACCACCTCATACTCAATAAATCCATTAAGGAATGTTTTTTTTACATCCATATGGTGGATCTTCCACCCCATTGCGCACATAGTGAAATAATTGATCTAATGGATGAATGCCTTGAGACAAGAGAAAATATTTCCTCATATTCATTTCCCTCAACTTGAGATAATCCTTTGGCCAAAAATTTGGCCTTATACTTCCCTATGCTTACATCTGCTGCCCCTATGCTTACATCTGTTGCATGCTTCCATCTGCTGCATGCTTTACCTTGAAGAGCCATATTGAAGCCATAACTGATTTATTTTTTAGTCTTGTGACCATTTCCAAAACATTGTTCTTTAAAATGGAAACATATTCCTCCACCATTGCATCAACCCATATAGGTTTCTCTATTTCATTCTTGAAATAAGATGGAAAAGTCTTTACTAGCTCAGCCATTAGAGCCATGTAGCCAGTGTACCGTTCTAGTGACCTTCTCTACCTACGTTATGAAGTGGGTGCTCCCACATTCTCTATAGCATCAAGTATTAGCCTCTCAGCTTCTCTGGTTCATTTTCTTCCTTCTTTGGATGGTTATTCTTGAGTGGATGTCTCCACTCTCTGTTCCTCATATTGTGGCTGCTCCACAACTTCCTGAGGTTTCTCCTTTTGGAGCTAAAATCTCCTCTCCTAGTGGAATTTCAAGCTACCTATCAAGATAGCAATGCATCTCTTTCTCCTCATCAAAATTTACATCCCTTCCCACAACTACCATTATGAGGGATGGTAAGTACACACAGTAGTTGTGAGGAGTTTCTGTGCAACCCATAAATACCCCCAACTCAGTTTTTGGCTCAAGATTTTTCCTAGAATATTTGGATACATGGAAGTAAACAAATTCTCCAAAAATCCTAAAGTGAGACATTCAAATTTCTCCCCAAGAAAGCCTCATTTGGTGTAATCATTCCTAGAATCTAATAAGCACTGATGTTCTACAAGTATACTGCTATGTTTTATGCCTCTACCCACAAATGTAGTAGTAGGACTTGGTCATGCAACGTTGCCCTCGTTTCTCCTACAATATTACGATTCTTTCTATCAACCACCCCATTTTTTTGTGGGTTGTGGGGTGCTTTCAACTCTCGTTGAATTCCTTATTTTGTACATACATTTTTAAACTCATTCTACAAGTACTCATCTCCATTGTTGCTCCTAAGAGCCTTCACCTTCTTAATGGTTTCTTTCTCAACGAGTGCCTTGAATTCTAGTAACTTGGAGAATGTCTCATCCTTCTTCCACACGAATAATATCTATCACTTCCATGAGAAATCATATACAATGATAACATTATATTTATGCCTGGCAGTGGAGGTTCTTGAGAAAGGTCCATAGACATCAGTGTGGATCCTTTCAAGGACTACATGTGCTTTGTTTTCCTGATCATGGAATGTGGCTTTTGTGTACTTCCCCAAGGTACACCCTTTGAATTTATCTTACTACTCAAGCTATCTATTGGGGAGGCCTTTCGCTATCAATTGCATAATAATCATGGCACCATGATGAAAATGACTAAGTACTCTTTGCCAAATTTCACCGACATTGCATCTTTGCACCTTCTCCCCCTTCGTTCTTAATGCAACATAGTATTTCACATCTAGCTTATACAGGTACTTCACATGAACCCCGATCCGCTTCACCTGTCCTTTGGTTATGTGTCTCAGGATTTCTTTCCCTTTGTTTTATATCACCTTGTAACCATGGTATTCCAACATTACAACTGAGATGATATTTTTCTTTAGGCCCGAAATAAACATGACATCCTTGAGTCTAAGAGGCGAGCCTGAATCCCTCTGAAAGGTGATTTCACCAATATTTCTTGCACTATACCTTCCATCATCTCCCATATCGATGTTCATACAGAGATATTTATCCTCTAGGTCACTGAAAAAATATTTATTACCTATCATGTGGAACGAGGCACCACTGTTCAAGTACCACACAGTCCCCATTATTTTTCTCGCCATGCATGCAATAAGGGTGAAGTGAAGCTCAAATTGTGAAGCCAAAGCTTCACCTGCCAGTCCTCCTAAGGTATTATTGCATGAATTTGTTTGTGGAAAATTTGTGGAATAGTGCCTAAATTCATGACAATTGAAGCATTTAATTTTTGACTAGTCCTTCTTCTTCCCCCTTGATTGGAATCTGGTTTTGATTGGGATTTCTTCCCCTTTCCCTTCCTTTCCTTTCCTCCCAATCCAAAATTTTCTTCATCCTCACACTTGGATGAAGTCCCATCTATGGTATTTTTCCTTATTTCCTCCTGTACCAAATCAGACCATAAGCATTCCCAGTTCGGTAGTTTCTCTCTCCCATTTATCGAATCTTGGTAGCTATGCCAACTCTTGGGAAGGCATAGAAGGGATTGGATTACCAAATAATATTCTGCAACATTAAAACCAGCCCCGACAAGTTCATCACAACATTGTGTGAACCTACTTAGATACTGAGGTATGGAGTCATTCTTCTACATCTCGATATTTTAAAGTTTATCCTCAACCACCAGATTCATGTGATCACTACCATTCTCGAACAATTCTATGATTCCTTTCCACATTGCAAATTAAGTTTATTTTTCATGGATATTTGATACATTGTGACCTAGTACTCCTTGGAATATTATTCTTCTCGCTTTGGATGCATCTTTCTTCCATTGATCTAGGTTATGGGCATCAGATGCTTGTGGTTTTGCAACATTTGTCTTGATGTGTTCTACAAAGCTATTATCGCCCAATACTACCTCCATGTGATCCTTCCATGAGATGGAATTAGAGTCCTTCCAATTCCTTCCAAGGCATATTCTAGCCTCAACCCAGTGAATCTCATCGTCTCAACTGTGAAGAGATCCTGTAACACTGAAGAGCTCCTGTAATATACTCTATTTCTCCATGGAATTCAATTCACATCTATAACACATATCATCAACATTCAATAAGAAATAACACACATACATAGAGGTTTATCTAGGGGAAATAAAATTCTCAAAACCTCTTACTATCTTTATTGCATTAATCAAAGAATAGAGATGAATATATATGCTTTCTCAAGCTTGAGCACAACCTACAAGTGTATAGTCTATCCCTCTACCTGACTGACTGACTCCGACCAAAACTTAGCCAATTTTCATGCCCTCCAAGCTCCTATTTCCTTGCACTGATCCTTTAGGAATTATGACCCTATCAATTAGGAAATTCACTCAATTGGATTGCATAATTTCGTTAGGATGATCCTATGACTACATGCACCACCTGTACACATTGGAATAGTCTACAACTAATATTACAATGTCTTGGAATCTCCACCTCAAGTCGGTAACTGGAATTCTCTTTGATCGGTTAACTGGATCATCACTAAGTGTGATTGAAGTCACACTGTACAACTTGACCTTCCAGTAGTTCCTCTAATAGTTAGAATTAGTTTAACTGAAAATAAATCAATCTAACTGAATATATTGCTACAAATTAGAAATCGCTCATGCTTAACTGAACTGAAGTATTCCAACTCGAATTAACTAATATAATAGGGTGACATAATCCATGTCACTCAAGTTAAATTATCCAATTTGTCTATTGAAATGGAAATTCAAAATTTATATAGTTTGACCAAGGAAAATTAAACTGAGATTTTTCTTGCTGCATTTTCAACAGTGAATCCATCACAAGTATTTTAAATACGAGAGTTAAAATCTTCAAATTTGGGTTTGAGGATTTCTCATTATATTCTTTCCTATATGATCAACTAGGATGCCATGTGACACCACCACAATATCCTTCAAGACTAAAAATTCCCCAACCTTAGTCGTCATTGATTTTTCGTGAAGCTGCATATTTAAATATTTTACTAGTGTAGGAACATCATCGTTCAACATCCATAATGGGCTTGAATTTGGTGTATATGTCTATCCTCTACCCTTAATTTCAAAGAAATTTTCTCCTCCAAAGCTTGATATAATTTTTTTTCAACCATTTTACCTGTTATTGTATATTTGCAATGAAAATTGCATTATCATTATCTACAAATCCATTTCTCAAGTTATAGAAATCCTTTAATCAAAATTCTGATTTGTTAATTCCCATCTGAATCAACATTCCCCATATTGAATCTACCTCCTAGAAGCTTTCCCTCTCTCATAGATGCATGAGTCTTCATGGCTTCCATCTTACAACTTATGCACAATACCTTTATATCTCCTCCAAATATGAGGCTCTTGGACCATCTTTCGAGGGAAACTAATACTATGGGACAATGTTTCTATTACAACTGTTGCAACGTCGTCTAATTCACTAACGAATACCCCATGAAAGCTATTAAAACAATCTGGATGCTATCAAGTTTTGAGCCACTTTCTCAAGGAAAAATATTCATATAAAATGGAAGGATCCATGGTCTATTGACCCATGCCACTTGTACTCCTAATTTTTCATAGTGTGTAACTAACCTAGGAAAAAATTCTTGAACTAAATCTTCAAAAAAAAGTCGGTTAACTTGGCTTCCACCATATTCTTTTAATAGTATCCATCAAAGTATTCATCAATGATGCCCATAAAAGTCCAAAATGCACTTTCCTCTGGCTTCAATAGTGAAAAAAAACCAAAAAAATATTTATCGCCTGTCAATACCCAACTGATGGATTATAACATGCATATGTTGTCAATAGTAATCTCAAACCATTTTAACCATCCTCTTCCAATGCTAAGTTGTCTAATAGATTTGACCTGCCACCTTTTGGATCATAAAATAGTGTCTCATGTAGGGGCTCTGCCTTTGTGGGAAAAAACAACAATTTTTTTTTCATATGTATATTTTCACAACCCGTAATCATGTTACCGTCATTTCTGTAAATTTTAAGGTTGAATTTAAAGATCACATAGCTAGCACGACCTATAAATATGTCTCAAAGTTATCCCTGATAGAACACTCCTTCAAAATTAAGCACCTTCTCAGCTTTGACCAAACAAAAATCTTGGCTTTGAATCCTCTCTAGTCAACCTGCCTTAATCGAAAATCCCTATAGATCAAGAAACAACATGAAAACGCCAATAGGGAAGATGGATATAAACTCAATGGCTCCTAGAAATCCCTTATCCACCATCTTAGTCATTAATAGGATGTCACATTGTGATTCTTTTCGATTTTCTTATTAATATTTCATTCTTCATCTTATTGCTCTTTATGTTAAACCTTCTTCATTTCCACCTTATTCCTCGTTTCTCACACCCCCTTTTAATTTTTAATTTTTAATTTTTGTTCCCCCTCCTAGTTAGTCATTCTAGACCTTAATATTATGTATACATAATCATATTATATTATTATTATTATGTTTTTTAATCATTTTTAAATTGGCTTTTAAAACAATAATAATAATAATTGTTATTATTGCCTTATTAATAACCATTTTTAATATTGATATTTATTTAATGGTCACATTATTGTCTCCTCCCTATATATCCTCTCTAACACTATTTTCTGATCCTCTTAGCTTGAGTACCTCATGATGGTGGTGGGAACACTCCAAACATCATATACATTAAAGATGCATATATTGAAATTACATAAATGATACTAAAAACAACAATAACTTTCCATTTAGAATACTAAAGTAAAGGCATACAAGCGAGATGTTGGTTAGCAGAAAACAAAACCATAAAAAAGCCATTTTTTTTATTTCCACATATGCTTTTTGTGGTCACAAATATTGATATACCTTGAATTCCCAATAGTTAAACTTGAATGGCTTCCCATGACATACAACTTACCTTCTAGCCCACAAGCAAAACAACCCAATCTTCAACATTGTAGAGCTCTATTAATGTCCTCTTATTTTGGTTTCAGTAGAATACCTCAACACAAGAAAGATCCTTCCCGCCCAATTACATAGAAAAGGCCATCAAAGAAAAGGCCATCAACTACTTAACAAACAAATTCAAAATGTGTGGCATTCCTTTTTTTAAGAGAACTCCACCCATTTAAAATTGGATGATAGTTGTATGCATCTCTTAAAGCCATGGCTATTTAGCCATCATTAAACAATGCAACAATTACCATTAGTATCTTATCAATCATAATAAACCCAAAAATTGTCTTCAAAGGACGAGTCATAAATGGAAGAAGTTCCCATTTACCACATGTAGAATTGAGAGCTTGCCACTACATTTGGTCACTAAATGAATTTGAAATCAACACATCAATTCACTCTTCAAGGGTGCCAACTAATTCTCTTTCCATATGAAATTAATTTCTTGGAATGAAACTTCTCTGTGCTTTTGGAACATATATTAGTGACTAAAAATATAAGTTAGTAACTAGTGCAAGATAGTAATTGCAACACAAAAAGGGCTAGAAAAAGAGCATATTCATAATCATGATCATTGTATTAAATACCTTTTTAGATATGTTGATGTTGAAATGAGAACCTATCATGGGATATAGTGGCTTCTTTTTTTGTTATTACCTTCACTATCAGAGAGGCTTTAGTCATTGGAAGGGGTTTTAAAACATTCTTACGATCATCATCAAGGGTTTGTTTCTCAACTAGTAGATCAATTTTAAATGGATCCTTGCATTATGCTTATGGTCATACTAAATTTTCAACTAAGCATGTCCCCTTTGAAAGTTATATTCACATCCTTTGCTTCTCCTATAGGCTTGAGAGTGATATTTGGCTATCATTATGAATGAAAATATTTTCATAGTATATGTTTATAAATGATGACATGGAGAGAAAACCCACTTCCATAAATACTCGAATCATAAATAAATTCTATGTTATCTTTCTTATTGTTCTCATAAGAAAAGAAAGCTCATAAATTGACCAAAAAAGAGCTACATGGAAATTAAAAGTTTCTACTAATTTTCATGACTTTAATCAATTTCCTTTGAACAATATTAAAGCATATAATATCTTATTCCATGTACCCAGGACCCTAGTTAAGTACCAATGACTGCAATATTGATATATTTCTGATTTTTCCTCTTATGAGGGATATTGTCTCCAATATATAGAAGGGTAGGAATCCTTTCTATAATCTATTATTTGTAATATCCCAAAATGGGAATGCTAAAGGAAAACTCTCAAAAGAACCACCAGATCCCCTACTGAAGCTGCCCTCCAAAAATAACGCAATTCCATACTGGAATTACGCTGTGGGTGATGGAAATATGTTTTCCTACTGCCAAAGATATGAAATGAGCTCAAGTACCCTCCAAAATGATCTCCCAAGACAAGGAATCCTTCCTCTTATGCAAAACCAACCCAGAAAGTGGGTTTCTCAACCCTCCACCGCAACACCCTGCAACACAACACAATATTCTGCAGAAACTGCATTGTAGCTAAAGACTGAAGCTTGGGCCTAATGCTGGATGTCTATAATGATAGATCAGGTCTCTCCCAAGAGCTACTCAAAGGGAGAAGATGTAATTCCTAAACAACAATCCCTTAGTGCTAATCAACACCAACAATCTTAGCTAAACAACAGAAGAGAGCAAAAGTCTAAACAAAAATATCAAAATATCATTCATAAGCTAACCCCATATGGCTGCCATCCTCTTCCTTATAAAATATGTGAGCCTTCTCACCTTGGGTCCCACTCATTAGGGTTTCCACCATCACACAATCAATCTCCCTCCAAAACTGCGTTGTATCTTCATCGATGCCACTTCTCCATAACAACGTTGTTTGATTTGGTCAAGGTTGACCTGTTCAACCTAATTCAGCCCTTTTCACACCTAAGGGTCTTCCATCCAGCTCTCATATAGTTGTTTAAACTAATGCTTATTCATATTGAGTTGTTTTTATTGATGATCCACTCCTCCCCATTAATGTTGTTGACTTGGTCAAACTTGACTTTGTCCACATCCACTATGCCTTGTTCACACATGAGAGTGTTAGATCCAGTTATTATTATGATCCATTTTCACATCAAGAGGGATTTTATGCTTATTCAAGATAATTATGGGTCTCTTTCCCCATTTATTCATCTAGTAGGTGCTAAAAGAAAAAATCAATATTCCTATTAGCTGCATGCTAATTTATGAATATTACAGTCCTCCCCTCCTAAATGTTGCTTGTCCTCAAGAAACTGCAAGGATAGAACTGAAGACCCCCCTCTCATCCTTCTATAGCATCTGTATATGATAAAATCCTCCCATGTACAAGATGTTGTATCATCAATACATCTCCAAGTTTCCCCTCCCAAGTATGCAAGCTAGATTTTGGTGAGTATCCCAAACAACTATTGTCATGTAGAAGTAAAACATCCATGGAGGGAACAATGTGCTATCTAGAGGCCTTCTTGAGGCATGAGATCTGATATGTATTGGGGTCTATCATCCCCATGTGAATCTCCCATCCCCAAGCTATCATCCACACAAAATGAGCCACCCTCCAGAATGGTAACTCATGAAGAATCTCCTCCACCTTTGTCTCCCACAATGTAGGTGGGCTGAATAACTGATCATGATAGACAAAATGACCTACCCCACACTGTCTTTCTCTCCACTCATGATAAGTGTAGAGCACCTTCTGATCTTGCGCTGCAATAAGGTTGCCCTCAAGTGGCAAGAAGAAGATTGGATCTTCAAATATCCTCTCTCTAAAGTCATGGATCATGTTGGCCCAAACCATTCCATACAAAATGAATGGCACATCATCACCATATGGCATAAAAATCAGAAAAATTCTGAAGGTTATGTGCAAGTTTGGATGATACCAATGGTTTCTCAAGTGGATACAATGCAGTCTTTCCAACTGTTGTTTTAGAACATCATGTGGCAAGTTGTCCTCCAACAAGTTACTAACTGTGCATGTTTTCTCATCTACTATGTGATAGTAAGCAACAATATATATCAGCTAAGCATAATAAAAATAACAACACACTTGCCTAAAGTCATGTAGAGAAGGGTTATCATCATAAGTGTTGGTCCTAGAATGACCATGTAACCCAAAATCAATCTTGCCCTCTTGTGGAGCAATGCACTGTATATAGATGATCAAACAATGCAAATACTCAATGAAATGAATAATAAGTATAATAATACATTTCTTACCATGCATGATGAGTAGGCTGAAAGTGAGGTCCATGGATGAGCCCTCCCATGAGAATCTCTTCATAAAAATCTGCAAAATGAAGGGATGCATACTCCCCTTTGAACACTCCATCAATAGAAATATACTCCCAAGTGAAAGCGTTGTTGGCCTTAGTGATAAGGCTCTTGTCACTCCGTGACTTCTTCCTTTGACATGCCACATGCCAAAGCCATACACCCTTATGATACTATGTGGGGTAATCTTCTCCCTTTGTGGAAGCCCCTCCTTATCCTCCAATGCTGAAGGGTAGCCTCTTTGCATCTTGAATTTGCCTTCCCTTTCTCTAGAAATATCATGACAAGTATGGGAAAAATTATGCCCATATTCTCCCAAGAGGAACCATAGAAAAAATAACTCTTACTGCCCCCTCACACCTCCATCATACAAATTATGAAGTGAAAATATTTTGATTGACATGAAGGAGATCATATCAACATAATGCACCCAAAATCTTTGCTACCATATGATGCAAATGTCCTTCCAAGTTTCCTCCACCAACATACCCTTTGGAGAAGGATATAGCTCATGATGGCCAAACTCTTTCAAGAGTAGCCAATGCAGCCATGCCTCCTACTGCCCGGTGTCATAAATATGCAAGTGGCTCACCAACCTCTTGCTCTCCATCCACTCCCATTCATCCATATGCGGATGCCTCCTACCATATTCCACCTTTGTACTCCTCCAATGGAGACTACCATCCTCCCAAATCAGATTTCTCCCTTTCCATTTCATGGGATGTTTAAATGCAACCTCTTGGAGATCTTACAGAGAATATCCCACATCAATGATCATATTGAATCCAAAAGGATCCAAGTATGTTGAAGGAAAAACCTCCTCATAGGCCTGCACAATGCTCATCCCAATAGATCCATCACAATGATGAAAGACAAAATGTCTCACATTGATCATCTGCTCATCCAATGTCATACAAGTGTAATGGTCATTAGAATTCTCTAATGATAGCTGGGCCCTCAACTGTTCAATTTATCCCAATGACAGCACTGTCAACCTCCTCCTCAAAGGTGTATTTTCTGTCTCATGCTCCAACTCAAGGATGAACATAGAGTTCTGCATAGGTTTCTTTAGGATAAAGTTCATCCTATCCTTCAAAAACCCACACTCCAACCCCAAGTGTTGTGTGTAACTCAACCATGGCATTTTAGGATGATGATTCATTCCTTCCTTTAACAAGTCAAGGTTTCACAGTGTAGTGCAATCCTGCTGCTCCCAATCAACAGTATGTGTTGAAATTAGATCATGCAAAGGCATATTTCCACATCCCTCCATAAGATTTGCTAAAACAAAAAAAGGTGGAAATTCATGGATACCTTTGTGAAGCTTGGGAACATCTTGTATGGCTACAAGGGTCCCTTCTTCCAATTTGTTGGCTTCCCCAACTATTGAGGATGATGGCTGCTCCTCCATAGTTGTGCCAGCGCTGGTACAAATCTCCTCAAGTGGTGGTGAAGGCTCCTCCCCTTCTGATTTCTTCTGATCAAATATTTTGATCACCCTTTGAGTGAAATCTGCAAAATTAGATACTCTTCCATGACTCAAATGGTTGAACCACCAAATGCTTTCCTTGCCCTCAAGGTGCAATGCTGAGATCTCAACAACCTCTCTTTCTACCACTGGATGTAGTAGGAAAAATGCATCCAGCTTCATCACCCAAGCCTTTGTTGTACATGTGGATGATCCATCAAGAGTAGATGATAGAAATCTATTTCCCCTCATTATCCTATTGCTGTAGGGCCTCCTTTCTTCTGCCAACTGAATAAACTGAGGAAGAGCTAGAGTCTCCTTGAAAGCTTTAGGTTGAGACTTGTATTATGCAAGGTATCCACTTAGGATCTCATGTTCCAAGTTCCCTCCATCCCCATGTCTTTTTTATTCTTCCTCAAAAGGAAAAGGAAAGGTCTAATGCTTTGGATATTTCTGCAACATTGGTTCTTTATTTTGAGAATAGGAAGTACATGAACCTTCCTCTTCGTTCTACTTAACCTCCTTGGAGAGATTCTTCATAGATCTGAAAAATGATGAGACAAAGCTCATTTTCTCCATCATTCTGACCTTTCCTTCTTCTTATAGCATCTTGGCTGGAAGTTCATAGGCTGAGCCAAAGATCATGCTCTGATTCCACTGTAATATCCCAAAATGGGAATGCTCAGCAATGCATGCATGAAAAACGCATTTTCAAGAATATGTGCTATAAAAATTGAAATTAACACTTGGATCCCTTAGATCTAGAAATATACCATTTAAATCCAAGAGTAGATCATAAACATATGAAATTAGGTGAGGTAAACAAGCCTCCCACACCTAGTATAGCTCAAAAATGCTGAAACCCCAAAACTACTGTAACATGAAATTATTCCATAAAGAAACAGTGTATTCTAATGAAGGTTTATACACATAAATAGTAGAGACAAATAGATATGATGTTATATTAATCAATATGGCCTAAAAACTAAGATCTAGTCTCCTTTATACAAATCCAAGAGAACCAGGGAAGGGTTTCTAGGAATACACCCAAATACAAATGGTGATATTCAACACTAAGAATGAATAATCACTAAAAACTGAAGAAAAAGAGTGTAGAAGGATGAAATAATGTAAATCTGATGCAGATCTGATCAAAGGTCTTCCCCCATGAAAGGATGAACCCTTCAATCATAGGAAAACTCTCAAAAGAACCACCAGATCCCCTACTGAAGCTGCCCTCTAGAAATAACGAAATTCCAGACTGGAATTACGCTGTAGGTGATGGAAATATGTTGGCCTGCTGTCAAAGATCTGAAATGAGCTCAAGTACCCTCCAAGCTGATCTCCCAAGACAAGGAATCCTTCCTCTTATGCAAAACCAACCCAGAAAGTGGGTTTCTCAACCCTCCACTGCAACACCCTGCAACACAACACAATATTCTGTAGAAATTTCACTGTAGCTAAAGACTGAAGCTTTTCCATAATGCTGAATGTGTGGAATGATAGATCAGGTCTCTCCCAAGAGCTACTCAAAGGGAAGAGATGGAATTCCTAAATAGGAATCCCTTAGTGCTAAACAACACCAGCAATCTTAGCTAAACAGCTGAAGAGAGAAAAAGTCTAAACAGATATATCAAAACATCATTCATAAGCTAACCTAATATGGCTGCCATCCTCTTCCTTATAAACTATGTGAGCCTTCTCACCTTGGGTCCCACTCATTAGGGTTTCCACCATCACACAATCCATCTCCCTCCAAAATTGCATTGTACCTTCATCAATGCCACTTCTCCATAACAACGTTGTTTGATTTGGTCAAGGTTGACCTCTTCAACCTACTTCAGCCCTTTTCACAAATAAGGGTCTTTAATCTAGCTCTCATATAGTTTTCTAAACTGATCCTTATTCATATTGAGCTGTTTTTATTGATGATCCACTCCTCCCCATTAATGATGTTGACTTGGTCAAACTTGATTTTGTCCACATCCATTATGCCTTGTTCACACATGAGAGTGCTAGATCCAGTTATTATTATGATCCCTTTTCACATCAAGAGGGATTTTATGCTTATTCAAGATAATTATGGGTCTCTTTCCCATTTATTCATCTACTAGGTGCTAAAATCAAAAATCAATATTCCTATTAGTTGCATGCTAATTTAGGAATATTACATTATTCTTGTGATATTTAGGTATATAAAAAGATATTTCATCTCATTTAAAGACTCCAAAACTACCATTTCATTTATAAACACCATGTACACTTATGCCTAAATTGTTGAGATAATGCTTCATATGAATTGTTTTCTCAATGAAAACAAAGGAAGTGGTCACAATTATAACGAATCAATTGAAGGTGGCTATTTCTCTAGAAAAGTAAGATGTATAAATGAAAAAAAAAGGATTAAGGGAGAGGTTTATTATGGTATAGAAAAATCACAACAAGAGGTGAGAAATGAAACATATTACGAAAATATTGTGCAAAGAGACTAAAACAAAATAAAATTGTAGGATAGGAATTCCAAGGTTATGGTAGTTTATTACAATCATTTCCCAAATTTATAACAAATTAAAAAATTTCAAACTAGTTTTTACCTCAATATATCAATGTATGTTACATTTAACTAAAAATCCTCTCGGAATGAACCGGCGAAACCTACCCACGGCGGCTTATGCCAACCCTAACTTCGGCCACCGATCCACGAGTAGGCTCTCTCCCGCGCTCTCCGTTTCGGGCTCCGGCCATGGCAGCAAACTGGGGGGGGAGGGCACGG
Source organism: Pinus albicaulis (assembly GCA_034641835.2). Classification (NCBI taxonomy): domain Eukaryota; kingdom Viridiplantae; phylum Streptophyta; class Pinopsida; order Pinales; family Pinaceae; genus Pinus; species Pinus albicaulis. The sequence continues at coordinate 390,164 of JAXQQM020064229.1, read as the reverse complement.
CCCCTGGCCTAATGATTCCTCGGGCGCCTACTGAACCGATCAGCACCGGCTGCGACAAGCATCGGAAAACGACGGGGCAGACGGCCCGAGCCGGGTACATGAGCATCCTCAGGCGCCCATACTGAACCGATCAACACCAGCTCTGACAAGCATCAGAAAACAACAGAACCCCAGACGACTTCTGAGCAGGTACAACAGAACAAAGCAACCCCCTCCTCTTCCACCTGCAAGCCTATTACATCAGAACGACCCAAGATTGATTTGCCTAGCCATCGAATCAATGCCCGTATTCAATATATGCGAGATCATGCCCTAATCGGCAAATTTATCGGTTTCTGGCCCACAGAAAAGGCCCTACAAGGATGGATCGCTTCAAAATGGAAGCTTAAAGGACACGTTACTCTTCAGCTTGGCCCGAAGGGGTTCTTCACGGCGATTTTCCTCTGCCTTGAGGATCGCAACAGAATCATGGACGAAGGGCCATACTTCTTCAATTCGGCTGGCCTTTACCTTCGAAACTGGATCGAAAGATTCAATCCTGACAAAGAAAACTTCAACTGGGCACCTGTTTGGATCCGTCTGTACTCGTTGCCGCTGGAATATTGGGACGAAGACACACTTCAGGAGATTGGCAAGGGTCTCGGACAGTTTATCAAAATCGCTGAAGAGACCAAGCTTAGGCGATACACCTCTTATGCGCGGATCTGCGTGTACATGCATCTAGACAAGGCCCTTCCTGATGCTGTGAGCATATACCATGATGATTTTGAGTGGATCCAACCACTGGATTACGAGCATGTCCCTTTCAGGTGTCGACGCTGTCATGCCCATGGGCATCTCTTCAGAGATTGCCCCCTCAACACTGCATCCCAGAACAAGGAAGCTGATACACAACCTGAGGCAGATGGTTTTACCAAAGTAGCTCCTCGAAGAAGGCACAACAAGAAAGCATCATCGGCAGGTAAAAAACCCTCCTCCTCTTCTAATGTTCCTACTACCAGCAATAGTTTTGCCGTTCTTTCCAATGCAGAGCAAATGCCAAACTCGAGCCCGCTGCCTCCGCAGCCCAATCAAACCCCCAAAGAGTCCACCCCGATCCCTGCCCCGCTGAACCCCTCCCTCTCTCAGCCAGAGACAAACGCCCCTACCAACCCCTCTTCCAAACCCCCCTCAGGCACGAAACTATTAACTTGGCATCCAAAAACCATGGATCTGGATGATCCTAAAGCAGCAGCTGCTATCCTTGATAGAGGAAAAGAAACCCAACATGCCTCTAATCCTATGGAAGAAGATTCGGAGAGCCTTGAGCTTGGGGATCTTGACATTATAGGCCTGGAGGATGCTTGCAAGCGCCAAGAGTTTGACAAAATCAAGCCCCATCAAATAGAAACCCTGGCAAAGGTTCTGTCCAAAGCACAGCAACAAGCAACTCTTGGAATACAAACAGGAAGTCATTGGGACAGCCTCAAAGTAATCAAAGAATCAAAAAAGAGGGGCAGAAAACCAGACTGGCAGCGCACAATTACCATTGGGGAAATACTAGTAAACTCCGGGCGATACCCCAAGCTCACGCGGTTCTTTCCGCCCCTATCAAATAGTTCCTCATGAAATTGATCTCATGGAACATCAGGGGGCTTAATAGCCCAGGAAAACAAAAAATGATAAAGAACATGTTACAAAAAGAAAAACCAAATATTCTCTTTCTCCAAGAGACAAAATGTAACAGTGACGTTTTGGGAACTTTTTTGTCAAAAGTCTGGCCTAGTAGCAGCTCTGCAGCAATAGACGCTTCGGGATCTTCTGGAGGGCTAGCTATAGCCTGGGACACTCAATCCATAGTCATGTCGGATATGCATGCAGCTCACAATATCATTCAGGCCATCTTTCACCCCATTGGCACAAATATACATGGGCATCTCTCCAACGTTTACTTCCCGCAGGAACTAAACAGGAAGATCAACCTCTTGAATACAATGGAAGCGCTCAACTCTCACAGAGCCCACCCTCTCTGGATTGCAGCAGGGGACTTCAACATGGTAACCAAAATGGAAGAACGAACAGGAGGCAGAACCAGACCGGACCCTGAAAGCATCCACTTCAGAAATTTCATAACCAACAGCTGGCTAATAGATCTCCCATTCACCAATGGATCGTTCACTTGGAACAACAAAAGATCAGGGATCCATCAGGTCGCCTCCAAGCTCGACCGATTCCTCATTTCAGATAACGTTATTCACATAGGGGTGACCTAGAAGCTTCAATTCTTCCTTTTGCAGGGTCAGATCACTGGCCCATTGCATTACATTGGCACAATCCTGGCCCTCAGATCAGAAAACCCTTCAAATTTGAAGCCTTCTGGCTGTCGCATCCATCCTTCCAAGAAATGGTCAAAGCAGCTTGGCACAACTTCACCCCCCCCCATGGATGCAAGATGTACCAGTTTCAGCAAAAACTGAAACACCTCAAGGCGCTCATCAAGAACTGGAACACAACAGTATTTGGCAACATTTTTCAAGAAATCAACATTCTCAAAAGACAAATGGAGGAGGTACAACAAAAAATCATAAAAGAAGGAAGATCAGAGGAGGCTAATACACAAGAAATGCAGATCCAAAAGCAGCTTGACGAAAGGCAACGGCAAGAAGAAATTCTCTGGAGGCAAAAGTCTCGAATCAATTGGTTAAAGGAAGGGGAACGAAACACTCGTTTCTTCCATCGCTCCACTATTCAAAGAAGGATGCAAAATCGCATCCACAACATCACTAACTAGCACGGGGAAAAAGTAGAGCAGCATGAAGAAATAACGCAGGTCCTGACGAACCATTTCCAAACCACGCTTCAAGAAGAGGCCACCATAGACCGACAGCCAGCCATAGCCGCAGTTACACAGCTCATTCCCAAGCTCATCTCTGAAGAGCATAACAAAATGCTACTGCGCCCTGTCTCCATGCAAGAAGTTGAATTAGCAATGGCACAAACCAAAGATGGAAAAGCTCCAGGGCCTGATGGATTTACTGCAAATTTCTTCCATCACTTCTGGGAGCTCATCAAAGCTGAAGTCTGGGATCTGGTAGAAGAATCAAGGGCCACTCACTGGCTCCTCCCCTCTTTAAACTCCACCTTCATCGCTCTGGTGCCAAAAGAAGAACAACCCAGTACCCCGGAGAAGTATCGTCCCATTGCCCTCTGTAACGTGATCTACAAGATCATCTCCAAAGTCATTGCTAACAGATTAAAGCCTCTGCTGCCGCTCCTCATCTCGCCAGAACAAACAGGATATGTGGAAGGTCGCCAAATCATGGATGGTATCATCATGACTCATGAAGTCATCCACTCTCTCAAGAGCACTAAAAAACCAGGTATGCTTCTTAAAATCGATCTCTCCAAAGCTTTTGACAAACTTTGCTGGCACTACATTCAGAGCACGCTCAAAGCCTTTGGTTTTGATCAGATGTGGATTCGTTGGGTCATGAGTCTTATCTCCACCCCTCTCTTTTCCATCCTGGTCAACGGCTCCCCTTCCCAACCTTTTGTCTCTTCTCAAGGCATCCGTCAGGGGGACCCTCTCTCTCCCTTCATTTTTATCCTTATGTCAGAAGGTCTCAGTAGGCTCATTCATCAAGCTGCCCAAACCGGGGATTTACGTGGCATTTCTCTTTACGGTTCTCCCGCTTCTACTCACCAGCAATTTGTTGACGACACCATGCTCTTTGGATTCCCTTCAGCCCAAGAAGAAAGATCTTTCAAGCGCATTTTGCACCTTTTCTCTCTCGCCTCTGGCATGACTGTCAATTCCTCCAAATCCCATCTCTTCTTCTTTAATACCCCTCCCCTAATCCAAACTTGTGTAGCCCGTATTCTTGGATTTGCGATTGCCCGCCTCCCCGCCAAGTACCTTGGCGCCCCTCTCATTGACTCAGCTCTCAAGCACTCTGCTTGGTCTGTTCTCCTTGATAAACTGGAGGCTCGCCTCTCCTCTTGGACTTTCAGAGCTCTCAACCTTGCCAGTAGACTTATCCTGATCAAAGCGGTTCTGCAATCTATGCCGCTTTACCTCTTTTCGGTGCTTGCAGCACCCAAATGGGTGCTCAACCAAATCAGAAATCTTCAGCGCCGCTTTCTATGGGGCTCCTCAACTCACACCCGGAAATGGGCTTTAGTAAATTGGAATACAGTCTGCTCCCCCAAAGAAGCCGGAGGACTGGGGCTCAGAAATCCCCATCAGAGCAACGAAGTTATGGGTGCACGACTATGGTGGAAATGGCTCACGAGCCCTCATGCTCCTTGGGCTAAGCTGTGGGCAGCTAAGTATGCCAACAACAGACCGATGAATGATTTGATCAGACTCAAACCTGAGACAGCGGGATCGCTCATCTGGAACTCAGCCAAGCAGCATCACGCCCTCATCCATCAGCACAGTTTTTGGGAGGTACGGAATGGCCAGACAGCACGATTTTGGGTAGACTCCTGGCAACAAAGGCCGAAGCTTGTGGACACTTTAAATTTGCCTAACGTGGAAAGATACAATGGGCCAGAAGAACTGAAGGTCAGTCAATGCTGGACAGCTAATTCTAGCAGCAGCCATCACCATTGGAAACACCCGTCTCTCCTCCAACCTACCACTCCCAGCAACATTTGGAACATTCTCCAGGAGGAACTACAACGATGCAGAATCCGTTGCTCTGATGACCCAGATATCCTTAGATGGGGATACTCGCCCAAAGGCATATTTACCACACAAGAAGCCTACAGCTTAATGTATCCCACTCCTCACCCGAAAGACAGACTCTGGAATTTAGTTTGGGCTAAAGGGACATGGCCCAAAGTCTCCACTTTCCTCTGGCTCCTCAGCCACAAAAGAATTTTAACCTGGGACAATTTGCTAAAACGCGGCTTCTGTGGCCCATCTCAATGTCCAAATTGCAAACAGGACACTGAAACCATTCAGCACCTTATGCTAACTTGTCAGATGGCCAGCCAGCTTTGGGAAAAAACTTGCTTCCGCAGCCAACGCAGCAAACCACAGGGGGACATCACCAGCATTCTTCGACATTGGCCGCAGCGTTCTTACAATAGCACCATTCTCAACCTTCTCTGGCAAATCATTCCAGGTCTCCTATTCTGGGCCCTTTGGAAAGAAAGAAACAGAAGAGTCTTCAAGCATCAAGCCACTCCCCTGGACATACTATGGAAAAACTTCCACAGCAACCTTCAGGAGTCTCTTTCTCTTACAACTTGGCAGGAGGAGGATATGCCTAATCAACCTCAAGAACTCAGCGTATGGCGAAACTGGCAATTAACCATAACTCCTGTGCCCAAAATCAACAAGCAGAACCCTCCAGACTCCATCTCTTGGATCCCTCCTCCACCCGGGATAATCAAATTAAATTTTGACGGGGCTTCCAAAGGGAATCCAGGCCCGGCGGGATATGGAGGCATTTTCAGAAATTCCCAAGGAGAACTTCAGGCCATCTTCTACGGATCCATTGGTTGGGACACCAACAACTCCGCTGAGCTGGAAGGGCTCTGGCAAGGTCTCAATCTAGCTCGCCTCTATAACTTCCTGCCCATAATTGTGGAAGGTGATTCTCAAATTCTGATCAGCATGGCAAATCAGATGCTCCATGGAACCAATTCAGCCAAGGTAGCTACCATTTGGCGATTAGCCTCCAGAATCGATGCTCTTAGCAATTGGGTAAAAGTGAACCAAGCTATCACCTTTACTCACACCAAGAGAGATGGAAACAGGGTCGCGGATCTCATGGCCAATCTAGGAATTGACAGTCCGGACTTTCTCAAGCACGGATCTATCCAAATCATCAATGATAGAAACTCAACTCAGGAATGCATCAAGTTGGTGCGAATGGATCAGACACTTCCGGATGCGGATGTCAATATGGGTTAAGAGGCCTCCAGGCCTGGCGCACACACCAAGGAGGTTCACCTGGGGTGGCCACATGGCCCCCCATGGTGTTATTAATGGCATGCTCATTAAACTCGAGCACTTGCTCATTACTCCTCCTCGACGTCATACGAATGGTCCTGCTCGCCGCACCAGCCCTCAAATGGAGCACCACTGCTCGCATTCATCGGAATGCTTCGGCTCTGCTCGCCGACCTTCGTCTCCTCTGCGCTCGCATTGCCCGGGCGGCTGTGCTTTCAGTGAGGCGTGCTTTGGTTACGGTGGCAGATGCGCTCTGCATTGTTGTTTGGACGCGCTTCCAGGCCATCGGCTTTCTTACAGTAACTTCTGCCCTGTTCTGTTCAATTCGCATTTTTCTCCTGTTAATATTGGTCAAGTTAACTCCATTCCTGCAGCTCCTTCTGGCAACTGGTCGAATTCCTCCCGGAATTTCAGTATGCCCAGGCTCAGGCAAAGAATGTCTTGCAGGAAAAGTGCCTCTAGAGGCAGGTCCATGAGCGAGAGGCCCTCCAATTCTACTGCAGGTTACTCCATGGACCATGCTGAGGAGCATCACATTCCTATGTATGTTGATCCTGCTGGTCGTCTCCATGACAGCGTTGCCCCGGCGCCTCCTCAGCCCTCGCTCCCGCCTCGTGCTCCCGCTCTGAATGTTCACTCGCCTCCCCCGCTTCAGGCCTCCGCCCCCCCTCTACGCCCTGGCAGTCACTTCACCACGCATTCAACGCAACAAGTGGAGCTGCGTTTCGATTATGCTGACGACCGACCCTCCATTATTGCCCTCATTTCGATCTCATTGCGGGAAGAAGTCACTCCCCCTCCTGCTCATCCGCGTAACCCTGTGCAACCCCCTTCTAAACCTAGTTATGAGCCCCCCTCTGGCCATGCTCCCGGTCCTAGCTTGCGCCCCCTCAGATTCCCACCTGTCTCTGCAACTGAGCATTCAGGAAAGGCGCACTTGCTGATGGAAGCTGGCCCGTCCGGTGAAGATGCTGATAAGAACGATGAAGAGGATGCGGAAGATCACTATGGCTGCCGAATCGAGGAAGAGAATCCAGAATCCGACTAACTGCTCCAGGATCGATTCTCAGTATGATTTCTGTGTTAGAATTTTTGATAAATTTTTGTTTTCTATAGTCACCCACAGCAGACAAAGCTGCATGTATTTTTTGGCACTTTTAAGTTATGATAATATGTATGTAAGTGATATAAGTGACTATGCACCGGTTTCCCAGCTCCTGGGCGGTGGCAACTATGACAAAAGAGCTGGTTTCCCGTTACAGGGCAGCTTCATAACTAGACAAACAGTGGATTTCAAGCCCGGTATCAGGCTTCCTCAGCTGAACCGAGGTAGTTTTGTATTTTAATGTTTATAATAGAAATAGAGTACCTAGGAAAAAAAACATATCACATTTTGCTGTTTGAATTTTCTATACGTGATGAAAAAAAACTAAACATGAGACTTGTGCACCATCGAACTTATCCAAAACAATGTGGTGGGACCAATGTTGATGCATATTAATTGTTTTGTTAAGAGATAAATGCTAATGCATGTTGATTGTGTCGTTGTGATGTGTTACATATGAGACCAAGGATGATGAATTTTATGGATGAAGACTTGATAAATAAGGAGGAAAGATACTAGAGATACTTGGGAAGCTCTAAGTGTTTTTCAAGAAGCCAATTGTTGTTGTATAAATCTCAATTTTTAGGGAAAATATAAATAATCAAACTACAAGTATGGTGGTTATAGGAAAGCCCATAATTTCATAATCGTGGTTTTTAAAGCTTCTATTGAAGTTACCTAATTTTTATCTCCTACAAATTGATATTTGAAGATTGAATGCTAAGGATGGCCACACTAAGATTTCATGCTGAAAAAAAATGAAAACCTTGAATCTCTATTTTGTGCCTTGAAACATAATTGAGACTAATACAAATGTTTATTGTTAATGATGCAAACTAAATGTTTAAACATTAACCTTCTCTTTATCTTTGAGCTTTGAATGGATAGAGGATGTAGTTATCGTTTCTCTGGTTATACCAACACTCAATCTACCCCTTTTATTGGGGAAAATATACAAGGTTATAGTAGTTTTTTAGTAATTTGGTGCATAGTGTTCATAAAAATTGAATCCATGGTACAACTCTCCCCATCAAATTTAATGCATTGGAGTCGGGCATGGAAAGGGATTATTGGAATCGTGGCCATTAATGTATTCCATTAACCAATGCAAGATGACTCACCATTAATGTAAATAAGCATCAATATACCTTAGGACATCATGCTAGGTATGAATAAAGGAGTTGAATTCAAGTCACCTACAAGATATTAAAAAAAACGCCATAAATGCATTCCCATTGTTATCAGCAAGACAACCTACCAATGATGCATGCAAGCCTCAATATATTAAAAGAAATATCTAGTCTTGAATATAGGTAATGTATTGAGCTTCATGGATCAAGACTCATTAGCGGGAGGGAATTAATGCATCCAACATCAACTAACATGAGGCAAAAATTATTATGAACTTTTCTATCTAATGACCTTGTTTTCAAGTAAAGTCCATGTCTAACCACACCAAAATCCCAGTTTTCATAGCTATACTTATTTTTATATTTACTATTTTGTTCATTTATTCTTCTACACTATCCTACTTTAATTGAAGGAGGAATAATTTTCTCAAGTGTAGGAGTATTTACAATAAAGACATGCGAAATATGATTAAAAATGTATTCATATCCAAATTTGAAAGATATGCTTTAAAAAATATCATAATATGAGAAACAATTTTCTTTGATTGATATTGTGTTAGTAGATGTTGAATGATGGAGGAACATTATAATACGAAAATCATTTGGAACCAAATTGCAATTGAACATTTGTATCATTTTTTCCTTAGTTCACTAACATCTGTTACCATTTCCTCCTTTGACATGCCATGCAATATATATTCAAATGTTTTTTGATTGCTCAATTGGATGCATAAAGGATTTGATGATAGACATGAAAGAAATTCCTTGATATTAGGCTCTAGTGTCTACTCTCCATCAAATTTTTACCATGAATCCTTGGTACTTTCTATAGTTTGCAAAGGATTATCAATGAAAGCTTCTCGGTCTTCTTTTTGATGTTTATCATGAGCTTCTATATCTTCTTGATGTTGCTCATTAATCCCTAGCCCTTTGAATTCTCTTATGGATGTAGTTATATTTCTTAATGATGTCATGACTTTCCCTTTTTACACAGTTTGGAAAGGATGATCAATGAAAGATTCTAGGCCTTCTTCTTGATGTTGATCATGGGTTTCTAGGTATTTATCTATTTATATTTCTTAATGTTGTAATGAATTTCTGTCAATTGAGATGTGATGATCTCCATCATTAGACATATTTAGAGGGCTTAATGGTCACCTTTTTTCCTCCTTAGATATTTTTTCTTGCATTTTTATTATTATTTGGTTTTATGATGCTAGTATAGGTGTTTATTAAGGCTAACATACTCTAAGTTCATAATATGAGGTTGAGTGCAGAAAATAATGACTTATTAAGCACTTTTATAAGGATTTTATCATAAAATATTGGAGGAGACAACAAGGAGAAATTATTGGAGGATTGTCCACCCTCCTTAACTCTAAAAGGAAGCCAAAGTATCCCAAGGATTCTCTCCAGTAATTTGAACTCCAAAGGCAACCAAAGGATCCCAAAGATCCTCTCCAACAATTCGAAATCAAAGGCAGCCAAAGGATCCCAAGGATTCTCTCCATCAATTCGAATTCCAGAGGTAGCCAAGCAACTCAAAGAGGAGTGCACTCAATATTTGTTTTCCTGGAGTCAAGTGGACTCAATCACTATCTTCTAGGGATTTTTTGGTAGCTGCTCTGTAGAATAAATAGAGCATAGCTAGAGCTAGGAAGAGTTAGTCGATTCTAGTTGAAACTTTGTTGCAAGCTATTGAGATTTTTATTATTTTACTCAGTGATCAAACTTTCAGAGATGTATGAGGTTATTATTTTATGAAATGAGAAGACTATCTTACTATCTTTGTTGTTACTATCTTTTCCTTTCTGTCATTAAGCTAGTTTTCTTTCTGTCATTCAATTAGTTCTTCTTCTCATAGTTTCAACGCTGCTTAGTTTTTGCTTTCAGTGTGCTTATGTAGTGGATTAAGATGCCATTCTCATCTCTGTTAATAGGGTTTGAGGAGTGTGAACCTTCCCATAGGACCAAAAACTGCTTTCTGCTCACTGTTTTGTCAAGCGTTTCCTCTATTTTTTCGTACATGAATCCACAGCTTTGTTTGCACAAATAATCATCAAAATTCCTATGAAGGTCATCATGCCTTCTCACTACATTTTCCTAGCTCTGTTCTCAGGTTTGAGCACTGCTTTTGTGCCTCCATTTCCCTCCTTTTCCTCTTATTTTCATCCATCGCCCTTTTCATTCCCAAAATGTTTGAAAAGCATTAGAATTAGACCTTCGCCCCTTTCTCCTTGAAAATCCCACTCATCGTACCTTGCTCCATCTGAAATCGAAAATATCTTGTGATCTTTTTTAACGTTCTCTCATTCCAACCTCGTATGCCATATCCCTTTCTACTTCTCTACACTGATCGTTTAGTAAAAAGAATAAAAATCATTAGAAACCACATTTTTTCCCTTTGAACTTACCATCGCTCCTCATCGCAGATTGCATCATTTTCCTGTTTCTTTTAATACTTACCGCTTCCAAACACCGATTATGATATTGCGATCATGCTCCGCCACCAGTCCCACCACCACGTCACCATCGCAATCGCACTTCGCACCTTTTCCTTGCTTCTTTAAAACTTACCACTTTCGAACACCGATTTTGATATTGAAATCGTGCTTCGCTGCCTATCCCACCACCACGTCACCAACACAATCACACTTCACATCTTCTCCTTGTTTCTTTAAGACTTACTGCTTTCAAATGCCGATTGCAGTATTGCGATCGCACTTCGCCATCAGTCCCACGTCCACATCACACATCGTAATTGCAATTCGTACCTTTTGATTGTTTCTTTAAGACTTTACCACTCCAAACACCGATTTCGAACTCTGCCACATTGCAAATCACGTTTCACAGTTTTCATTTTGTTCCTGTTAACCTTTACCGCTCCAACCTTGTGACATTGTGATTGCGATATCGTAGATCGAATATTGCACTTATATCCACGAATCATAACCCCCCCATCACATATTTCAATCATTCCGCTCCACAAGCATCTTGGCACCATATCATAAGGTTTTATAAGGATTAAACCCTTGCTTTCGACTCCTAAGCCCCGTTTCATGTGTTAAGCCATCCATTAGCCTCTTTAGCCCTTTTGTTTTCGCCAAGATGAAAAATTAACACTTTTTTATTATGATTAATTCATGGATAGCTTAGTTGCATGGGTAGAAGCATGGTAGATAGACCATAGGATAAATAGAGTGCATTTAGCTAAGTTAAGTGCAGTTTAGAATTAGTTTCCTTTCTGCCATTCATTCTCGGCAAGTTAAATTAGTTTCCTTTATGTCATTTCTTTTCTGCAAATTAAATTAGTTTCATTCTTGTCATTTATTTTCAGCAATTTAGTTTATTTTCCTTTATGTCATTTCCTTTCAGCAATTTACTTTCCAGTTATTATCATAGTTTAAAAAAATAACACCGTTTCGTAAAGCAAAAGAGGATGAAATGAACAGATTAGATCTGCTATGTATATAGCACTGTCACCTCCAAGTTTGTACGAACCCCAGGTTTATAAAGTAAAGAAGGGTAGCCCCTGGGAGTTGTAGCACTCTTGGTGCAATAACAGGGCTCACCACTTTTTTTAGTCGTTGCGGGGGAGGTGTCTGGTAGATATTTTGATTTTTTTTTAGCATTCTTTTCTGATTTCCTTTATTTTCTTGTTGTTTTAGAAATATTGAAAAAAAATCCAAAAGGATCTGACTTTCATGCCTCGTAGGAGTAGGAATACCCAAAGACAAACCTTACCGAAAACCCCCACATCACCTCCTAGCCACCCTTCACTCTTATTCAGTGGCAGTGAGATTGAACCCCCTATAGGAGAGCGTTCTGATTACTTTGAGGATCCTACTAGGGAAGAAGAAGAAGACCTTGTTTAAACTGAGGGACATGCTTCACCTATCTTAACCATGGCTGGGACTCAAAGAGCCTTTCCCATAAGAGAGGCAGATGGGGAAACTAAGATGAAAAACATTATCCCCTCGTCTCTCCCACACTTTCATCAACTCGCCTCTAAGGACCCTGACACATTCATGTTTGAATTTGTTGCTTTTTGTAGGACTTATGATACACCTCTAATGATCAAAAGTTGAAGCTATTCTCATCCACCATTAAGGATGCAACCTTGCATTGGTTCATGGGTCTTCCTGGGGATATCATCACTACCTAGGCACAGATGGAAGATACCTTTAGCAGCAAATACAGGGACTATTGTAAGTCCAAGGAAACTAAGGATGAAATATTTAGGATTACTCTAGGACCTGATCCTGCATCACTTAAAATTGTACTTATTCGAGGGATCAGTGAAGAGATGATAGAAACCTTGAATATGCTATCAGGAGCAGATGTCTAGCAACAACCCTATGAAGCAATCAAAACTGTCTTTTGGAACCATTCTAGGGAATTTAGGAAGAAGGGAAGAGCTAGCCAAAGTACATCAAATACCCCTTCCTCTTCCACCTTCATAAAACATGAGATTCCAAACATGATAGAGGACTTCAAGAGTGACATGTTGCACACCTTTTCTTTGAAAATGGACACAATGCAGGTCAAAAGGAAGCAAGAGGAAGCAGAGAGAACCCTGGACATATTTTGTCCTAGATGTACCAGGAAGCACCCAAGAAATGAATGTCCATTGAATTTCATAGAGGTTTTCTTAGTCTGTGAGGAGAATCATGCCACAGAAAAGTGTCCCTCCTTACCTGGAGTTAAGTTTGTATATCAAGGTGGGGAAGCAATGCTAGAGCAACTATGTTTCACCAACCAGAGAAGGCCTCAAGGCCCTCAACCATATCAAAAAGGTATGCAAGGTGCACCTTACTCCTATTATCACAACAATCAGAGTGCTTCCATGTAACCTTCGTACACCCCCACTCCTACATCCTGGTCTACGCCTCCTATTTTTCCTTACAACCCTTCATATCATCCTCAGCTAGTAAACCAACCATTCCAGTAGTATGTTCCACAACAACATTAGTGGAACAATCCATCGCAAGGGTGGAGGCCTCAAAAAAATCAACCACCTGCTCTGAAGCCTTCACCCCAACCTCAACCTATCCTTACTCATGTTTCTCCCGCTAGGCTACCTATACCGGCACAGCCCAATCCAAACCCGAACAATAGACAGGCACAACAGGATCCCAATAAATAAACATCCTATCCAAGTTATGATGTGGAGATACATGAGGTTAATCTCAGGTCGGGAAGAGTACTCCTAGAAAACCATCCTCCATCTCCACCTGTAGAGGTTGAGGAGGAAAAGGAAGAAGGTAACAGTCAAATCCAACAACCTCCTTTTCCTGAGCGCTTGATCCACCCTAGTCAACACACCCTTGAGGAGACTGAACTCCTGGGAGAATTGGAAAATTTGTGTGTAAAGATACCACCATTAAGGATGTCCCTATCTATAATAGGCTCATCAATGAAAAGTGCTTCAAGAAACCTGTGAGAAGGAAGAAAGATACCCCCACCATCAATGTGGCAGGACAACTCTTTGACCTAATGCTAGGAAGGTTGATATTTCCAAAGTACCTAGACCCTGGTAGTCCAGTTGTTGATGTGGATGTAAATGGTGTCATAGTCCCCAACACTCTGATTGATCTAGGGGCTTCGATAAACATAATGACCAAGGAAACTATGTTGAAACTTAATCTCCAAGGAACTTTGAGGAAAACCACAACAGTTCTGCAACTTGTAGATTGGTCCACAGTGACTCTGGAAGGAATTGTTGAGGATGTCATGGTTACCATTGAATCTTGGGAGTATCCTACATATTTCCATTGCCTGAAACCAAAAAATAAGTTTAATGGTTATCCTCTCATCTTACAAAGACCTTGGTTAGTCACCACAGATGCTTATATTAGTTGTCGGGCCGGAAACATGACTATAAAAAATGGGCCTTTGTCTAAACAGCTAGTGTTATATCATCCAGCCCAGTATTCCATTGATCATGATATCCCTATATGGGTAGAGGATGAGGAAGATGAGTTATATAACACTGCCCCTATGTGTACCATAGATTTTATTCTTAGAGGGGGGAAACTTGATGAAGATGAACTCATCCACCATCCCATTCAAAACTTGTCCTCCACTAACATTCCTCTCGAAACCTTAGTCAAAGAGTTTGAAAGTCAACATTGAATGGAAGTGCACTCAGTTGAGTCAACCTATGAATCCACCAAGGCTATTGAGTTTGGCCCATCCAGATCTCTGAAAATCAACCCAAACGTCTTGAATGAAGAATAGAAGCAGCTATGCCAGGTTTTGAAAGAGAATCTAGATTCATTTGCTTAGGATTACAAAGACATGAAAGGGGTGCATCCTTTAGTGTGAAAACATAATATTTATATCAAAGAAGGATGCAAGCCCATGAGACAACCCCAAATAAGGATGAACTTAGCTCTGAAGGACATAGTCAAAGAAGAGCTGCTGAAACTATTGGATGTAGGGTTCATATATCCTATATCTGACAGTGAGTGGGTATCTCCTCTTGTCTTAGTCCCAAAGAAGAATTGGAAGTGGTGAATTTGAGTTGATTATTGAGAACTTAAAAAAGCCACCAAGAAATATTGTTTCCCTTTTCCATTTATATACCAAGTCCTGGATGACCTTGCGGGGAAGAAGTTCTTTTCCTTCTTAGAAGGGTTTAGTGGGTACAATTAGATTCAAATCAGCCCTGAAGACCAGGATAAGACTACTTTCACCTACCCTTTGGGTACCTTTGCTTATAAAGTATTACCCTTTGGGTTGTGAAATGCCTACTTAGAATTCCATATGTTGTGATAATTAGATGGTTGTTACTTTTGTAGTAATTTTATTTGACTATTATTGATAAACCTAGAAAGGAGAATGTTGTTAGAGATTTTTTGTCCAGGTTGGATCTCCTTGCAAGAGAACAAGGAATGGTGGATGACCAGCTACCAGATTTGCACCTCCTTGCTATATCAGTACTCTCACCATGGTTTTCTGATATAGCCAACTACTTGGTTGCTAGGAGACTCCCTC
The DNA here is from genome assembly GCA_034641835.2 of Pinus albicaulis. Classification (NCBI taxonomy): domain Eukaryota; kingdom Viridiplantae; phylum Streptophyta; class Pinopsida; order Pinales; family Pinaceae; genus Pinus; species Pinus albicaulis. The sequence goes on along the minus strand of JAXQQM020064229.1, from coordinate 374,986 downwards.
CTAATATTTCATTCAGGGAGAGGAGTAGAATCATATGAAAAAGTGCCCCTTTAACATGGATTGGGGGAAACCTTTTCAAGCTAGGCCCTGATCAAATCCTAAGGATATGTGTGAGGAAGGAATAAGTTTTTGATATCCTCTTTTCATGTCATTACGACCCATGTAGAGGCCACTTCGCTGCAAAGAGAATGACTTACAAAGCTTTGAAAGGAGGATACTATTGGCCTGCCCTTCACCAAGATTCTAGAAGATACACCAACAGGTGTGACTAGTGCCAAAGGATAAGGAAAACCATGCAAAGGGATGAGATTCCTTTGCACCCTTAGGTGGATCTTGAGCCATTTAAAAAATGGGGCATGGAATTTGTTTGGCCTATCGATCCACCATCCAGACAAAAGAAGTATATCATATTCTGCACTGATTACTTGACAAAGTGGGCTGAAACAAAAGAAATGAAGGTAGAAACCGAGGAGAAAGTAGCATATTTTCTGAGGGAGAATGTATTTATCAAGTTTGTTACCCCAGAGAAATAGTCACTAATCAAGGAGCACAATTTACCTCTCACCTCATTGATAATATTTTGAGGAAGAACAAGATTAAGCATAAAAATTCTACTGCCATTCACCCTCAGGCGAATGGCCAAGTAGAAGTAACTAACAAATCTTTAGAGAGAATCCTCACCAAGGTTGTGAGAAGTAGCAGAAAATATTAGGAAGACAGATTGGTGGAAGCTACTTGGGCCTACAACACTACTTGGAAGACAAAAATACGATTCACTCCCTATGAACTAGTTAGTCTATGGTAAGAAGGCTCTACTTTCAGTTGAGTTTGAGTTCAATACTTTAACAATGGTAGCTGAATTAAATCTAGATCTATCAAATGCCCAAAAAGAGAGGTTGTTGCAACTAAATGGATTGGATGAGCTCAGAATGCAAGCACTTCTTCACAGATAGGTAGTTCAGCTGCAAAGGAAGTCCTGGCATGACAATAACATGAAAGAATACCTTCCAAGAAGTAGATTGGGCACTATTGTAAGATTCAAGGTTTAAATATTTCAAAGGAAAGTTGATGAAAAGATGGTTGGGACCTTACACAGTGGAAAAATGTTTTATAATGACGCAGTGCAAATAAGAACCGTAGATGAGGAAGGAATCCCCTTGCTTGTCAATGGTCACAGACTTAAAATTTACAAAAAGCCTTTGTTAAGGGCATAGTTCGTAAATTCAATAAGCACATAGGTGTATGTGATGGGAAACTCGATAGTTTCCCACACCTCCTAAAAAAATAAAAAATAAAAAAAGAATAAATATCCATGGGTGAAAACCTCTCTGAGGCACCCAAGGCAAGCTTATGGGTTGAAAACTTCGATGGAGGCAGCTCACTTGCTCAAAACAAAAGAGAAGAAAGAAGAAAAGAGAATAAATATCCATGGGTGAAAACCTCTCTGAGGTGCCCAAGGCAAGTCTATGGGTTGAAAACCTCCATGGAGGCATCCCACTTGCTTTCAAAAAAAAAAAAAAAAAGAAGAAAAAAAAAGAGAGGAAAAAAAAAAAGAAACAAAAATTACATTTGCATATCTGTGTTTTCTGTGTTTTCTATTTTGCAGGTCATTAATGATTTTTGGAAACACAGGGAAGCATTAATCTTATTTTCCCTTCTTTTGTTTTACCATCCATCCCATGATTCACTCCATTCATTTTCATAACTTCCTCCATCACCTCCATACACCACATTCCTCCATTCCTTAGCACAATGTAGCAAGGGATGCATTCATCTTCTTTTCCATTCTTCTGTTTTACCCTCCATCCCATCATTCACTCCATTAATTTTCATAACTTCCTCCATCACCTCCATACACCACATTCCTCCATTCCTCAGCACAATGTAGCAAGAGAAGCAAGACACAGACTACTACAGACACCAGAGAATTCCTACAGCGCAGACATCTGTTCATGAACAACAAGAAAAGAAAGGGAGGAGCTCATGAGGAAAACCCCAAGAAAGGCAATAGTGCCACCCATGGCATCTGGAGCACTCCCCACGCAGCATCTACAATGTGAAGGAACATCAAGGAAATATCAGTGACTCACACAGAAAGCTGCTTATTCAGTGATCTTCTCACTCAGATAACATAAAATAGTGAAGAACACAACATATAAAAGTCTTGTCTCCCCAATCCAGCTCCTGTAAACGAATTGGAAATTTTAGGTAAACTCAGGTATAAATTTTCACCCGTCGTTGTGCATCCATAATAAGAAGAAATAATTAAATTTGCAGACTTAGAGTTTAAGGGACAGAAAGGTGTCCAGTTAGTTCGACCACCATCGTGAAGTATGAATAGGGAGAACTGCAAAGTCACGCCACCTGGGCATGCAAAAGAAAATAATTTAAATCAAGTGGAGTAGAGGAGAACAAGGGGAGGAAACATGCAGTCCATCATGAATTAACAAGGAGAAGGAAAAAACTGTCTACAACAGAAACTAGAGCTTAGCCGAGTTAAATAATCGCTCCAAAATTAGTTGCGCGATCTAATAAAAAGAGACCCCGTCTCATCCAAAGTAGTAAATTAAAAAATTTAAGGAGAGAGAGACCGTTGAAAGCTGCAGAACAATAGTACCGAGAGAAGGCTGCGTATTTGAATAGCGCACAACGATAGCAACAGAACAATGTCACCCTACCCATCAGGGAAAATTTTAAGGATGGAAGTTTATCTTCAAGTTTAGAAACCTTAGTGAATATTACTATCCTTAATATGCAAATTGTAAAAAATTTGGCAATATTTTTGTAGAAATATTTATATTTCCAATTATTTTATATTAGTCGATATAATATTTTGGCAATTTTTAAGGTAAAATAATGGTGTACTATAAAATTTGGGCGAATCAATTTAGAAAAAAATGGAAATTGGTGAATCTTTTATTTTGAAAAAGCATGGAAAATTAGCCCACCTGCGAATATTAGCCCCTAAAATTTTCCTTGCTACCCATGGCCTGGTCCTCTCTCATAAATATGAGTAGAGAAGCTTTTATAGAAACCCAAAAAAGGCAGGATTCCACTCCTAGCCTTAAAGAAGAGCCAGAAGAAGAAATAGAAGAGGAACAAGAAGAAGAAGAAGAAGAGACAAAGGGCCAAGGAAAAACAGAAGAGATGGCCATAGACATCATAGAGATAGCAAAATGTGGGCAAGAAACAAATTAACAACACAACACCACATCCCCTCAATACAAAGAGGTAGTTGCCACCGTAGCTCCTCTGAGCGCAAAGAGAAAAAGACAGACCTCTATGTATTTAAGAACTGAAAAGTGTTAGAGAGAGACATAAAATCCTGCCTCGAGACCGATTATCATGGAGGAAAGAATCGAAGAAATATTTCTGAAGGAGTAGCTACAAAAGGCACATGCATAGAATGTAGCATTGAAGGAGGAATTACAGAAAAAAGGGCAACAAGTAGCCACCATGGTATACTTATGCATAGAAGCCCTTCAACACAGATTCCCTTTTGACTCATATGATGTGTACCTCAAGGAATAACGACTCCTATTTCAAATCAAAACTCTAGCATCCCATGGATCACTACCTTTCCAAGATTGTAGGAAATTCATGAATTTATACAAGCAAGCTAACATGGCTGATCCAGAAAAGATGGCAGAGTTTTATGTGAATAAACTTGTGCTGACAAATATGGATACTTGGGACCCCAATCCTACACTTGGGGATATTATGTTTATGGCTCTAATACCTTGGATGATGAATAAGGACACTAGAGAAAAATAAATATGGAGAGTCATGGGAAGAAGAAGCAGAGAACCCTTATATATCAGACCAGCATTGTTCAGCCCAAGAGGAGTCATCCTTAACTGTTGAGAGATTGAAAGGGACCCTGCACTGGTTGAAAGCTACCTTCAGACTCAAACCCAGGTGATAGGCCACTTTGATGATGTTTCTAGGCAGATAGAAGATGAGTGCATTATGGCCAGCCAGAGGAGATGGAACAACCTCCCTCACAACCTCAAGAATAGGGAGTACCATACTCCAGAAATACTGAGGGGTGCATTGGAGATTAAACCATTATACAATAGGGCCATGCACGCTAAAAAGATCCAATGGTTGGGACTAAACCTCAACCCACCTTTGCTGCTGGGGCTGAATGATGAAAAGGACACATATGCTCAAGATAGAGAATGGGAGAATGCAGAAAAGAATAATGGTTTTTACCCCCTTGGGGAAACTTCCCTTCACTTCTCTTTTAGTAAAAACAGTCAAAAACATTAGAAACCACATTTTTTCCCTTCGGACTTACCATCACTCCTCATCGCAGATCGCATCATTTTCCCATTTCCTTTAAGACTTACTACTTTCAAATGTCGATTGCGATATTCTGATCGCGCTCTGCCACCGGTCCCACCACCACATCACCCATTGCAATCACACTTCGCACATTTTCCTCGTTTCTTCAAGACTTACCGCTTTCAAACGTTGATTCTGATATTGCGATCGCGCTCCACCACTGGTCCGACTTCCACGTCACCCATCACAATCAAACTTTGCACCTTTTCCTTGTTTCTTTAAGACTTACTGCTTTCAAACGCCGATTGTGATATTGCAATCGCACTCCGCTGCCAGTCCCACTGCCATGTCACCCATCTCAATCACACTTCGCAAATTTTCCTTGTTTCTTTAAGAATTACCACTCTAAACGCCGATTCTAAACTACACCACATCGCAAATCACCTTTCGCAGTTTTTGTTTTGTTCATGTTAACCTTTAATGCTCCAACCTTGTGACATTGCGATTAGTATATTGCAGATCGCATATCGCACTTCTATCCACCAATCATAACTCTGCCATTGCATATTTCAATCATTCTGCTCAACAAGCATCTTGGCACCATATCATAAGGTTTTATAAGGATTAAACCCCCACTTTCCACTCCTAAGCCCTATTTCATGTGTTAAGCCCTCCATTAGCCTCTTTAGCCCTTTTCTTTCCTCCAAGCTGCAAAATCAACACCTTTTCAATTAGAATTAAGTCATGGGTAGCTTAGTTGCATGGGTAGAAGCATGGTAGATAGACCATGGGATAAATAAAGTGCATTTAGTCGTTTGGCCAAGTTAAGTGTGCTCCAAACAGGTCATTGTGGAATTTTCGCTATAAAGTTTTTTCTACGAAGGTTTAGAAGCTAAACATTTTAGAGGGCAAAGCCAAAATCCTGAGGAGGATCGTTGCAAAATTTCAGATCTTGGTTCGCAATATTTTCAGAGATATGATCTGTGCTAGTTAGGGATTTTTGAAGGCTCCTGAATTTAATCCAAATAGGTCATCGTGTCATGTTCGCTATAATTTTTTTTCTAATAAGGTTCAGAAGTTGATATTTGTAAAGCCCAAAGCAGAAATCTTGAGGAACATTGTCCCAAAATTTCAGAGCTTGTTTTGCAATAGTTTTGGCGATATGATCTGTGAAATTTAGGGCTTTTTCAGGCTTCCGAATTTCATCTCAAAGAGGCGATCGTGGGAAAATATTCATAACTCTCTCTTTGAGCATCAGATTGAAATTCTGTAAAAAGTGGCCACAATTACACAGACTATGGTTTCTTGTCTATTAATTTTAGAGCCAAAGGAGGAAACAGTGACACGTAGCAAGTCATACACATTCGCTCTACTGAACTAGTCCATAATTAGGTCATTTTGGGAGATTAGACATAAATTTGTCCCTAAGAATCAAAATTAGGTCAAACCTATGGCATGCGAAGGAGGATTCAGAGGGCTACTTTAGAGAAAAATTTCAGATATTGAAGATCCGAAATCACAGAGATAATTCAATTTTAATATCAAGCTCCTCAAAAGTAAGAAATTTTTTTGTATTTGTTTCCAAATTGCATAAGTTTGTGTAAAAAATCAGTTTGAAGTGATTCCAAGGGCTTATTGAGCATATATTTCAGTATTGGGTTCTGAAATGCCTCCTAAAAAATAATTCAACACCCATTAAGCCCTCAGAATACTCTACTATGACTCATGAAGATGAAGAATTGCAACATGATCTATCAAAATTACAAGAGCAAGTGTACCAAATTTCGCTCTCGCAAAGGGCAGCAAAAAATGAAATGGAAGTTTTGAATAAAGGCGTGGAAGTGAAGATGGATGGTTTGAAGAAAGGCATGGAAACTAACATGGATGGCGTCGAAGCTAAGATGGAGGACATGGAAGAAAAAATGAAAGACAACATGGAAAACATGAAGAATGATCTAAAAGCAGACATCGAAGGTTTGACAAAGTTGATATAATAAATGATTCTTAATGGTGAAAAGATAGTAGAGGAAACTCATGATGAGAAAAAAATAAATGTTAATCATGATTTCATAAACTCTAATGTTGGATTGAAGAACCATCAAATTCCAAAGATGGATATGAGGAAGTTCGATGGCAAGGATCCCGTAACATGGATACTACAAATGGAGTAATATTTTGATCTCAATAATGTGCAAAACACACAAAAGGTACGCATTGCAACTCTACATTTAGAACAAAATACATTTGTATGGTATCGATGGCTTTGCTCCCATAAAAAAATTGTCACTTGGTCAATTTTTACGGAGGAAATGATAGCACATTATGAGGATACAAAGAGCAACACCTTCTTTAGCCAATTGATAAATCTCAATAAAAGGGTTTAGTGGTGGAGCACATTGAGGACTTCCAAAAATTGAATATAAGGGTAACTGATATTCCAGAGGAACACAGGATTGATGTCTTCATAGGGACTTAAACAATAATATCCAACATGAAGTTCGCGTTTGGGAACATGATTCATTGGAGAAGGCATTCAGGTTGGCAAGAAAAATTGAATGTAAAATTATGGCGACAAGGAAGCCTACCACTCACATCTGTAAAGATGAAAGTGTTGCTACTCCTAGACTTCCACAACCTACAATATTGACACCACAACAATTGGAATAAAAAGGAGAAAAAAGGCTTTGCTACAGTTGTGATAGCAAATACACTAAAGGTCATAAGTTTGCTGAGAAGAAATTATTTTACATAGATTGTGAAGAGGAGGAAGAAAATGAAGAAGAAACTTCAAAAGTAGAGGATATACACCAGAAAGAAACCCTAGAAGAAGAAGAAATGAGTTCGACCATATCATGTAATGCATTGGCAGGAATTACCACTCCTCAAACTCTCAATATAGAAGGACATAAAAAGAAGAAAAAGGTAATAGTGTTGATTGATTCAGATAGTACCCATAATTTTATTCATTGTAAGGTAGCCAAGGAATTGAATTGTTTCCTATACCCTTGAATTGTTTCCTATACCCAGAACCAGAATGTCAAGTGATGGTTGCAAATGGAGGAAATATATATTTCTCTAGAAAATGCCATAATATCAAGCTAGCCATGGGGGAATATGTATTGAATAGTCCAATTCTTTCCATCCCAATGAAAGGTACTGATGTTGTACTAGGAGTACAATGGTTACAATCTTTGCGGACGGTAGCTTTTAATTTTCAAGAACTTTTCTGGAAATTTTATTCGGAAGGAAAGGAAATCAAATTACGGGGTATTGCAGGGAAGCCAGGAAAGATAATAAGCTCTAATTTCATGACAAAGCTTCTGAAGAAAGAAAAACAGGGAGTAATTGCACAATTATGCTCACTAGAAGTTCCAACATCAAAATCATCTATTTCTCCAGATCTCCAAAAAGTCTTGGACAATCATTCCAAGGTGTTTGATACTCCCAAAGGACTCCCACCTATTCATGATCATGATCATGCTATTCATTTGATTCCAGGAAGTGTTCCTCCAAACATAAGGCCTTACGTATATCCTTATGTCCAAAAGAGTGAAATTGAACGTATGATTGCAAAAATGTTAGAGGTGGGTATAATTCAACCTAGTCAAAGTTCTTTCTCTGCTCTAGTAGCATTGGTGCACAAGAAATATGGATCATGGCACATGTGTCCGGATTATAGGGAGCTCAATAAGCTCACTATTAAAGATAAATTTCCCATTCATGTGATTGATGAATTATTGGATGAATTACATGGAGCAATTTATTTTACCAAGTTGGATCTTCGTTCAAGATATCATCAAATTAGAATGAAGACTGAAGATGTTCTGAAAAAAACATTTCAGACTCATGAGGGTCATTATGAATTTTTGGTCATGCCTTTTGGCCTTACCAATGCACCTTCTACATTTCAAGGGTTCATGAATTCCATTTTCAAACCCTTCCTTAGAAAATTTGTGCTAGTATTTTTTGATGATATACTAATCTACAACAGGTCTTGGAAGGATCATGTTCAACATGCTGACAGGGTGCTCAAACTATTGCAGGAGAAACAATTATATGCAAAAACATCCAAATGTTTCTTTGGAGTACAAGAGGTGGAATATCTGGGTCATATTTTATCTCACGAGGGTGTTAAGGTAGACCCTAACAAAATTAAAGCCATCAAGGAATGGAAATTCCCCACAACCATAAAGAAGTTGCGAGGATTTCTCGGGTTAACAGGGTATTATCGCAAGTTTGTTAAGAATTATGGGAGAATAGCAGCACCTCTAACAACATTATTGAAGAAAGATGCATTTTCATGGACTCCTGAAGCAACCAAGGCCTTTGAACATCTTAAAGAGGCAATGTGCCTAGCACCAGTCTTAGCTACGCCAGACTTCACAAAAACCTTTATTGTGGAATGTGATGCCTCAGGAAATGGAATTGGTGTTGTTTTAATGCAAGAAGGAAGACCCATTGCTTTTGAAAGTCATTCAATCAAAGGAAAGTATTTACAAAAGGTTATTTATGAGAAGGAAATGTTGGCAATACTACATGCACTAAAGAAATGGAGACCTTACCTAATGTGAAGACACTTCAAGGTAAAAACTGATCATGATAGTCTTAAACACTTTTTGGAACAAAGACTATCTTCAGAAGAGCAGCAAAAATGGGTCACAAAGATGTTGGGTTATGACTTTGAAATAATCTACAAAAAAGGAAAGCTAAATGTTGTTGCAGATGCACTCTCAAGAAAGAATGAAGAGGTGGAAGCATTGCTTTGTGCCATTTCTATTATCCAACCAGATTGGATAACTGAAGCAAGAGATGAATGGAAGAAGGACAAAGATGTATGGATACTCATTCAAAAGTTGCAGCAAGATCCTAGTACATCTGATACATTTAGTTGGAAAATGATTCCTTATGGTACAAAGATCGCTTATATCTTTGTAAGAATTCCCAACTAAAACAAAAGATTCTTCTGGAATTGCACACTTCTCCTTTAGGAGGACACTCGGGATTTTTAAAAAATTACCACAGGGTGAAGAAAGAATTTTTTTGGGATGGCCTTAAATCTGATATTCAAAATTTTGTGGCGGAATGTTTGGTTTTCCAGAAAAATAAAGTTGAGACAATTAAGACGCCAGGACTTCTACAACCTTTATCCATTCCAAGTCAACGTTGGGAGGAGATTTCAATGGATTTTATCACAGGTTTACCTAAGTCCGAAGGAATGAGTGTCATCATGGTGGTAGTTGATAGACTTACCAAGTATGCACACTTTTGTGCATTATCTCATCCATTTAAAGCAAGTACAGTTGCTACTACATTTATGGACACAATTCAAAAGCTACATGGAAACCCAAGGGTTATTGTGAGTGACAGAGATCCCATTTTTACTGGAAATTTTTGGACGGAGTTATTTTCTTGTTTGGGTACTCAATTAGCTCATAGCTCATCTTATCATCCTCAATCCGATGATCAAACTGAGATAGTAAATAAATGTTTGGAAGGATATCTTCGTTGTTTTGTATCTGATAAACAAACACAATGGGTCAAGTGGTTACCTCTCGCTGAATGGTGGTATAACACTTCCTTCCATACTGCAGCAAAAATAACCCCATTTATGGCACTTTATGGATATCATCCACCATCCATCACATCTTATTTAAGGGAAAATTCTAGGGTTCAAGCAGTGGAGGATCACATCGAGCATCAACAAGAAGTTCTCCAACTCTTAAAGGATAATCTAAATTTGGCACAAAATTGAATGAAACAACAACCATATCAACATTGCAGTGAGATAAGTTTTGATGTGGGAGACTGGGTATTTTTACGGCTACAACCATACAAACAAATGTCCCTCAAGCAAGCTAAGAAGGATAATAAATTATCGCCAAAGTACTATGGTCCTTACAAGGTTTTGCAAAAGATTGGTACTATGGCATACAAATTGGAGCTTCCTGCTTCTTTGTGGGTGCATCCAGTTTTCCATGTTTCATGCTTAAAAAAAGTTATAGGGGACAAACTTCCAGTTCAAATAATATTGCCACAACTTGATGAGGAATGAAAAACCATATTAGAACCTGAAGCAGTCACAGAAACAAGAACTCGACAACTACGAAATCGATCAATTTCAGAGTATCTCATCAAATGGAAGAACTTACCCACTGAAGATTCTACATGGGAGGATGAGAATTTTATACAAAAGCACCCAGATCTACTCAAGCGTTGAGGACAACACTTTTTTGAAGGAGAGGAGCATGTTAGGTCCCTATATTACTAGTATAGTCCCTTATTGTTGTTAGTGTAACCCCCTTATTGTTATTGTAGTACCCCTATAACCCCCATATTGTTATTATTGTGCCCTTAAATTATTATTGTTAAGTCGGCTAGGATTACATTGTGGCCCCACTAGGATTACATTGGGCCCCATGGAGTCCTATATATAGAAAGGAGGTTTTTTCATTTGTATCATCCAAGAATTGTTCATTCATGTAATGTATTGGAGGTTGCCCCCTCGAAGTGGCTTATTTGATGATGGAGTTCACCTAGTGTGGGTTACATCTCTGGGTCTGGTGTCAAGATAATGCAGGTCGCTTCATATAATGTTGTAAGTGATGATGATGTACATGGAATATTCTTTGTCATAACAAGGACATACACCCTTAAACATAGTATATTGTCTCTCCACGAGACGTTCTCCCTATAGGAACTCTCACTCAAGAAGGGCTTCCCTTCAACATGACAAGCTAATACAATATCACAATATTGTGATATCAATCATCCCTTAACATAGTGCCAAACAGGCATCTCACGAATAATACATCATTACAACATTCATAACATTTTTTTAATACGGGCTCTGTGGGGTGGTGGGTTCGTTGGGCTTGTCCCAACCTATTTTTTTTATAAACTTTTAATATAAACACCCAGCCTTTTTCAAATTTTCCGAAATAAGGGGTCACTCAAAAAATTAACTAGGCAACAATTTCGCCCATCTTGGTGGCCAGTTTACGTGCACCAGGTCTCAGTTAATTTGTAGAACCATTAATCCTGGCTTGCATGCCCCCTTTGACAAAAACTTTGAATATCCCTATCTCCTTCATACGTGCTTAGATTGGAGTGTCATTCACACAGTTGGAATGAGGGTGATGAGCACTTCAATTTGGTCCTAGTTTGAGAGCAATTTGGCAACTTTGAATTTTGAGCTATTATAAGCCCTCTTTGACCTCTGAGCATGTCTGGAGCCACCTAGATCATGATAAAACCTTTAACTACAGAGAATATAAATTGGAAACATATATATTCTCTTACAACCTTTTACAACCTTTACAACTCCCTCCTCTATTCTCTATCCATAAATTGATACCAAGGAGAAATGGGGAAAATTAAAACCAATTCCAAAAATATGAACAACCAAAATTTGGATAGATTACAATATATTGTATTTGTTTCTTTTTGGTATATATTGGTTGGAAAAAAACTCAATATCTTATTAAATATGATTTTTATGACATAAAAATATCTTAAATTAACTTGATATGATTCCTTTGCTCACTAAATGCTTTATTTTGGATGTTATCTGGGAATGGTAGCAACAAAAAACACCTCTTAAAACAACCATGTGTATATCTCAATCCACATATTTGTAGGGAATCCACTTATGAGTCACCTAATTGGGGATGTTCTACACAAAACTATGCCATTTCACAAATTCATCTTCATTATTCTAAAAATGGTGTCTAAATTTTGTTATTCATTTATTCTTAGCACAAGTTGAATGAAATGTTTATCATGAGATGGAGGTATATGGAATCAAATTATGTAAAATATAGATAAAATGAAACTAATACCGAATGCAGTATGGGCATGTCCACTAATGCTGAAAATATTACTTTATTTCTTATATAGTTCTTCATTTATGTTCCATGTCTTATTTAAATATATTATTTTAACTAATATTTTTTATTTTTATTTTTCGTTTTTCATTATATTACATATTTTTTTAAACATCATATTACATAGTTTCTATTTAGATTGGTTAAAAATGTTTAATATACTTCCTTTTTTTATGTGATAATGATTAACATGTATTAAGCTTGAAATTAGTTTATTGCACTTTATATAGGAAAATGATTGTTTGAAATTCTCAACACTGATTTTACTGAAAACATTAAAATAAATGTTCATATCATTATAGTTTGTGGAGTTACCAAGATTAAGAAGGTCACACTTGATTTTAAACTGATGATAGTAGATTGGACATTTTAAGAGAGATTTTTTTCATATTCAACCCTCTTACATATCTTAATTTTGAAGGTTCAAGCTCACTAGACTTTATTCTTAGTTTAGTAATGTGAATTTTCTTCTTTACACCAATAAAAGGTCGCATGAAAGAATTGAACTCTAGTAACAACATTTCTCATAATCACCGTCACTAAACCCAATCAACATAACTCATTGGTTCTTATTGAAATACATCTTAATTTAAATTATTTGTTTTGATGGACTTGCAATTTTTTGAATATCTAGTGGGCTGAATTATATATCCACAAAATATTGATCCACATCAAACTATAACATTGCTTGATATTTAGATTTTTATTTAAACAACTTAATTTCATTATTTGTTATATATATATATATATATATATATATATGATTTTCCCTCTATTCTAAATTTTATTTTAATTTTCCATTCATTATTTTTTTTAATATGACAACATGCTTATTGTCCAACATTATTAAATTAAAATTTATATTTTATTATATATTATAATTTTTTAAAGTTTATAAAATTTCTAAATTTAAAAATAAAAACAAAAATAAATATTAAAAAGTTTAGTCCTAGTGGTGCAATTCAATTGGTGATTAAAATAATGCGAGTGTTGAGAAAACATCCAAGGTTCAAATCTCCATGTTGTAACAAGGTCCTTGTTGTAAAGAGGTTTATTAAAATATTTATCTAAATTAATTTATATTCAATTTTTTACACATTTCAAAAAAAGCTTATTATTTTATTTTTAATAAAAATAGATATTAATAAACATTTAATTTTCAATTTTTACATGATTGAAAAAAAAAAACATTATTTTATTTTTAATGAAAATGGATATCCACACACATCTAATTTTAAGGACCACTCATACCAATAAATTCTTACTAACTCCATCTAAATTCCTTAACTTTAAGTTGTAGGTTTGATAATTTGAAAATCCTATACATTAATTTTTTTGTTGCAATTTCAATAAAGTGTTTAGAAAATAATTTTTAAGAAATATAAGATTTTATCTTAATTAAAATGGTGTTATTATTTTAAGATTTGTATAAAGTAAATTTTAATCATAATTAATAGTTCCATAGACATTAAATATATATGGTGTTTAAATATATATGTTTATTTATTTTAGTGAAAGCGACTTTTTGCAAATTTAAATCTATGAAGTGTAGAATTGTATGTGGCTCTATTCACTTCTCTTATTTAATTTAACTAGATAAGGACTTTTTGTAAATAAATAATACTTGGTCTAGTTTTTATTAAAATAAAAAATTAAAGATTGAGGTTAAACTTTATGGAGACATAGAATTGTATGTGGCTCTATTCACTTTGCTTATTTAATTTAACTAGATAAAGATTTTTTTGTAAATAATACTTAGTATAGTTTTTATTAAAGATTGAGGTTAACTTTATAGAGACAACATGAGGAGAGAAATTAAATTAGGAAATCACTAAATTCTTTACACGAATATCCCCACGAGGTGTATGTTGCACAAAGAGTAGTCACAGGGGTTGCATGGGGGTTGTATCCCCCCTTGTTTAGGGGGTTGTATCCTAGAGGAATCCAATGTGAATCCAACAACCCACCTGACATGTAGCTACTAGTAAACGTCTGGGGGTCTATGACTTATCCCCCTCTCCACAAACCGCATCACAAATGGTGGATTTGAATCTTATATATATCACTTTTCTCAGGACTCACATTACTTGGATCACTAATTGAGTTTCCCCCTGGGATTGTAGAAAACATAAATAGTTATTTCAGTCTTATTTGTTTTTTTCTTTGAAGAACCCTATCTTTCTCCCATTCTTTGATTCAAATGGATTTAAATCATATTTAAAAATCTCCTTCATAATTCTGCAAATGGACCAATCTCCTTTTAAACAAATAAATATTCAACATTCTAGACCAACAATTTTCTTGTACACTTCAACTTTATATCTTAGACAGTCTCCACATTTAACCTCTTCTTAGCTTGCCTTTGCACACTTTTTCACTTATCTAGTTAATATTTATGAAATTTAGCAGTTTCAACCTCTACCAAGTAATCTCATGCTTTCTCTCTCTTTACCCAACCATAAACTCAAATCATATAAATTTTATGCAAATTTTCTCCCTCTCACAAATTTCCACAAAATTGATTTTCTACAACAATATTTATTCCTTCATAATCAGATACTTGGATTTTCACATTGTTTGATTTCTACGGATTCCTTCTATTTTAGGTGCTTTTAATTTTAGGCATCCCTAAAACACCAAATTTCCAATCTCAACCCTTGATTTCTAAGGTACCCAAAGAATATAAGTGTGAGAAAGAACTAATGGCTTACGCCTAGTAGGTACTTATACATTTTTCCCTACAAAATATAATATCCAGGTGTTTGTAAGAATGACCAATTTCCAAGACAATGGATAACCATAAGTAGTCTAATCCCAAATATCCTCACAACTGGATGAATTAAGTGATTTGGTATTTTATCCCCACTTCCCTTTGCACCAACATTGCACCACGCCTTGCATCTCGAATAACATATAAACATGTGATGGAGCCCACCTTCACCTTGATAGTGGCACTAAGGCCCCGATCTGAGTATCTAAGATCCGGTCCCCACATCCTTCACACTTGACGCCTTGCCACTAGATGGTCGTATGGACGAATAACACTTTTAAAATTTTGCTCCAAAAAGATCTAGGGATTCAGTACCTAGTTCCCACTTCAATGGACAAATATTTGCACAACCGCCAAATGCCCAATTTTCTTTTGCCTCTAGACTCCAAAATCATTTAAAAACATCAAATTATTAACATTAGGAAGTTTACAAAATTGCTTATGGGCACAAATATTGAGGCCCACCACATCATTTTCCATGTCACTACCACATCACTTTCCACATCTCTTTTTGCTACTTGTCATTCCATGTCACCATAATGTCATCTATCAACCATCTATCACACCATGTCACTATCACATGTCACTTGAAAAAGGGCTACCTGGCCACCCAAAAATTTCAAATCTACCTACCACGTATCATGACCATAAATTTTCATGTCATCATCCGTTCCATGTCATTTCCACCTAGCGCCACATGTACTACCATGTGTAACTTCGGCCACCAAAAGGATTTGAATCCATATGTCACGTGTCCTCAACTCAAGTTGCCATGCCATCAACATGTCACTTGTTTTTGATGTCAACCACTCTTTCACTACCATTTATCTTCATGTGTATTTCCATACCATATTGGGGTCCATATTATGTTTGGCTATGTAAAATTTGGGATTTGGTTGTTTTCATATTGCTCTCATAGAGGCTTGGATGCTCAGATTCCTTAGCACACCCCAAACAGGCTCGAGTGCCCAAATGGTTAGATACCTTGGAACCTTGGTCATTTGGAACAAACTCATGTTATTATTCATTCCTTGGGAGTTATGCTAAGTTCCATATACCAATGGAAATCTCTCTGAGAGGGCTATCAAACCAACAAAATCCCCTTGAGATAGACATCAATGAAAACAATTGCCAATTGTCAATAATTTACGCATGCATTCCAATAATATATTTCAATGTATTAAAAATACTAAATAGTTGCATAAATTTAAAAATGAACCTATATTCTTAATAGCTATACTTATATAATAATATTCTCAATATAACCAAGTATCTCTTTGCATAAAAACATATTCAATTTCTCGTAGCATGTGCAAAATTTATATTATGTGTAAAATATGGGGTATGATTGTCTCTTTAATTATGGATTTGTTTATAGATTACTTCAATCATCACCCTGAACTATTGGGTAATCATGTGTATGGGTTGTGACAAAAAAACATAAGTATAGTGGATACATTAGGATCATACTATGGAGAAACATAATCAAATGTCGTTGAAAATTCACATTAATGATTAAAAAAACAAAAACGGTCCCTCTCAGTATGACACCCCATAATGGATGAAGACATTGTGTGTTACATTACCATCTTTCACCATACCTATATTGTAATAAACTCATATGCACCCTCATTAGACCCTAAAGACAAACTGAGCCGAGGAAGCATATTTGAGGCCTTAAACCACCACATTAACCAAACAATTGGATTTTTTTACCTCTAAAAGGGATATGGACCTCATTAGGAGGATTTCTGCATAATGAATGAGTCTCAAGTCCTTGACCATGGTTGAGAGAGAAAATTAATAGATTTAGGCTCTAAACGAAGCTGACAAGGCTCAAGGGTCATGGATGCAACATCAAAATGTCATATATATGGTTTCCAAATGGAATACAAATACGACTAGTAAGTTTGCATAAAAATATGGGATAGGACGCATTGACCATGTTTGAGTAAGAACTAGGTATTTAGACATTAAAGAAAATAGTGTAAAAAAATATGTTTTGTTAAAAAATGAGAAGTAGCCGGTTTGTATGTTTTAAAATGAAGTGTGGTAAAAATAGTGTTTTTTGGTTCTTAAAATTTAGAATTAATTTGTTAGTTTAAAATGTTTTACCCACGTATTTGTTGAATTTCTTGTGTTGGATTTAGATATGGCATAATGATCTTGGATTTTTGGAATGCAAAGCAACAAAAACTTCAATTTTTTTAAAACCCTTTTCAATAATTCTAATTTTATTTTTATTTTTGGGCTACCAATAGTTCTGCAAAGCAAATATTTGTGTATTTCTTGGGCTACCAAGGTTCTCAATGACCATAACTTTCCTAAATAAATATATAGGCCATGCAACTAGATCTAGATTACAAAATATATTATTATCAGGCTATCCAAACCATAAATAACAAATAATTAAATAACTTACATGCAAGAGAATCATTCAGACTTAGAAGATGAAATGGGAGTTGGGTCTCTCGCACTCGATCCTATATGGGTGATGCCTTGGTGCACCCCAGATGGGCCCGATTTCCTAATGCCAAGATGGCTAAATATCTTGGAACCTTGATGATTTGGAACAACCTTATGTTTTTCTTCATTCCTTAGGAGTTATACTAAGTTCCATATACCATTTGAAATCTCTCTGAGAGGGCTATCACACCAAAAAACTCCCCATGAGCTTGGCATCAACGATGGAACTTGTCAACAATTGGAAAGTGTAAAAAATATATACATGCATTCTAATAATATATTTCAATGTATTAAAAGTACCAAATAGTTCTATAATTTTAAGAATGAACCTAAATTATTAATAGCTATACTTATATAATAAGCTTCTCAACATAACCAAGTATCTATTTGCATAATAACATCATTAATTTGTAGTGGAATGTGCAATGTTTATATTTGGGTAAAATATGGGGTATGATTTTCTCTTTAATCATAGATTTGACATAGATTGCTTCAATCACTTCACCTTGAATTGTTGGGTAATCATGTAGGGGTTGCATCAAGAATACAAGTATAATGGATACATTAAGATCATACTATGGGAAATCTTAATCAAACAAGTAAGTACAAACTGCATCAATGATTATCAAAAGAAAAAATGGTTCTATCTAAAATGATCCCCCATGATGCATGAAGACGTGTTACATTTGCCTTTCAATACACCTATATAATATGAGTTCATATGAAATCAATATTTAGGCCCTAAAAAAATCCTAGAGCTTAGGAACCATATATGAGGCCTTAAACCACCACATTAACCACATATATTGTATTTTTGAACTATAAAAGGGATATGGAACCTATTAGGAGGATTTGTGCATAATGAAAGATCCTCAAGTCCTTGACCATGGTTGAGAGAGAAAATTAAGGGAGTTAGGCTCAGAACGAGGCTCAAAAGGCTCAAGGGTCATGGATGAGGAATCAAACTGAATATATATGGTTTCCAAGTATAATACAAATACCACTAGTAAGTTTGCATAAAAATATGGTATAGGAAGCATTGACCATGTCTGATGAAGAACTAGGTATTTAGATTTTAAAGAACCTTTAAAATGTTAAAAATTATGTTTTGTAAAAGGATGAGAAGTAGTTGGTTTATATGTCTTAAAATGGAATGTGGTAAAAATAATGTTTGTGTGTTCTTAGAATTTATAATTCCTTTGCTAGCTTAAAATATTTTACCCACATATTTGTTGATTTGCTTGCTTTGGATTTAGCTTTGGCATAACCATCTTGGTTGTTTGGAATTCAAAAACAACAAAAAATTCAATTTTTTAAAATCCTTTTCAATATTTTTAGTTTTCATTTTATTTTTAAATTGACTACACACGTCAACTATCTATTATATATTGACTATACAATAAACTAAAATATACAATTTGAAAATAATAAAAACAAATTAATTATGTTAAAACCTTCAAACCTTGCAGTATCATTTGAACTTGTAATTTAATAAATGTCATTTTTAATTTTAAAGTTTCTCTCACCTAATAAAATGTTTGGTAAATTTAATGAAACTCCGAATTTTATTTCAAATATTTCTATTTGACATTCACATATCTTTCTTATAAAATTCTTTTTCATCTCATATATAT
This sequence comes from Pinus albicaulis, assembly GCA_034641835.2. Lineage (NCBI taxonomy): Eukaryota > Viridiplantae > Streptophyta > Pinopsida > Pinales > Pinaceae > Pinus > Pinus albicaulis. The sequence continues at coordinate 355,946 of JAXQQM020064229.1, read as the reverse complement.
ATATATATATATATATATATATATGAAGGAGATTTCTAAATTCAATTGTATTATTTTTATTGTCAAACTATGATCCACTTATAATCTATTTTAAAATATGAAACAAATTTCTTCAATATAATTTCACTTTCTTGCTCATTTTCATGGTTTATATATTAATATTTTAACTAATTATAAAACATCTTAATGTTGTGTTTTTTTTGTAAATCAATACTTTATATTACTAAAAAATACTCATATATACATGGTTGTAGCATCTATTCAGCAAAGGATTTCTTTGTGTATTTCTTGGGCTACCATGGTTCCTAAAGACCATAAATTCCCTAACTAAGCCTTCGTACAAAAATTGGCCAGGCAACTAGATCCATATTACAAAAGATATTAAAAAATTTGTTATTACTAGGCTATCCAAACCATAGATAATAGTGAACTAAATAACCTACATACAAGAGAACCATTGAGACTAAGAAGATGAAATGGGAGTTGGGTCTATGACACTTGATCCTAGAGGTACAATAATGCTAGAGTTGCATTATAAGTGTACATCCACATGGGCAATCAGTGCATCTAGTTTGTCCAACTTAAATGTAGCCCAAATACTTCTTCTTCCATCCCATGATGTCACTAGGGTTCATAATAAAAGTAGATACCTCATTCATAATTTCAAAATCCTAGTGGGATGGCCTCTCCACCCCATCTTACGTTTTCAACCTAAAAATCTATATTCTTGTCTCAGGTGGCACAACATTAAAATATGTACCAACAAAACCCTGGGTGAAAATACTCCTTGTATGTTGGCCTTGTGGGTTGCTTCCCCCACCCCCAGCCTACAACACGTGTTTCTCGGGCAACATGAAGGAAATATATGGGTCACACTTGTAGCAATTTCTATAACTTCCAGCACTTGCAAAGAAATAGTAGAATGCACCAACAAGAACTTCCCCAGGGATTTGACAAGACCCTAAAGATTCATTGTCTAGAATTATCAAATAGACCATGCCATTTGAAGGGCTCACCATCTCAATCCCCATTGAAGTGGATACCCGAGAATTAGAACCCACATACCCCAGGTCAATTAGCCAAAAACAAAGCCATGGGATTTCGAGAGGGGAAATTTATAATAACTCTTAGAATCAGGATATCTAAGGAGCATGGAGAGATGCTTAACCAGTCCCAAAACATTTCCCCAAGAAACCCTAAACCATCAAAGAAGAAAAGCATAAACATTCCCATACCAAACTTTCTCAAGGTAGACATTAAATAAATTTAGTTGAGATAGTTAGAGAACAAACACAAGCACTACTCACAACCCTCCCAATCCACATACATGATTCCAAAAACCCTAGATAAATGAGCTTGGAAAACAACATAGAAGAAAAACAATATTAGGGTGAAAATGACCCGCAAAGGAGGAGTGTCTCAATAGGCTGTGAACCTCTATGAATAGAATCTAGGACACAACTTCACACACCCAGCTTTAATTCCCTCTCATCACCACATCCACAAGACCTCAACATTAGTGTATAATATTTCCACCACCAACATGGGGGTAAAGGTCTAGGACTGGACTTCACCTCCTCTGCTCGAGTCTTGACAGAATGCCCAAAACATCATGGTAAGAGCTAATTTATAACAAAAGGTGGTCATTTGGTGTCATTGCATGTTGGGGGATAACAATGCTCCTTAATCATAAATTCCCATCATGTGCTAAGATGGCAGGCTTAGCCCCTAAGGGACCCTTATCAATATCATTCACACCCCTATTGGGGAATAAAATATCTTAATATGAATATTTTTATTTTTCATTTTTCATTATATTACATATTTTTTTAAACATCATATTATATAGTTTCTATTTAGATTGGTTAAAAGTGTTTAATATACTTCTTTTTTTTATTTGAAATTAGTTTATTGCACTTTATATAGGAAAATGATTGTTTGAAATTCCTTAAATTTTGATTTTACTCTTGAAAAATATTAAAATAAATGTTCCTATATCATTATAGTTTTGTCGAGTTAAAAGGTTAAGAGGGTTGATAAATTGGGATTTAAATGAGATAGAGATTGGACATTTTAAGAGAGATTTTTTTCATATTCAACCCTCTTACATATCTTAATTTTGAAGGTTCAAGTTCATTAGACTTTATTCTTAGTTTAGTAATGTGAATTTTCTTCTTTACACCAATAAAAGGTCACATGAAAGAATTGAACTCTAGTAACAACATTTCTCATAATCATCCTCAATAAACTCAATCAACATAAGTCAATTGGTTCTTATTGAAATACATCCAAATTTTAAATTATTTGTTTATGGACTTGCAATTTTTGGGATATCTAGTGGGCTGAATTATATATCCACAAAATATTGATCCACATCAAACTATAGCATTGCTTAGTATTAATATTTTTATTTAAACAACTAAATTTCATTATTTGTTTAATATATATATATAAAATTTATGATTTTGCCTTTATTCTAATTTTTATTTTAATTTTTCCATTCACTATTTTTTTTAATATGATAACATAATTTATTTATTCAACATTATTAAATTAAAATTTATATTTTATTACATATTATAATTTTTTAAAGTTTATAAAATTTCTAAATTAAAAATAAATAAATAAATAAATATTAAAAAGTTTAGTCCTAGTGGTGCAATTCAATTGGTGATTGAAATAATGTGATTGTTGAGAAAACATTCAAGGTTCAAATCTCCATGTTGTAACAAGGTCCTTGTTGTAAAAAGGTTTATTAAAATATATATCTAAATTAAATATATTCAATTTTTTACACCTTTCAAAGAAAAAATCATTATTTTATTTTTAATAAAAATAGATATTAACAAACATTTAATTTTCAATTTTTTACATGATTGAAAAAAAAAAACATTATTTTATTTTTAATGAAAATAGATATCCACACACATCTAATTTTAAGGACGACTCATACCAAGAAATTCTTACTAACTCCATCTAAATTCCTTAGCTTTAAGTTGTAGTTTTGATAATTTGAAAATCCTATACATTAATTTTTTTGTTGCAATTTCAATAAAGTGTTTAGAAAATAATTTTTAAGAAATATAGGATTTTATGTTAATTAAAATGGTGTTATTATTTTAAGATTTGTATAAAGTAAATTATAATCATAATTAATAGTTCCATAGACATTAAATATATATGGTGTTTAAATATATATGTTTATTTATTTTAGTGACAAAAGTATTTTTGCAAATTTAAATCTATGAAGTGTAGAATTTTACGTGGCTCTATTCACTTCTCTTATTTAATTTAACTAGATAAGGACTTTTTGTAAATAAATAATACTTGGTCTAGTTTTTATTAAAATAAAAAATTAAAGATTGAGGTTAAATTTTATAGAGGCGTAGAATTGTATGTGGCTCTATTCACTTTGCTTATTTAATTTAACTAGATAAAGATTTTTTTGCAAATAATACTTAGTATATTTTTTATTAAAGGTTGAGGTTAACTTTATAAAGACAACCTGAGGAGAGAAATTAAATTAGGATATCACTAAATTTTAAATAATTTTATTTTATTAATAAAATTTTAAATTAAGAAATATTTGTTTATTGTTGTTATAGAAATTTATATGTTAAATTATTAGAGTTTGCATAAAGGGAAAAATTTAGTTGGAGAATAAATGCATAAATTTGTAAAAATATAGAAAAAAGAATGACTTATGTATTCAATAATGATGAAAAAATTAAATGCATAACCCAATTAAATTTAAACTAAGCTTAACTGAAGCACTAAAACTAACTAAATCTAAATTAAAAAATAATAATAATAAAAAAGAAAACAAAAACATTTAAATTTTATTATTTCTCAAGTGTATGTAAACACTTAAGTAAGTGTATGGACTCCTGAAGCAACTAAGGCCTTTGAACATCTTAAAGAGGCAATGTGCCTAGCACCAGTCTTAGCTACGCCAGACTTCACAAAAACCTTTATTGTGGAATGTGATGCCTCAGGAAATGGAATTGGTGTTGTTTTAATGCAAGAATACAAAAGGCTATTTATGAGAAGGAAATTTTGGTAATACTGCATGCACTAAATAAATGGAGACCTTACCTAATGGGAAGACACTTCAAGGTAAAAACTGATCATGATAGTCTTAAACACTTTTTAGAACAAAGATTGTATTCAGAAGAGCAGCAAAAATGGGTCACAAAGGTGTTGGGTTATGACTTTGAAATCATATACAAAAAAGGGAAGCTAAATGTTGTTGCGGATGCACTCTCAAGAAAGGATGAAGACGTGGAAGCATTCCTTTGTGTCATTTCAATTATCCAACCATATTGGATAACCGAAGCAAGGGATGAAGGGAAGAAGGATGAAGAAGTGTGGACTCTCATTCAAAAGTTGCAGCAAGATCCTAGTGCATCTGATACATTTAGTTGGAAAAACGATTCGTTACGGTACAAAGATCGCTTATATATTTGCAAGAATTCCCAACTAAAATAGAAGATTCTTTTGGAATTGCACACTTCTCCTTTAGGAGGACACTCGGGATTTTTAAAAACTTACCATAGGGTGAAGAAATAATTTTTTTCGAATGGCCTTAAATCTGATATTCAAAATTTTGTGGCGGAATGTTTGGTTTGCCAGCGAAATAAAGTTGAGACAATTAAGACCCCGGGTCTTCTACAACCTTTATACATTCCAAGTCAACGTTGGGAAGAGATTTCAATAGATTTTATCACAGATTTACCTAAGTTCGAAGGAAGGAGTGTCATCATGGTGGTAGTTGATAGAATTACCAAGTATGCACACTTTTGTGAATTATATCATCCTTTTAAAGCGAGTACAGGTTCTACTGCATTTATGGAAACAATTCAAAAGCTACATGGAAACCGAAGATTATTGTAAGTGACAGTGATCCCATTTTTACAGGAAATTTTTGGACGGAATTATTTTCTTGTTTGGGTACTCAACTAGCTCATCTTATCATCCTCAATCCGATAGTCAAATAGAGATAGTGAAAATAAAGTTGAGACAATTAAGACCCCGAGTCTTCTACAATCTTTATACATTCCTTGTCAACATAGGGAGGAGATTTCAATAGATTTTATCACAGGTTTACCTAAGTTCGAAGGAAGGAGTGTCATCATGGTGGTAGTTGATAGAATTACCAAGTATGCACACTTTTTTGAATTATCTCACCCTTTTAAAGCGAGCACAGTTGCTACTGCATTTATGGAAACAATTCAAAAGCTACATGGAAACCCGAAGATTATTGTAAGTGACAGTGATCCCATTTTTACAGGAAATATTTGGACAGAATTATTTTCTTGTTTGGGTACTCAACTAGCTCATCTTATCATCCTCAATCTGATAGTCAAACAGAGATAGTGAATAAATGTTTGGAAGGATATCTTCATTGTTTTGTATCTGATAAGTAAGCAAAATGGGTCAAGTGGTTATCTCTCACTAAATGGTGGTATAACACTTCCTTCCATACTTCAGCAAAAATGCATTTATGGCACTTTATGGATATCATCCACCATCCATCACATCTTATTTAAGGGAAAATTCTAGGGTTTAAGTAGTGGAGGATCACATCGAGCATCAACAAGAAGTTCTCCAACTCTTAAAGGATAACCTAAATTTGGCACAAAATCGAATGAAACAACAGGCAAATCAACATCACAGTGAGAGAAGTTTTGATGTGGGAGACTATGTATTTTTACAGCTACAACCATACAAACAAATGTCCCTCAAGCAAGCTAAGAAGGATAATAATTACTAAGAAGGATAAGCAAGCTAAGCTAAGACTGTGTATCCCCGATCTAGACTTGGATCTTCCTTTTCTTGATTTACTGCGATATCCTAAGCTCTTTCCTCTTTCCATTCTCCTTCCCCTAAACTCTGCACTCAAAGCACTACCTGATGTCTCATCGGAGCTTCTCCGTCTCATTTCCTCACTAAGGATAGCACCGAAAACATCATCAAACTTTAAAGTACTAAATCCAGAGACAAAGTTACTAATGGCCATTACTAAACCATTCCAACTATCTGGCAATGAGCACAAGAATAACAGAGCTCTAACTTCATCATCAAAGTTTACCCCTATAGAACTTAACTGACTGGTAACTGTATTAAAATCATTTAAATGGTCTGAAATAGATCCACCTTCCAACATCTTCATATTAAATACTCGTTTCATAATAAATACCTTGTTTGATGCTGAGGGTTTTTCATATAGTTTCGCCAACGTCTGCTTCAAACCCTCTATTGTTGTTTCCTTTGAAATATTGAAGGTGATTGATACTGCAAGGCACAACTGTACTGTTCCGAGTACCTTTATATTAGAATGTTCCATTCCGCGTCTGTCATGGCCGTCAGCTTCTTTGTTTTTCCGCTCAATGGTAGGTACAGATCTTTCTGATATAGATAATCTTCCATCTGCATCTTCCACAACGGGAAGTTTTGGCCGTTAAATTTCTTGACCCTAAACTTACCATCTTCCGCCATTTCTCCCACTCGAACCAGGAACCCTTCTTTCCTGCGAGTTTATCAGCCAAATATACCTTCGGCTCTGATACTAGTTGTTAGAAAATTATATATTATGGAGCAATGAAACACATAAAATATGCAGAAAATACAAGCACACAAAACACATAAAATCAGAGAGACACAGATATACGTGGTTCACCCAGTTTGGGCAACGTCCACCCTGAACATCCATTCCTTCCTTTCTATTATCCAGCAAAATGAAGAGACAAAACCTACAGCATATCCACTATAATAATCTATGTTCTCTCTCACAGTCTCCCCTATCTATTTCCCGCTCAGAGAATACACATGTAATGCACAACCGCAATACAATACCCTCATACAAAGAGAGGGGTTGCCTTCTAGGGAAAAAAAACCTAAACTAAACATAACTTCTACCGTGAGATCATTCGCCTAATGAACGGCCTAGATTGACTAGAAACTACTATACTTTTACAAGGAAATTTTACATTTGTTTTTAGCTTCGAGGGCGCTGCCTCCGAAACCCCTGCCGGGGGACCGTTGGCCCCCGGACCCCTCAGTCGGGGGGTCAGCCCCCCCGCTGCAAGGGTGTACATTTTTCCTGTGGTATACATCCAGCTAAAACAAGGATCTCTGAATCAGGATCAAAATTAGGCTCCACACCCAACATAAATGATTCCTAATGGTGAAAATATAGTAGAGGAAACTCATGATGAGAACAAAATAAATGTTAATCATGATTTCATAAACTTTAATTTTGGATTGAAGAACCATCATATTCCAAATATGGATATGAGGAAGTTTGATGTCAAGGATCCCATAACATGGATACTACAGATGGAGTAATATTTTGATCTCAATAATGTGCAAAACACATAAAAGGTACGCATTGCAACTTTACATTTAGAACAAAATACATTTGCATGGTATCGATGGCTTTGCTCCCGTAAAAAAACTGTCACTTGGTCAATTTTTATGGAGGAAATGATAACACATTATGAGGATACAAAGAGCAACACCTTCTTTAGCCAATTGATAAATCTCAAACAAATGGGTTTAGTGGCGGAGCACAATGAGGACTTCCAAAAATTGAATATAAGGGTAACTGATATTCCAGAGGAACATAGGATTGATGTCTTCATAGGGACTTTAAAGGATAATATCCAACATGAAGTTCGCGTTTGGGAACCTAATTCATTGGAGAAGGCATTCAGGTTGGCAAGAAAAATTGAATGTAAAATTATGGCGACAAGGAAGCCTACCACTCACATCTATAAAGATGAAAGTGTTGCTACTCCTAGACTTCCACAACCTACAAGATTGACACCACAAAAATTGGAAGAAAAAAGAGCAGAAGGGCTTTGCTACAGTTGTGATAGAAAATACACTAAAGGTCATAAGTGTGCTGAGAAGAAATTATTTTACATAGATTGTGAAGAGGAGGAAGAAAATGAAGAAGAAACTTCAAAAGTGGAGGATATACACCAGGAAGAAACCCTAGAAGAACAAGAAATGAGTCCGACCATATCATGTAATGCATTGGCACGAATTACCACTCCTCAAACTCTCAAGATAAAAGGACATATCAAGAAGAAAAAGGTAATAGTGTTGATTGATTTGGATAGTACCCATAATTTTATTCATTGTAAGGTAGCCAAGGAATTGAATTGTTTCCTATACCTAGCACCAGAATGTCAAGTGATGGTTGCAAATGGAGGAACTATAAATTTCTCTGGAAAATGCTATAATATCAAGCTAGCCATGGGGAAATATGTATTGAATATTTCAATGCTTTCCATCCCAATGGGAGGTGTTGATGTTATAATAGGAGTACAATGGTTACAATCTTTGGGAAAGGTAGCTTTTAATTTTCAAGAACTTTTCTTGAAAAAAAATTTCGAAGGAAAGGAAATCAAATTATGGGGTATCGCAGGGAAGGCAAGAAAGATAATAAGCTCTAATGTCATGACAAAGCTTTTGAAGAAAGAACAACGGGGAGTAATTGCACAATTATGCTCACTAGAAGTTCCAATATCAAAATCATCTATTTCTCCAGATCTCCAAAAAGTCTTGGACAATCATTCCAAGGTGTTTGATACTCCCAAAGGACACCCACATATTCGTGATCATGATAATGCTATTCATTTGATTCCAGAAAGTGTTCCTCTAAACATCAGGCCTTACATATATCCTTATGTCCAAAAGAGGGAAATTGAACGTATGATTGCAAAAATGTTAGAGGCTAGTATAATTCAACCTAGTCAAAGTTCTTTCTCTGCTCCAGTAGTATTGGTGCGCAAGAAAGATGGATCATGGCGCATGTGTCCGGATTATAGGGAGCTAAATAAGCTCACTATTAAAGCTAAATTTCCCATTCTTGTGATTGATGAATTATTGGATGAATTACATGGAGGAATTTATTTTACCAAGTTGGATTTTCATTCAGGATATCATCAAATTAGAATAAAGATTGAAGATATTCCGAAAACAACATTTCGAACTCATGAGGGTCATTATGAATTTTTGGTCATGCCTTTTGGCCTTACCAATGCATCTTCTACATTTCAAGGGTTCATGAATTCCATTTTCAAACCCTCCCTTAGAAAATTTGTGCTAGTGTTTTTTGATGATATACTAATCTACAACAGGTCTTGGAGGGATCATATTCAACATGTTGACAAGGTGCTCAAACTAATAGAGGAGAAACAATTATATGCAAAAACATCCAAATTTTTCTTTGGAGTACAAGAGGTGGAATATCTAGGTCATATTGTATCTCAGGAGGGTGTTAAGGTAGACCCTCACAAAATTAAAGCCATTAAGGAATGGAAAGTCCCCACAACCATAAAGTAGTTGCGCGGATTTCTCGGGTTAATAGGTTATTATCTTAGCTTTGTTAAGAATTATGGGAGAATAGCAGCACCTCTAACAACATTATTGAAGAAAGATGCATTTTCATGGACTCCTGAGGCAACTAAGGCCTTTGAACATCTTGAAGAGGCAATGTGCCTAGCACCAGTCTTAGCTATGCCAGACTTCACAAAAAACTTTAGTGTGGAATGTGATGCCTCAGGAAATGGAATTGGTGTTGTTTTAATGCAAGAAGGAAGACCCATTTCTTTCGAAATTCGTTAAATCAAAGGAAAGTATTTACAAAAGGCTATTTATGAGAAGGAAATGTTGGCAATACTGCATGCACTAAAGAAATGGAGACCTTACCTAATGGGAAGACACTTCAAGGTAAAAACTGATCATGATAGTCTTAAACACTTTTTAGAAAAAATACTGTATTCAGAAGAGCAGCAAAAATGGGTCACAAAGGTGTTGGGTTATGACTTTGAAATCATATACAAAAAAGGGAAGCTAAATGTTGTTGCATATGCACTCTCAAGAAAGGATGAAGACGTGGAAGCATTCCTTTGTGTCATTTCAATTATCCAACCAGATTGGATAACCGAAGCAAGGGATGAAGAGAAGAAGGATGAAGAAGTGTGGACTCTCATTCAAAATTTGCAGCAAGATCCCAGTGCATCTGATACATTAAGTTGGAAAAATGATTCGTTACGGTACAAAGATCGCTTATATATTTGCAAGAATTCCCAACTAAAACAAAAGATTCTTTTGGAATTGCACACTTCTCCTTTAGGAGGACACTCGAGATTTTTAAAAACTTACCATAGGGTGAAGAAATAATTTTTTTCGGATGGCCTTAAATCTGATATTCAAAATTTTGTGGCGGAATGTTTGGTTTGCCAGCGAAATAAAGTTGAGAAAATTAAGACCCCGGATCTTCTACAACCTTTATACATTCCAAGTCAACGTTGGGAGGAGATTTCAATAGATTTTATCACAGGTTTACCTAAGTTCGAAGGAAGGAGTGTCATCATGGTGATAGTTGATAGAATTACCAAGTATGCACACTTTTGTGAATTATCTCATCCTTTTAAAGCGAGTACAATTGCTACTGCATTTATGGAAACAATTCAAAAGCTACATGGAAACCCGAAGATTATTGTAAGTGACAGTGATCCCATTTTTACAGGAAATTTTTGGACGGAATTATTTTCTTGTTTGGGTACTCAACTAGCTCACCTTATCATCCTCAATCCGATAGTCAAACAGAGATAGTGAATAAATGTTTGGAAGGATATCTTCGTTGTTTTCTATCTGATAAGCAAGCACAATGGGTCAAGTGGTTACCTCTCGCTAAATGGTGGTATAACACTTCCTTCCATACTACAGCAAAAATGACCCCATTTATGGCACTTTATGGATATCATCCACCATCCATCACATCTTATTTAAGGGAAAATTCTAGGGTTCAAGCAGTGGAGGATCACATCGAGCATCAACAAGAATTTCTCCAACTCTTAAAGGATAACCTAAATTTGGCACAAAATCGAATGAAACAACAGGGAGATCAACATCGCAGTGAGAGAAGTTTTGATTTGGGAGACTGTGTATTTTTACAGCTACAACCATACAAACAAATGTCCCTCAAGCAAGCTAAGAAGTATAATAAATTATCGCCAAAGTACTATGGTCCTTACCAGGTTTTGCAAAATATTGGTACTATGGCATACAAATTGGAGCTTCCTGCTTCTTCACGAGTGCATCATTTTTTCCATGTTTCATGCTTAAAAAAGGTTATAGGGGACAAAATTCCAGTTCAAACAATATTTCCAAAACTTGATGAGGAAGGAAAAACCATATTGGAACCTGAAGCAGTCACAGAAACAAGAACTGGACACCTACGAAAACGATAAATTTCAAAGTATCTCATAAAATGGAACAACTTACCCACTGAAGATTCTACATGGGAGGATGAGAATTTTATACAAAAGCACCCAGAGCTACTCAAGCATTGAGGACAACACTTTTTTGAAGGAGAAGAGCATGTTAGGTCCCTATATTACTAGTATAGTCCCTTACTGTTGTTAGTGTAACCCCCTTATTGTTATTGTTGTACCCCTATAACCCCCATATTGTTATTATCGTGCCCTTAAATTATTATTGTTAGGTCGGCTAGGACTACATTGTGACCCCACTAGGATTACATTGGGCCCCATGGAGTCCTATATATAGAAAGGAGGTTTTGTCATTTGTATCATCCAAGAATTGTTGATTCATGTAATGTATTGGAGGTTGCCCCCTCGAAGTGGCTTATTTGATAATGGAGTTCACCTAGTGTGGATTATGTCTCTGGGTCTGGTGTCAAGATAGTGTAGGCCGCTTCATATAATGTTGTAAGTGATGATGATGTATATGGAATATTCTTTGTCATAACAAGGACGTATATCCTTAAACATAGTATATTGTCTCTCCATGAGACGTTCTCCCTATAGGAACTCTCACTCAAGAAGAAGGGCTTCCCTTCAACATGAAAAGCTAATACAATATCACAATAATGTGGCAAAAAATTTCACAATATCACAATATTGTGATATCAATCATCCCTCAACATAGTGTCAAACAGGGATCTCACGAATAATACATTATCACAACATTCATAACATTTTTTTAATATGGGCACTGTGGGGTGGTGGGTTCTTTGGGCTTGTCCCAACCTATTTTTTTTATAAACTTTTAATATAACCACCCAGCCTTTTTCAAATTTTCTGAAATAAGGGGTCAGTCGAAAAATTAACTAGGCAACAATTTCGCCCATCTCGGTGGCCAGTTTATGTGAACCAAGTCTCAGTTAATTTGTAGGACCATTAATCCTGGCTTGCATGCCCCCTTTGACCAAAACTTTGACTATCCCTATCTCCTTCATACGTGCTTAGATTGGAGTGTCATTCACAGAGTTGGAATGAGGGTGACGAGCACTTCAATTTGGTCCTAGTTTGAGAGAAATTTGGCGACTTTGAATTTTGAGCTATTATAAGCCCTCTTTGACCTCTAAGCATGTCTGGAGCCACCTAGATCATGATAAAACCTTGAAATATAGAGAATATAAATTGGAAACATATATATTCTCTTACAACCTTTTACAACCTTTACAACTCCCTCCTCTATTCTCTATCCATAAATTGATACCAAGGAGAAATGGGGAAAATTAAAACCAATTCCCAAAATATGAACAACCAAAATTTGGACAGATTACAATATATTGTCTTTGTTTCTTTTTGGTATATATTGGTTGGAAAAAAAACTCAATATCTTATTTGTTGGGAAAAATACTGAGAGGGGGGGGGGGGGGGGGGTGAATCTGTATTTACTGCATATTAAAAACTTTTTACTTTTTCATTCCCTAGAAACCCATACGCTACTTTCCTGATACATACTCGCGTATATACGCGGATATCCTTTACTAAACTAGCGTATGCACAGAGATCTTAATATACACTTAGTTCTTTACTTAGATCCTTGCATTTATTCATTCATCAGATGTTTATATAGCAGTAGACATGTGCAGTAATAACATTATAAACCATCAAACAGAATAAACCATCACACATAAGCATCACACATGAACACCAGGATTTTAGGTGGAAACCCAAGTCAAGAGAAAACCACCGCTGCCGTTGCTCAGCCTTCAATATTTTATTATAGAGAAAACATCTTACAACATATGTGTTGGTGCAGACTCCTACCAGCACGCAGGCACCCACCTGCGCTCGTTTACCAGCCTCTCCTGGAAGGGAGCTCCAACCCCCTGACTCGTTTACCAGCCTCTCCTGGAAGGGAGCTACGACCCCTTGATCTCGTTTACCAGCCTCTCCTGGAAGGGAGCTACAACCCCCTGACTGAAGGCTACAACCCTCAACACCTCTACGGACCACGTTTCATCAATTTTCACACTGGATCCAAAGCTTCCTTTAGGACACCACTTGTAGGCCACATTTCATCATATTTTCAGACTGGACCCTTTCCATACTATTAAGCACAGTCAACCATGAAACAGATACATATAACTCACTGACAGATATCAGTAAACTAGCAGAACAGATCAGACATTTCTTACCACGGACTTCAGCAAACCCTAGTTTGCATACGCGCTTTCCTTTCACTGATGTCGCGTATATACGCGCTTCCTGTTCACATAAACCAGCGTATACTTACATTTACGCCAATGCAGTCTAATTTCATTGTGCATACGTGATTTCTCTTCAGCGAAGCCGCGTATATACGCGCTTCCTCTGCGTCAAACAAGCGTATGGTTCTTCAGATATTTAGGTCATTGCAATTCTTCACGACAGATACATCACACAGATTTTACCCTTTACTTCAGACAGATGTTCGCCTCATCTCAGATCTAATTATTCCATAAACAGATCTAGCAAATACAAGTACATTTCATATCTAGATACCCTTCTTCATCATTGGTGCATCATGCATTCAGATCTATCATTCAACTGTAACCCTTTCCATTCAGATATACTTCAGAGAGAAGTATTCATTCAAACTCAAACATCTTGCACCCACACTCATCATTTGCACAATGAATTTCTTCTCCTTATATAGGTTTACCCTTTTTCAATACCATGAGCCAAAACCACATTACTTCCGATGGTATTCCTAGACGGGGTCATTTAGACGAATCATTACCCAATACAATGGGTCAATACCATGGTGGTTACCCCTGTTTTTGCACTTTATGAGCGCTTTTGCCCATATGCGACTTGGCACGTTGTTTTTCGCGTGCATACGTGACTTCTCCTAGACAGATCCACGTATGCCTTGAGACATACTCTTTTTCATCATGCTTTGACACATACTGACAATTCTTCCAATATTACATTCTGTACCCACAAGCCCATCAGGTCAAGAATAACTTCATCAGGTGGATTGCCATCAAGGAAAACACATGTCAACAGTCTCATGTCTTCATCTTCATTCAGTGGGTTGCCATCAAGGACAACACTCTGCATCATATTGCCAACAATCTCCCCCTTTGGACTTGATGGCAACCACGATGGTGTTTGGTTACCACAAAAGATAGGTACATTAAGAATACAATGACACGATGTCACTCTCCCCATTTTTGACACCATTCTTTCTCTTCATTCAAACACCATGTCACTCTCCCCCTTTGACATCAAGGGCAAAGGGTGGATCAAAACCAACATACTCTCCCCCTTTTCTCCGCATGTGGAAGAAGCGTTCTGCAGATCTGATATATATGCTGACGTGACCAAGCTCCCCCTGAGTTCATGCTGAATCTTCAAACATATTTTTCAATGAAGTACAAGACTCTATGAACTTCCTATCACCAAAGACTCATACTTACATCAAATATCCAACCAAGTGGATTTACATATAAGACTCAAGTACCCAACCAAGTGGGTTTACACATTTCAACTCATCTACCCAACCAAGTGGGTTTACACATTTGACTCAGCTACCCAACCAAGTGGGTTTACAAATTTGATAAGTCCTTACATGACTGAATATTACAATTTTACATCATGGGTCTCAACAAGACCTTTTCACCAAATTACAAAAATGACCATTTAAGACCAACACCTAGAAAGTCCTCAAGAAAGAGAACATTTTTCAGAATCAACATAATGCCAACAATGCATTATACTCAGGAACACAAATGCTCCCCCTGAATCTGTGCATCCAAGCATCCTTCTCATATGACTAAGGCTCCCCCTTAGTTTGTGCATCCTCAACACTTTCACCAACAAATCATCAAGGCATCTTTATCAAAACATTAGAAATAAAATTATGAGAACTGGAACACCACCAGAGATACCAAACAGTATCAGAGATACCAAACAGCACTGCAGCTGTGCTGAAGAGAGCTGACTCCAAACAGATTTTGTCAGCAATCAGACATACGCGGTTTTCTGTACATGAACTCGCGTATATACGCGACTGTGTTTCAGGAAATCCGCGTATCCAATGCCATCTTCTAAATTTATGTAGATTTGTTCTTTTGACTGGAAGAGAGCACTCCTAGCTTCTGTCTTAGATACTCGAACGCTTCCCTGGGTAGAGGTTTGGTAAAGATATCAACAACTTGTTCTTTGGAGGGAACATACTCCAACTTCACCTTTTGCTCAAGCACTTGTTCGCGTAAGAAGTGATACTTGATGGGAATGTGCTTGGTCTTCGAATGCATAACAAGATTCTTTGAAATACTGATGGCACTTGTATTGTCACACTTAATGGGGACAGGAGGTGTACATTTGATTTGAAAATATTGTAAGGTTTGCATCATCCAAAGGAGTTGAGTGCAACAAGATGTGGCAGCCACATATTCTGCTTCTGTTGTAGATAAGGCAATAGAATTTTGCTTCTTGCTGAACCAAGATACTAACCGGGGTCCCATATAGAATGCACCACCACTAGTGCTTTTCCGATCATCAACACTTCCAGCCCAATCTGCATCATTGTAAGCATGAAGAGTAAGATCAGCATTCTTTGGATACCATAGACCAAAGTCTTGAGTTCCTTGTAGATATTTGAAAATTATTTTAACAGCCTGAAGGTGAGACTCTTTTGGATTAGCTTGGAATCGTCCAACAATCCCAACTGCATGCATAATGTCTGGTCTAGTCCCAGTGAGATAAAGTAGAATTCCTATCATTGATCTGTATTCTGGTTGATTCACCGTGGGAGAATCATCATGAGAACTGAGATTGCATCCAGTTATCATTGGTGTACTTACAGGTTTGCATTCTTCCATGCCATATTTCTTCAGAATTTGCTTAAGATATTTTGCTTGTGATAGGAATATACCATCTGCAGTTTGATGCACTTGTAAGCCAAGAAAGAATGTTAGTTCCCCAAGTAAGGACATTTCAAATTCTTGCTGCATGACATAAGCAAATTTTTGACTCAAAGATTCTTCGTTACTCCCAAAAATGATATCATCAACATATACAACCACAATCAATAGTTTATCATTTTCAACTTTTGTGTATAAGTTGCTATCAACAGACCCTTTTGAAAATCCTTGTTGATGAAGATATTTGTCAAGACGATAATACCATGCCCTTGGAGCTTGTTTGAGACCATATAGAGCCTTTTTAAGTCTACAAACAAGATTTTCATCATTTCCCAAAATGAATCCTTCCAATTGTTCTATATATACTTCTTCTTCTAGATCACCATTAAGAAAAGCAGATTTAACATCCATTTGATAAACTTTGATTTGATGATAACTTGAAAAAGCAAGAAACATTCTTATGGCTTCAAGTCTAGCTACAAGAGCAAAAGTTTCTTCAAAGTCTATACCTTCTTGTTGAGTATACCCTTTGCAAACCAGTCTAGCTTTGTTTCTTACAACATCCCCATTCTCATTTAACTTTTTCTTGAAAATCCATTTAGTTCCAATGACATTTTTATCATGTGGTCTTGGTACCAATTCCCAAGTGTCATTCTTTTCAATTTGATCGAGCTCTTCATCCATGGCTTGCTTCCAAAATTCATCTTTGCTAGCTTGATTAACATTGTGTGGTTCAATTGTGGATAGAAGTGCCAGATGACTAGAAGATCCCACCAGAGTTCTCCTCGTTCGTACACCCGATTCCTTGTCTCCCAAAATTTGAGATTCAGGATGATTCTTTTGAACATATCTAGATGGAGCTTTTTCATATAGATCATTTTCAGGTTCTTCATTGGATCCACTGTTTATATCATTTCTATTTGATGTAGAAGGCCATAAGTCACCATCATCTTCTTTTGTTGTTTGTGTTTCTTCTTTAGGAGCTACAGGAGACTCATCAATAATAACATCAATACATTCAACAATCTTTCGAAGCCTTTTATTGTAACATGTGTATGATTTGCTTGAAGATGAGTAACCAAGAAATATCCCTTCATCTGATCTAGTTTCAAACTTGCCAAGCTTTTCATCATTATTTTTGATAAAGCATTTACTTCCAAAAACTCTTAAATGCTTCACAGTGGGAGAATTACCATACCAGAGTTCGTATGGAGTTTTGTCACTATTTACCCGAACATGAGCCTTGTTGAGAACAAACACGTCAGACAGTCACAGCTACCCGTAACATGTCAGAGTTCCAATCATCAAGCATAGCTTCCAGCCATTTGAACAATTGTTCTATTCATTCTTTCTGCTACGCCATTTTGTTGTGGAGTGCCTGCTACAGAGAACTGTCTTTTTATGCCATGTTGTTCACAAAATTCAAAGAATTCATTTGATGTATATTCTCCTCCTCGATCAGATCTAAGACACTTGAGTTTTAGATCTAATTCATTTTCTACCAATGCTTTGAAGATCTAAAATTTTTCAAATGCTTCATCTTTGTGTTTAATGAACCCGATCCAACACATTCTAGAGTAGTCATCAATAAATAAGATATAGTATTCTTCCCCACGTAGTGACTTCTTCCTCATAGGTCCACAGATGTCAGTATGAATGAGTTCAAGAGGCTTACTTGAAGATCCTTCTTTGGCATTGAATCGTACTCTGGTCTGCTTACCGAATTGACAAGATTTGCATATGATACTTTCTGGTAGATTAATATTGGGAAGATCACGAACAGCTTGAAGTCTGCTTGCTTTGTTGATTTGAGATAAGCTCAGATGCCCTAGCCTTCTATGCCATAGCCAATTTTCTGAATACTTGCTCAAGTGACATTGATCTTTGCAGTTTAGTACATACAAGTTGCTTGGATTTCTTTTCCCTTTTATAATAATTTTACCTGTATCAAGATCACGAACCACACATTCTTTTGAACTAAAGACAACTTCAGTTCCTTGATCACACATTTGACTTACTCTCAACAGATTATGCCTTAATCCATCCACATACATGACATCCTTAGCCTTCACCTTTTCTTTTAGAAACACGGACCCTTTTCCTTTAATTACAGCAGGAGAATCATTTCCAAAAGTTACTTTCTTTTCTTTTTCTAGAGCATTATATGTAAGGAGTTTTCTTTTGTCACCTGTCATGTGTCTTGAGAATCCACTATCAATGTACCATTGATTTTCTTCACCTTCTGCAAATAATGCTATCCCACAATTTTCAACCTGTAATTCCTTCTTTTTCCATACTTTGGAACTTGAGGGAAAGTGCTGTTTTGGTTGGACTTTTCTCCTGCATTCAGATTCTTCATGGCCAAAGTTATTGCAATAAGCACATTCAACTTCATTTTGAAGAGGAGAAAAGTTGTTATAGGTATTCTTCTTTGGTTCAGTATCCAACCTTTTCTTTCTTGCTTCTCTTGTCATGATGGTTTTGTAAGCAACACATTGAGCAACTTTGTGACCAAAATTGTGACATGTAAAACATTGTCCATTGAAATAGACATTTTTGTAATCACGAAATCTTCTATTTGGATTTACCTGCTGGTTGGAGCTCCTTTGAAAGTTATTCCTTTCAGTGTTCCTTGAAGTGCGATGATCCTGCTTTACCTATAAAGAATCCTTGCTTCCTTGTTGAGAGGCAGAATATTGTAAACCAGTAGTTGTTGCCTTTAGATAGTTTGGTGCTGAAGCCTGAGAGGATTCTCCAATATATCCAAGACCTGTTTTTATGAGAGGAGAACGTTGAGCATTGATAATTTCATCTAAGGTTTCTGAACTTTTAGCAAATCTAAGATTGAGAGTTTTTCCTTTCTCATTATCTTTCCTTAGACTTACAACTTCACACTCCAATTCCTCAATGCGTTTTTCCTTTGCTTCAAGCTGATTTTCAAGAGTCTCTATGATTATGTTCTTTTCTTCTAGGCTTACTTTGAGTTGATTGTTTTCTTCAAGAAAATCATTTTCTTCCAGAGCATCCACAAAAGTATCCTTTTCTTCTCTAGATTCTTTTTCCATGAGCAGTTTAATATCATGGTCAGAATCTTCTTCATCTTCACTAGACACTTCATCATCATCTTCATTTGCATAATAACTCTTCCTCTTTTCAAATTGTTTCCCTTTACCACGTTTTTCTCTATAAGGACATTTAGCAGCATAGTGACCAACTTTTCCACACTCAAAACATTTGAAGGGAAGCTTACCTGTGAATCTTCCAGTTCCTAGTTGGAGTTTTCTCACGAAATTCGCTTCTTCTTCATCGGATATATAGCTGGATTCTTTGACAACTTCCTTTTCTTTTCCTCTTGCAGATACCTTAAAAGCAGTTTCTCTGATTTGAGAAGAACCTCCTTGTCTCATTTCAAAAGTAGTCAGAATACCATGTAATTGAACAATAGTAAGAGTTTGCAGATCTTGCCTTTCTTCAATAGCTGAAACTTTAGAGTCAAATTTTGAAGTCAGGGATCTTAAGACTTTTTCCACCAGAGTAGTATTGGTTATGGTTTCACCCAAATTTCTCATTTGATTTACAATATCATCCAAATGTAATAAGAAATGGGCAATACTCTCATCACTATGCATCTTCAAATTTTCATATTCAATTCTAAGAGTTTGGAGTTTTGCACTTTTTACCTTTGTGTCTCCTTCATAACTTAGAATGATTTTGTCCCATATTTCTTTTGTTGAATTTAGCTGCATCACTTTAACAAATTCTGATTCAGACAGGCTTCCTAATACAACATTGACTGCTTTGGCATTGATTTCATATTTCTTCCTTTCTGCTGTATCAGTAGGAATAATTTCCGGATACCGATAACCTTCTT
The DNA here is from genome assembly GCA_034641835.2 of Pinus albicaulis. Classification (NCBI taxonomy): domain Eukaryota; kingdom Viridiplantae; phylum Streptophyta; class Pinopsida; order Pinales; family Pinaceae; genus Pinus; species Pinus albicaulis. The sequence continues at coordinate 335,892 of JAXQQM020064229.1, read as the reverse complement.
CCACTATTGCCCATACTTCTGCACCAAGAATTTGCAAATATGCTTTTGTTCGTATATTCCAGAATAACATATTACTTCCATTGAATAAAGATGGCCTTAGAGAAAGTACTCCTTCCTGACTTCCCATTGTGACGGATCTCCTTCAAGCGATCAGGCTCCTTCAGAAGAACCTGCTCTGATACCAATTGTTGGGAAAAATACCTAGAGGGGGGTGAATCAAGATTTAACGATATTCAAAAATTTTTACTTCTAAAACCCATACGCTACTTTCCTTTAGTAAACTCGCGTATACACGCGGATATCATTTATACAACTCGCGTATTAGCAGAGATATAAATATGCAGATATTTATTAACTTAGTTCTTTTCACTATTCATTCATCTGATGTTATGTTAACAGTAAACATGTGTAGTAACAACAGAATAAACTATCAACATCAAACGGAATAAACCATTTCACATAAGCATCACACATGAACACCGGGATTTTAGGTGGAAACCCAGTCGGAAGAAAACGCATTCTTAGTTGCTCGGCCTTCAATATTTTATTATAGAGAAAACATCTTACAACATATGTCTTTGATGCGGACTCCTACTGACACGCGAGCACCCACCAACGCTCGTTCACCGACCTCTCTGGAAGGGCTCAACCCTAACTCGTTTTACCCGGCCTCTCCTGGAAGGGAGCTACGACCCCCTGATCTCGTTTACCAGCCTCACCTGGAAGGGAGCTACGACCCCCTGACTGAGGGCTACAACCCTCAGCACCTCTATGGACCACGTTTCATCAATTTTCACACTGGATCCAAAGCATCCTTAAGGAAACAACTTGCAGGCCACGTTTCATCATATTTTCAGACTGGACCCACTCCATACTTTTAAGCACAATCAAACATGAAACTGATACATATAACTCACTACCAGATATCAGTAAACCAGCAGAACAGATCAGAAATTTCTTACCACAGACTTCAGCAAACCCTAGTTTTCATATGCGCTTTCCTTTCACTGATGTCGCGTATATACGCGCTTCCATTCACATAAACCAACGTATACTTCTGTACATATTACAGATCTAATTTCATTACGCATACGCGCTTTCTCTTCAGCGAAGCCACGTATATACGCGCTTCCTCTGCGTCAAACAAGCGTATGGTTCTTCAGATATTTAGGTCATTGCAATTCTTCAGGACAGATACATCACACAGATTTTACCCTTTATGACGGATGTTCCCTCTCTCGGATCTAGTATTCCATAAACAGATCTAGCAAATACAAGTACATTTCAGATCTAGATACCCTTCTTCATCATTGGTGCATCATGCATTCAGATCTATCATTCAGCTGTAACCCTTTCCATTCAGATATACTTCAGAGAGAAGTATTCATTCAAGCTCAGACATCTTGCACCCACACTCATGATTTGCACAATGAATTTCTTCTCCTTATATAGGTTTACCCTCTTTCAATACCATGAGCCAAAACCACATTACTTCCGATGGTATTCCTGGACGGGGTCATTTAGACGAATCATTACCCAATACAATGGGTCAATACCATGGTGGTTACCCCTGGTTTTGCACTTTATGAGTGCTTTTGCCCATACGCGACTTGGCACATTGTTTTCCACGTGCATACGCGACTTCTCCTAGACAGATCTGCGTATGCCTTGAGACATACTTTTTTTCATCATGCTTTGACACATACTGACAATTCTTCCATTATTACATTCTGTACCCACAAGCCCATCAGGTCAAGAATAACTTCATCAGGTGGATTGCCATCAAGGACAACACTTGTCAACAGTCTCATGTCTTCATCTTCATTCACTGGGTTGCCATCAAGGACAACACTCTGCATCATATTGCCAACATTATTAAATATGAATTTTATAACATAAACATATCTTAAATTAACTTGATCTGATTCCTTTGCTCACTAAATGCTTTATTTTGGACGTGCTTTGGGAATGGTAGCAACAAAAAACACCTCTTAAAACAACCATGTGTATCTCTCAATCCGCATATTTTGTAGGGAATCCACTCATGAGTCACCTAATTGGGGATGTTCTACACAAAACCTATGCCATTTCACAAATTCATCTTCATTATTCTAAAAATGGTGTCTAAATTTTGTTATTCATTTATTCTTAGCACAAGTTGAATGAAATGTTTATCATGAGATGGAGGTATATGGAATCAATTTATGTAAAATCTAGATAAAATGAAACCACGTCAATGCTCCTTAATCATAAATTCCCATCATGTGCTAAGGTGGCGGGCTTAGCCCCTAAGGGACCCTTATCAATGTCATTCATGCCCCTATGGGAGGATAAAATATCTTAATATCAATATTTTTATTTTTCGTTTTTCATTATATTACATATTTTTTTAAACATCATATTATATAGTTTCTATTTAGATTGGTTAAAAATGTTTAATATACTTCTTCTTTTTTATGTGATGATGATTAACATGTATTAAGCTTGAAATTAGTTTATTGCACTTTATATAGGAAAATGATTGTTTGAATTTCCTTAAATTTTGATTTTACTCTTGAAAAATATTAAAATAAATGTTCCTATATCATTATAGTTTTGTCAAGTTAAAAGATTAAGAAGGTTAATGAAGCAACGACAAGAGCTTTGCAGGAATTTTCGGCAGGGCAGGTTCTAGGTTTGCGCCTTGCTACTTGGCGCGGCGCACTGGGCTGCCAGCGCGTCGCATCTGGCGTGCGCGGCCCACAGGCTCGGTTCCAGTTGTGCTAATCAGACTCTGCGCAGTGCTTCGGTGGAGCGCGGTGCTTTGGATCAGCCGCGCGGCGCATAGGGCTGGAGCTCTATTCCTGTGATTTTTTACTCATTTTTGTTTTAGGGATCGATTCTTGGGTGTGATTCAGTTTTTTACGCTGCAGCTCTGTCCGGGGGTGGTCCTCCCGCCCCCCCTTTGCTCTGCCTCCTCTTGCGCTGAGTGCGTTGATGGCAGTTCGAGCACGTTTCTGAGGCATCTGCGCCCCTCTGCTCGCCCTGCTCTATGTGCGCTTTAATCATGGATGTCGATGGGGTGGTTGATCCCCCTCCTCAGCCTCCGGAGGTTCTGGCTTTCAAATCTTTGGTTGCCTCTGGCACGAAGCGCCCTCCTTCTGCGTCTCAGCAAAAGTTTGTTAAGAAAATGGACTCAATCCCTTCAGTGGCCCTTCCTGAAGAAGATACATGCAAAGCTGCTCTGAATATGGCTAATAGAGGCCTCATTGGCCAGTTCAAGGGGCTCTGGCCTTCACCAAAATCAGTTGAGGAGTGGACTCAAAGAAACTGGAAGCCCCTGATCAAAGAGGGTGTCAAAAGTTACTTCGTGGGTAAGGGCTTCTTTGTTTTTGTCTTCGAAAATCCCAACGACAAAGGATTAATCTTCAGAAATGGTCCTTATTTCATGGGCCCCCAGGGCCTTTACCTAAACAAATGGTCTCCTGATTTTGACCCCACTCAGGACATTCCCTCGACTGTCACTGTCTGGGTTAGGCTTCCACATTTGCCTCTCCACTGCTGGAATCATAAATCCCTCCATATCATTGGGAACGCCTTGGGAAAATACCTAGATCAAGCTGCTAGGAAGGACCAGTATTCCTGCGCACGCATCTATGTCGAAGTGGATCTTGAAGAAGGGCTACCGGAAGCAATCAAACTTACTATAGCTGGGTGGACGCATGTTCAAGAGTTGGACTACGAACAGCTGCCTTTTAAATGCAGACACTGCCATGGACACGGTCACTTTGCAAAGCACTGCAAGAAGAAGGCGGAGGACCAAGTGGACAAACAAAACGGGGAACAGGCAAATTCAAAAAAAGGCACAGGAAAAGGCAATAAGACTGGAGAAACTAGCAGACCCAAAATAAACCAAGAAGTGGAAGCAAATCCAAATGGGACAGAATGTGTACAACAGATCCACCAAGTAATCTCAACACAGGAGAATGAGGAACAGGAAGATATTCCACCTTCAAACAAAGAAGGAGTGGAAGCAACTCAGAGCGATACCAATCAAGGAAGTCCCACCAATCCAACATACGTGGATATAACAAGGAAAAAACCATTGGATAGCTCGGATTCATCGGAGGATGAAACCTACGAGCGACCATCAAAAAAAGCAGGAAGGAAATCCCGAAAGGAAAAGAGGGAGGAGGAGGCAGAAAGACTCAAAACACAAGGAAGCCATCCCACAATAGAAATGTCAATCGGACGAAATACCATACCAAGGCCCTCCAAGGGAGGCCACATCCACCAAAATAGTAAATAATGAAGCTCGTCTCTTGGAACTGTAGAGGACTAAGGAATCCCTCCAAAATCGAGGCTGTTAAGGACCTTTTGAAAGCAGAACCCTCAGACATTCTCATGCTCCAAGAGACAAAAATAGAAGGGCAGGCCCTTCTAGAGACTAGTAGATCAAAGTGGAATAAAAGAACAGGAAAAGCAGTCAGTGCAAGGGGTACCTCTGGGGGGTTGGAAACTCTCTGGATCAAAGACCTTTTCCAGCTGAATAATTCCCATGAAACCCAGCACTGGATCTACACGGAATTTAAACACAAATAAAGTAAGTTAACTATCTCACTCTTCAATATTTATGTGCTAGTTTCTTATACTGAAAAACGAGAATGCTAGAACAGTCTCTCTGCTTTTTTAGAACGGTCTTCCCCCATCAATATCATTATAGCAGGGGATCTAAATATTGTAATTAAAGAAAAAGAGAAGAGGGGGGGGTATCAACAGCAGAGACCCCATGCTGCCCATGGTGGAGGAGCTTTTTCAGAGTTGGGATCTGTTAGATTTTAACCCAGTTCTTGGCATATATACCTGGTCCAATAACAGGACTGGTTCTGATCACATTTCTGCTCATCTAGACTGCTTCCTGGTGCAAAGCTCCATTATGATGAACAAAAAAATCATCATCACTAAAATTCTGCCTAAACTTACCTCTGATCATAAGCCAATATAGCTCCTCCTGGAAGAAGAAGAAGACGTTGGTCCCATCCCTTTTCGATTCATCCCACTTTGGATTGAGAGAGATGGTTTCTTAGATACGGTGAAAGCAGCTTGGTCCAAATCCTTCAAGGGATCCTCAAGTTACGTTTGGGAGCAAAAGTTGAAAGCTACAAAACAAGCCCTAAAAGACTGGATTAAGAAACAAACCCATACTCCTTCTGAACAAAGAAAAGAGGTTGTTCAATCATTGCAGTCCCTGCAAACTGATATGGAAAGTAAAGACATCACAGCAGAATTGTTGGAAACAGAAATAAAAGCTCAACGAACAACATATCAATCTTTCCGAAAGGAAGAAGAATATTGGAGAATCAAATCTAGAAGCATGTGGTTGAAGGCTGGGGATTGGAACACATCTTTCTTCCACCGGCAATACAAAGCGAGACTGTCAAGGAATTATATAGCAAAAATCAAAACAGCAGAAGGTCAAGTCTGCAAAGGCTTCAATCAAGTCAAAGGAGCTGCTAAAGCTCATTTCAAGAACCTATACAACGAAGGTGCTCAATGTAATGACGAGGAAACTGCTGATTTTCTTTCAAATATACCTACCCTCATCAGCCCTGAAGAAAACGCAATCCTCTGTAGACCCATTACGGAGGAGGAAACCATAAATGTTATATGGTCCATGGAGGCGGACAAGGCACCTGGGCCTGATGGATTCACAATCCATTTCTTTAAAGCATGCTGGCATATTATAAGGGAAGACCTGCATAAAATGATAAGTGGATTTATGACAAAAGCTAAGATAGGTGGAGGAACCAATTCCACTTACCTAGCTCTAATCCCCAAAGACATTAACCCTGAAACTTTTGCTAGATTCAGGCCTATTTCGCTGTGTAATGCGTCTTATAAAATTCTGGCAAAGCTGTTAGCAAATAGAATTAAGCCACTGTTAAAAAGAGTGATCTCCAGCTCCCAAGGTGGTTTTGTGGAAGGTAGGCATATCCTGGATAATGTAATCCAGGTCCAGGAGACTATCCACTCCAGCAGACAGTGGAAAGAGAAAGGAATGGTGATAAAATTAGATATGAAAAATGTGTTTGATAGAGTTAACCACACATTCCTCAGCAAATTTCTTCTTACCTTTGGCTTTTCGCCCTCTTTTGTTCAACTCATCAAAGCCTGCATTGACAATCCATTGATTGTCCCCTTAGTCAACGGTCGACCAACAAACTTTTTCCAAGCTAAGAGAGGCATCACGCAGGGATGCCCTCTCTCCCCCTTTCTGTACATCTTAATGGCAGATTCCTTGAGTCAAAAGCTCAATGCAGAAAGAGTTGTTGGTAACATTCTGGGTCTCAAACCATCAATTGGAGCTGATCCCACAAATCATGCACTTTTTGCTGACGATTCTCTCCTCCTTGGTGGAGCCTCTATTAGAATTTCCAGAGCTTTTGACACTGTCCTCAGAAATTATTGCAGAGTCTCTGGCTGTGAATGAAAGTAAAAGTGAAGTTTTCAGTTGGAATATTGATCAGCAAGAACTTACAGGCATTACCACTCTGCTTGGGTTCAAAGGACAAACAAATTGGGACAGATTCAAGTACCTTGGCCTGCCCATCATATCTGGAGTCAATAAAAGAGCTCTATGGAGCGAAATAATCTCAAAAATTAAAACCAAGATTGCAGCGTGGGGTGGCTACTGGTTGACCAAGGGAGGCAAAGTGATCTTGATCAAATCGGTGCTGTCTGCGCTTCCAATTTTCCAAGTTGCATTTCTTTTGGCACCAAGAAATGTGATGGAGCAGATCTCCAAACTTCTCAGAGAATTTTTGTGGCAAGGAGGGAAAGGCAATGAAAACAAAATGCATTTGGTGAACTGGGATGTTGTCAAAATATCGATGGAGGAGGGGGGACTACAAATAAGAGACCCCTCGCTAGTCAATTTAGCCTTGGGAGGTAAAATCTTGTGGATACTGATCCACGAACCCACTCACCCTGTAAGCATCACTCTGCGATCAAAGTACGACATCAACAAAGCTCTCAGCAATCTGATAAACATTACCACAGACAACAGCACGCAGGTATGGAGTTTATGTTGCAAAAGCAGTAAATACTTCATAAAACAAATTTATAGAATCCTTGGAAGTGGCAAACGCATCCAACTGTGGACGGACAGCATCATGGGGAACGCCCCCTTGGCAGATAACGTGGACATAACAGATCTCAGAATTTGGCTGGAACGAGCTGGAGTGAAAAGTCTATACGATCTATCGAAATGGGATCAGGGTGGTGATTGGGATGGCTGGGATCTTCATGGTGTTCCGGACAGATTGGCATATCAACAATCCCTGCTGGAAGATCTTTTGGAGGACGCGGCCCCTGTTCGTAGAGCCATAAAAGATCGCTGGGGTTGGGGCCAATCTGGAGTTTACACCACTGCAACAGGTTATAGAGCTTTGCAGGCCTCAAGAAATAGAAGTCACACACCGGCTTTCTGGAAAAACGTTTGGGATTCTCTTGCCTCACCAAAAGTGAACTTCTTTTTCTGGACTTTGGTTCATAACAAAATGCTAACGGGAGATAATCTGGAGAAAAGGAATATTGTTGGGCCTCACAGATGTGTGCTGTGCAGCAGCAATTCTAAAACATCCCAGCACCTATTTATGGATTGCATAGTTGCAAAAGAAGTTTGGGGGCTTATCTTACAGGACTTCCAGATTCCAGTCCCATCCCAAAACACTGTTGCAGATCTCTTTGCCTCTTGGAGGCAACTCTACCCCCATCGAATCCCCCAAAAATCATTTTGGAGTAGAATTTGGACAGTGATTCCCAAATACATATGTTGGCAGCTTTGGTTGGCACGTAATCAGCAGATCTTCAAAGAGGTGCGGCACACTCCAATGCAAATCGCTGCAAAAGCCAAGGCCTTTCTGCTGGAAGCGGCCCAACAACAGTATATCAAAGAGGACCCTTTGCTTCTGTCCGAAGAAAAGATGTGGTTAGGCTCTCTAGTGCCTTTTCCGTCGAGATATTTCCCCTTACCTCAAAGTGGTATCCCGGGTTGGCGCTTTAGAGACAAAGAGGAATCCTTTCAAATCTGGTGGCGGTCTCAAAAAATATCCTCAATCTTCTTTGATGGGGCGTCTAAAGGGAATCCCAGTGCAGTTGGCACTAGGGGAGTCATCTACTCTCCGGATGGCTCCTCTAAAGATTTCTTCTATTGGGGATTAGGTCAGAAGTCCAACAATCAAGCTGAGCTCCTCGGGCTTCTCAAAGCTTGCCTAATCACAAGAGACAAAGGTGTTAAAAATCTGCAAGTCTTCGGAGACTCGGAGATAATAATTAAAAACTTAAACTTGGGAGCTCGGTTCAATAATGTCAGCCTCAACAAAAATTTGGACAGATTGAAAAGAGTTCTCCAAGACTTTGACAGCTGCAAATTTTACCATATACTCAGAAAATTAAATAGTGAAGCTGATCAGATGGCTAACAAAGGCAGTGTTCCCATGAAAGGGCTTGTTTTTGTAAACAACGAAAATTTTGTTCAAATGCCCTGAATTTTGTAATAGAGTAAAAGCGGCAGAGGTTAGAAATCTGCATTGTAATTGGGGACAGTCTGGAAACGACCCATATGTTTTCAGATAAATAAAAATCATATAACCGTTTCAGTTAAAAAAAAAAAAGATTAAGAAGGTTGATAAGTTGGGATTTAAATTAGATAGAGATTGGACATTTTAAGAGAGATTTTTTTCATATTCAACCCTCTTACATATCTTAATTTTGAAGGTTCAAGCTCACTAGACTTTATTCTTAGTTTAGTAATGTGAATTTTCTTCTTTACACCAATAAAAGGTCACATGAAAGAATTGAACTCTAGTAACAACATTTCTCATAATCATCCTCACTAAACTCAATCAACATAAGCCAATTGGTTCTTATTGAAATACATCTTAATTTAAATTATTTGTTTTGGTGCACTTGCAATTTTTTGGATATCTAGTGGGCTGAATTATATATCCACAAAATGTTGATCCACATCAAACTATAACATTTCTTCATATTAAGATTGTTATTTAAACAACTTAATTTCATTATTTGTTTAATATATCTATAAATTTATGATTTTTCCCTCTATTCTAATTTTAATTTTAATTTTTCAATTCACTATTTTTTTAATATGATAACATAAGTTATTTATTCATTATTATTAAATTAAAATTTATATTTTATTATATATTATAATTTTTTCAAGGTTATAAAATTTCTAAATTTAAAAATAAAAACAAAAATAAATATTAAAAAGTTTAGTCCTAGTGGTGCAATTCAATTGGTGATTGAAATAATGTGAGTGTTGAGAAAACATTCAAGGTTCAAATCTCCATGTTGTAACAAGGTCCTTGTTGTAAAGAGGTTTATTAAAATATATATCTAAATTAAATATATTAAATTTTTTACACTTTTCAAAGAAAAACTCATTATTTTATTTTTAATAAAAATAGATATTGACAAACATTTAATTTTCAATTTTTTACATGATTGAAAAAAAACATTGTTTTATTTTTAATGAAAATAGATATCCACACACATCTAATTTTAAGGACCACTCATAGGAAGAAATTCTTACTAACTCCATCTAAATTCCTTAACTTTAAGTTGTAGTTTTGATAATTTGAAAATCCTATACATTAATTTTTTTGTTGCAATTTCAATAAAGTGTTTAGAAAATAATTTTTAGGACATTAAAATGGTGTTATTATTTTAAGATTTGTATAAAGAAAATTATAATCATAATTAATAGTTCCATAGACATTAAATATATATGGTGTTTAAATATATATGTTTATTTATTTTAGTGAAAAAAGTATTTTTGCAAATTTAAATCTATGAAGTGTAGAATTCTATGTGTCTCTATTCACTTCTCTTATTTAATTTAACTAGATAAGGACTTTTTGTAAATAAATAATACTTGGTCAGGTATATATTAAAATAAAAAATTAAAGGTTGAGGTTAAATTTATAGAGACAACTTGAGGAGAGAAATTAAATTAGGATATCACTAAATTTTAAATAATTTTATTTTATTAATAAAATTTTAAATTAAGAAATGTTTTAAAAATTGAGAATTGATATTATAAGAAAATAAAGATTATAAGGTTTGAAATATTGAAAAACTATTGTTATAGAAATTTGTGTGTTAAATTAGTAGAGTTTATTGTTATAGAAATTTGTGTGTTAAATTATTAGAGTTTATTGCTGTTATACAAATTTATATGTTAAATTATTAGAGTTTGCATAGAGGGAAAAATTTAGTTGGAGAATAAATGCATAAATTTGTAAAAATTGAGAAAAAAGAATGACTTATATATTCAATAATGATGAAAAAATTAAATGCATAACCCAATTAAATTTAAATTAAGTTTAACTGAAGTACTAAAACTAACTAAATCTAAATTAAAAAATAATAATAATAATAAAGAAAACAAAAACATTTAAATTTTATTATTTCTCAAGTGTATGTAAACACTTAAGTAAGCCTACACTAAATTAAAACTTAATTTATTTCTTAAGTGCATGTAAACAGTTAAAAAATAGGATTTAAATAGTATTAAAAACATTTAAAATTTAAAATATATTTAAATGGTATTAAAAATATTTAAATTTTATTACTTCTTAACTGTATGCAAACACTTAAATAAGCTTACACTAAGTTAAAGTTAACTTATTTCTTAATTGCATGTAAGCACTTAAATATATTACATATTTAAATAGTATTTAAATTTTATTATTTCTTAACTGCATCTGAATCTAAACATGCACTAAAGCTAACTGCATCTCCATCTCACTGCATCAAAATCTAAACATGCACTAAAGCTAAAGCTAAGTACTGTTAACTGCATCTGCATCTAAACCTGCACTAAAGCTAACTGCATCTGCATCTAAACCTACTGTTGTTTAAATTTTATTACTTCTTACAAACTTTACATCATATATAAATCAGGGATTTATATGTAAATCCACAATTGAGCTTTGAAGTCCCAGAGGAGGGTTGGCAGTTGGCACCCAAAGCTATGATAGTGGTTATGTATTTGAATTCTTTTCTCACGAAAACTTAACTATTCATGTGCATGTTTCTGTACAATTTCGTGCATGTTAATAGTTTTGTTTGCCGTGAAAGAAGAATTCAAACACAAAACCACAATCATGGCCTTGGCATTTATATGAAGGCTACATTATGTAATCTCAGGTAGAAGTCCCAGAGGAGGGCGTATTTGAATTCTTTTGCATAATCTGTATATCATAAGGATTTTCCACATTGATTTCCGGATTGCATAGATTTTCTGAAGTGACAAGATAGACATTGCATAATCCGTGTTGAAAAGGTTTCAAGATTTTCGATTTTCGTGGTAATCCAGATACAATAATGATTGTCGAAACTCATCTTTGTTGAGGTGGAAAATTTTCAGGAATTTTCAAGAATTTTCCCTGCATAATCCATGGTGTTGAGATTGCAGGTTGCATTCTCCGTGTGGTAAAGATTTTTAAGAAATTTTCATGCTCAGTGCTAATCCCAAGGAAATATTCAAGGCGATGTAAGCGTTTATAGCCTGATTTTCAAGGCTAATCCTAAGGAAATTGCATTTAACCCTGGTAATGTAAGGGTTTCAAGGCTATTTGTGTTCTGTTGATTGCCTAATTCAGATGGAGTCGACTGGAAGGTGAATTTCAATGGATTTGAAGGTGATTTGATCAAATACAAACATCCGGAGCCAAATTGAAAAAGTAAAGGCGCAAAATCCTTGGCCCCTGATCCAACTCCTTTATCATCGACCTCAACAATTCGAGAATACAATTAGTGGATCACATTATTATGAATTCTTCATAAAGTTCAATAAATAGGTTTGAAGATCAAGATGAGAGGAAAGGAAAGATCTAGTTAAATGTTAGATCCTGCCAAACTGAAAGCCATTTACAGACCTGCAGCTATAATCTAAGAAACTAATCCAGATACAATAATATGCAGCCTTCAGACATAATCAAACGTGAAACTTACCTATACAAACAAATTTGTGCCCAACCCTGATTCAACATTTCATAGGCATAATATGCAGCCTTCAGACATAATCAAATGTTCTATTAATGAATCAAAATCAAATATAACACAAAATCCACAGCAATATAAATTTTCTTATGATGGGCAAAAAAACCTAAAAACAGATCAATTCACAGAGTCTATTCAGTAAATATCGTTAACTAAAAAAGCCCTTGAATCAAGTAACATTCCAGAGTATTGTACTAAATATAAGGGAAAATGTTTGACATCCAGATACTATATATTTTTGTTAAATGGTAAATCTTAATTATGATGAATTGTCTCAAATAATTAACCCAATCCAAGTCCTACAGATCTCCAAACAAATCAGTAACAGGAATTTTTGTGTTATTCATTTTCATTCATTACAGATGACAAGAAATAGTCTACTTCATTAATATTTTCATTAATATACGCAATGTGTATATAAATTCTATTTTTAAATTCCAGTGTGTATATATCAATTCTACCTTAAATTCCATTATATTGTCTTGCTTGCCAAATCTATGTATGTACTGGTAAATTGATGGTGAAGCAAATTTCTAGATAGATATCCCTTTGAATTCATTTATGATGTTAACACAAATAGGTCAAGGGTCTTTTTCAGTGCATTGATTGTGATTTATCAGATAAATTCAATTGTATTTTTCTTTATGGGCATCGGTTTTTGGAGAATTATTTCTCGACTTTTCTGCAGATTTTTCTATTCGAGAAAATTAATAGTAGAGAGCTATTAATTTATTTCTCATATTTTAATGAACTGCAATTAAGGTTAGAGCTCTCGACAAGAGGGGACTAGGCTCCAAATTATTGTAAAATAGATAATTGCAAGGTTCATCTGATTGAATCACAGTTTCCTCCACTTTAGGCCTGAAATTGCATTCAAGCCGAGGGTCACGAGCTTTAACGTTGGAGAATCCTATGGAATCAATATTTTGTTGGCTCTCAATGGTGCTGGGGTTGTCCATGTCCAAAACAGAACTTCCTTCACTTCCAATGCTCGAAGGCCCTTCATTATTATTCTCCTTGTTTGTACAATCAACTTTGGTTGCAGACATCATGAGAATGGACAAGTCCTGATCGTGCTTCTGTAATTTGGAAGAATTAGCCTGAAATTTCTGGTCATGGCAGCTTTGTGATTTATTGTTTAGACGTTCGATCTGAAGACCACAGATTACAAATGACACAATTGGATACATCTATTTTTGAAAAAGCTTTATGTAACTTAAGGCAGGCATATTGATGGGAGTTACCCACACTCTTATTCAAAACACCTTATGCAAAAACACATGCATGATATAAATAGGAACAAAATGCAATTTCCTATCATGGTGTGGAGATTGTTATTTCCTTCCATAAGGTTATCATAATTTTTCTTCAGAGAATCATAGTCATGCTTGAGAACAATTCTAAAGTAATGATTGGGAATACTCCTCTGAAAAATTCTAACCAGAATTATTGAATTATGCTTCGAAAAAGTGATATCTATTCCAAGAACTTAACACTTCAAGAATGTGAATTATTTCAATACTCTGAACTGGACAGTACAGTGAGTGGTCTGGATTACTTTAGTCACTCTGGACAGATCTGACTCCTTTAAGACTTCTTAAATGTTACCAAAAGTTGAGCCCTAGGTTTCCTTGCACGTTACATGTTAGTTCAATGTTTTAGAGAATTCTGATACTTGTCAGAAAATCTCTTAAAGGGGTTGCCTACCTATGCTAAACTCTTCTGGAAAATTGATTTGAAACTCTTCTGGAAAAATTGATTTATATTGCAATTAAGCCTGATCTAAAGAGTTTTATTTAGAAAATAATGGAAATAAATAACAGAATTTTTTTCAAGATTATGATAAATTCGGCAGATAATTTTTATAACTTGAGTTATAGTTTTCAAACATTAAGATTTTGGGTGTCATAAAAGTTTTCGACATGATATGATGCCGAATCTATTTCCACCATTAAAAAAAAACTATTGAAACTCATTAACATTTTGTTCTTAATTTCTTTTTACCAAATTCCAGCCAAAAATTTACAGACCTAGCTAATTTGTGGCGTGGTTCCAACTCCCATCCCATATCAATATTTTTGGGTTAGTTGAGAATCTTACAAAAATTCAAACATAATTATGACAGGGGTAGCGTAACTATAGGTTGAAATTTTTGAATTAGCCTAACTATGGGTTGAAATTTTAGCCTAACTATGGGTTGAACTTTTAGTGATTCAAAAATCATAATTATGAAATTGTAGTGATTTATAAATATAATTATAAGTTTTGAATAAACTACTCATAGTCTAACTTTGGTTGAAATTTTAAGATTTTTTCTTCTATACCACTATTTCCTATGTTACTGCTTTATAGCGTTTCCTTTGCAACATATGGTGCAATTGCTAGTTTTACATGTAGCGAAGATGTTTAGGGTTTTAATATAAGGAGTTTGATCTCTAAGCATGAAAAGATAATATTTAGCTTTTAAGATTTGGTATATTTTTACATAGCACTCGATTACATAACACACCATAAAATAGCACTTGATTACATAACACACTATAACGCTAACGGATTAGGTGTCCAACACAATATAGTTGCATGTTAACCAAGTATCTAGTAAGTATGGAGAGGGATGAAATCTTTGAGGTGGAAACATCTTTTAAATTGAAAAACATGAATAATGCGCTTTTTAGTATTAGGGGAGTGCACAAGAATACTCACTTAAGAGTTCACAAGGCTTGAAGAGAATGCAACAATATTTTAAGATTTTTATAGAGTAAATAATAATCATAATTAATCATTCCATGGCCATTTAAAAATATATGGTGTTTAGATATATGTTTATTTATTTCAGTGAAAGGACTTTTTGCAAACTTAAGTGTAGAATTTTGTGTGGCTCTATTGATTTAAAGAGGTGTGTTTATTTAATTTCACTTGATAAGGAATTTTTGTAAATAATACTTGGTCTAGTTTTAATTAAAGTTTAAGGTTAAACTTTATAGAGACAACCTGAATATATAAATTAAGTTAGGAAATCATTAAATTTTAAATAATTTTACTCACTATAGTTTTTATTAAAGTTTGAGGTTAAAATTTATAGAGACAATCAATTAAATTATGAAATCAATAAATTTTAAATTATTTTATTTTATTAATAAAATTTTAATTCAAGAAATGTTTGAGAATTGATATTATAAATAAAATATAAAATGAAAAAAATTATAAGATTTGAAATATTCAGAAACTTAGGTTATAGAAATTTGTATGTTAAATTATTATAGTTTACTTTGTTATAGAAATTTGTATGTTAAACTATTAGTGTTTAAAAATCTAGTTGGAGATAATTGCGTAAATTTGTAAGAAGAAAAAAAATGGAAAAGAGAATGACTTATATATTCAATAGTGGTGAAAGAATTAAGTATATAACCCAACTAAATTAAGCTTAAGTGAAGCATTAAAGCTAACTAAATCTAAGTAGTGTTAGAAAGAAATAGAAAAACAAAAAGGCACATTTAAATTTTATTATTTCTTAACTGCATGCAAACACTTAATTATTTAAATTTTATTGTTTCTTAACTATATGTAAACACTTAAATTAAGCTTACAGTAAATTCAAGTTAGCTTATTTCTTAACTTCGAGTGTTAGCACTCCACCAGTTCTCTAAAGGCTAAAAGGAGACGAGCAAAGGTAACCACGGACCACTTTGACCTAGTAGCTAGCCCTACTAGGCTCATAGGGCTCTCTCAATGAGATCAAAGTCAATTGAGTGGAGTGTAAATGATATTAGGCTAGGTATGTTTAGATCAGGGTTTGGTTGATTTTATTTTTTTGATGGATGGTGGTTTAGTTCTAGGAGGACTAGGTCAAGTCTCTGAAAATCATATTTGCAGAGATGTAATGGAGCAAGGTAGGCACACATTTTAGAACTTTAAAGGTATATTTGTGTATATGGTAGATTGATAGGGTTTCAAAACGAGCATGAATCTCATGAATTCGTTTATATCAGAAGAATATGAACAAAAATGTGAAAGCTTCTCCAAAACAGAGCATTTAATCAATGAATTTTGTTTATCATCTTATAAATCAAACACATGAAGCATGGAAATGGAAATTGAAGGTACAATACTTTCAAACATATGATCATAGACGTAAAAACACTGCTAAATCACATTACACATGAGTTCCACCACAATAGCTGCAAATTATGTCTATTAGTTCCTGCCAAATTCACAAATACACTAGTATTCCAAAGCTCAATTCTAAAACATCCAACCTTTGAAAATGATTACAAAGTTCCTCATATAGTCACTTATGTCGAAATCCTCCCTTGGAGGTCGAATTTCCAGCAAGAAAAGCCAAATACATGCATCGATTACAAATTTCCTCATATAGTCACTTAGGTCGAAATCCTCCCTTGGAGGTCGAATTTCCAGCAAGAAAAGCCAAATACATGCATCTATCCACTCTCTACTCCATACAAGGTAGGTTACTCAACCAATTCCTCCTTTTGCTAACCATCATGAGACATTTCCTCAAAGCAATAAATGGAGGATAAGACACCTAAGTAACCCTATTTTACCCATTTACAGTTTACTTTAACCCCTTACATTTATTTAATGTTATCCATTTACTTTTACAATAGTGAAACTGAAAATTGCCAAAAATTACATACTAAAATTTCATGAAAATTTATCAGAAATTGCATATGTGCAACGAGCTATTGGAGGCCATTTTTAGGTGCCTTTTTGAAGTCCAAATTAAAATATGAGACCTGTTCTAGAAATATGACAGAGTGCAGATGTCGTTTGAGTATTTAACATCCAAAATGATGAATTTTTGGCTGAGATATGGCCATTTCCCCAATGTGTCTCTATGTGCGGCGTCATGCGCAGCGTAGTGTTCCTGTGTGCAGCGTGCTTGGGAAAAATGACTTATGGAGGCCGTCCCGAGGTCCAAATAGTGATATGAAAGTACCATTGGAAATATTACGATTTTGGCAACACAATGGAATAATTAAGCACTACAAACACCTTCTCCAAACCCCTGAAAAACTGCCTTGAAGTCAAGATATCCAGAAGTGCAGAAAACCTCATGTGGAAATTGTATTTTTGGCATTTCTCCAAAATCATAATACTTGTGTATAAACTGAAGGAGGTTTTTGTTCCTTAATATATGATGGACAAAAACCTCTTTCACCTTGGAAAATTCATCTATATTTGGTCATAAGCACATTTTGAAGCAAAATTGTTCATGTGTGCACTC
The DNA here is from genome assembly GCA_034641835.2 of Pinus albicaulis. NCBI lineage: Eukaryota > Viridiplantae > Streptophyta > Pinopsida > Pinales > Pinaceae > Pinus > Pinus albicaulis. The sequence goes on along the minus strand of JAXQQM020064229.1, from coordinate 318,578 downwards.
TAAACCCTAGGCAGTCCATAACTTAGAAAGGTAAAGTTATGATTTCTTGGAATTTAGAACTGCTTGGAAAGTGGAGACGACATCATATCATGTGTGTTGAGTGGTTCATATCCTGTCATTTTTCCTCCCTTGTTGTAAGGCATCTTATCTCCCTCCATATGTATTTTGCAAGGGGAAAACTCTAATTGTGAAAAACAGGGGAATGGAGAAATGGAGTAGAATGGAGGGGTTAGGAGAGGGAAATGGAAAAATTATGGAAGTAGGGAAGGGTGTTAGGAGGGTTTAGGAAGTGAAATGAGTGAGGGAATTGGGTTAGGGAATTTTTACACAGACTTAGCTAGGAAAATTGCCCAAAATTGGAGAATTGGGCTAGGGTTTAGAGTTTGGGACTTGGGAATTGGAAATGATGGGATATGAAGGTTGTGGGAGATGGTATTAGGTGTGAGAGAGGGTACAAAAGTATGGTAAGATTTATTTTCCTTGGAAAATGAAGTGTGGTGAATATGAGACTGAAAAAGCAAGACAAACCCTACAGAAGGAATTAGCTTGAATTATAGGCAAATTTGATGCAAGGGTTGATAAAAATGGTAGTAATTACTTCTTTAAGCTGATAGAACCTTCCTCAAGAAAATAAAACCCTTGGAAAAATTTGTGCTTCACCCCAAAAGAAAATGTGTGTTTTCACCTAGATGCGTAGCATAATCTCCCTATGCCCAACGTCGTGCGCAACGATGTGTCTCTATGCGCAACCCCATGCACAACATAGTGTTCCTATGCCCAACACCTGCAAATATTTGCCAATGAGAGGTAGAAAACTGGTTTTTCTTGCGAATGGGAGAGGGGAGCTCGATGGTAGCAGGATAGAAGAGCGCAAATGATTTTCTCTTTTGTCTTTTCTAGCTTACTTTGGAGTCATTTCATCAATGAGGTAGGATGGCCCACCTCATGAATCTCACTTTATTTTTAGAACCTTGTGGCCTTAGAAACTTTAATTGCAACTTAATAACTTAGGAACTTATTACGTAATAGAAATAATAAATTACATTTTGAAATCAAACTTTATTGAACAAACTTTCCTATTACCACTCCTCCAATTGCCGGATTTTATGCATGAAATGACAGATTTGGTGACCTTGAAACCATAATGACTTAATGGAGACATTGAACTGAATGAAATCATGATGGTGATGACTATAATGATGATGATGATCTTTGAATGATGATACACTCAACTGAGTGATGACAAGGATTGGCATGTGAAAATTTTGGAAGGAGTGGAAATACTCATGGACCTAATAACCAGTGACCAAATTTTTAATTGAAAACCTAATGAAATGACAAAAATTTGACTATGAGACCTCAACAAGACATGATAAGAGCCCATTTGACCACTGGTGACAGGTTGTATATACTGACACTAACATTGGTTCCAGTCAGGGATGGAAGCTCCTTAGAGGTATCAAAAACACCGTAGACCAAGTAGCCTTACCATTGGGCATGCAGTCAAAAGTTAAAAACCAAACTAAATACTAAAAACTTAACATGATAAAGTGACTGACTCTGACTAAAATAAAAACTTACAAAACTTATTAATGGCAGCATATCATCTAGACTTGAGGGCTTCAAATCCTAATGACAACCACCTGTCTATTGAAGACATATGTACAATCATGTGAAGTGATCCTTCTGGTGTAACCAATCCAGCAGATGACTACTTACTTAAATTTTGCTCTCACTTTCCTCGAGCACGAAGGAAAAAAAAAAAAAAAAAACAAAAACTATGCCACTCCAAGTGTCCACTGAACATGTGCTTCTGGTCCATGAAAACAGGAAAATACATCTTCCTTGCTAATTGTAGCAAATCAATAAAAGGATCTTCAAAAAACTAAAATGTTACCTTGTCTTGAGATCCAGAAAAAACACAAGCCATTAGGGGACTTTTGAGGTCTAAAATGGGTCTCCTAAGGAAAATGTACAATCAAAATTCACTTTATGAGAATCAATCACATTTTAGGGGATGAAATTATCCCTAATAGTTGAGTGGCATTGCTTGAGTTAAAGGTACTTACTTGTCACATTCTCAATGGTGGATAAAAACTCATAGTTAATCATGGTAGTGCTCTACGTACTTTTAAAGTCAAAGTAAAGTACTCATAATAAATGTCATTTCACACTTTTTGAATAAAAATATATTATTGTCATTTCATATTTCTTGAAAGAAACAATGCATATCCCTATATATTTATTATATTATATTATATTATATTATATTGTATTGTATTGTATAGTATATTAATTACATGTTATTATACAATTTAAATAATGTAAATTTTAATTAATAGCATATAATATAATCAAGAATTTATAAATTTTTATTTATATTTTATTTTAAGTTATTTAAGTACAAAATATTTAAGAATGTAAATATTATTTTATTGGTTTAGCTATTATTTTATTATTTCCTTATGAGGCCCATTTTAGACCTCAAAATTCCCCTAATGACACCCTTCATTTCGATTTGAAATAATACTTAGTTTTCATCTATAGGAAGGCATAGGGAAGTATTACCTTATTCTATATGAGTGTTGGTTGTAAATTCCTCAAGAATGGGAAACTATGACTCTATCTATTGCACGTTGTTTATCTTAGGCTCATACTCCTCAAGTTCACAATCTAAATCATCCTTGAACATAAAACATTCTTCAAGATTGTCAAACATGAAAGCCCTATCCTCTTCATGAAAGACAACAGTCTCTGTTAGCCAATCTCCTTGCAGGAAATAATCATCACAAATTGGCTTACTCACAACAACTTCCTGTATAGTTTCATCAATTTCATGATTGCCATCATTTAAACTCAGATTTTCATTTTCAATTATGGAAGAAGTTTCACTAACACATTCGTGACTATGTGAACACAACAAACCTGCATTAGCTTGGGTTGTAAAATGATTGTTCAAGAGTTGATATATCTCATCCTCAGATAGAGGAGAAAACAGAGTTTTATAGCAGTAATTATTGGCTTGATGATTTTCATTTTCAGGATCGGGAATAGGCATTTCTCTTTTTTGGTCCGAGTCTGTTTCATCCAAGGAGGAAGCTACTATTTATTGTTGGGAAGAAAAATCATAAAGGGATTCTATGATCTCATCATCATCTAGACAATCTTCATCCCCATAAAAATTTTCAAGAAACTCAATGAAATTTTCAGAAATCTCACAACAACTATCAATCATCGACAAGGAAGAATTAGATCTTTGATAATGTTGAAAGAAAAGCTGAATGAAAGTCCTTTAGAGAATATAAACTAGATGATGGTAGACCTTCATATCATGATCTTGATTTTTCCTCCAAGGTATCCATAAACATCTTCATCAGAAAATCTTCTGGAAACTCGATCTTCAGTCTGTGAATATGAAAATGAAATTTGACCAAATGCAAACTAGCATCTTCTCCATCCTCACTTTTAAACTTTGACAGACTAGTTTGCCAATGTATACAAGGAATCTGATTTAGAAAACCAGGAATATGAGCTCGATTCATAGTAGCATACCTTCGAGCAGTTGAATCCATCTTGAAAACAATGAAGTCACCAAGAATTTATTCAAACTATCAGCTCTTGAACAATGGAGTCGCCCTGAAAATTCTGAACATTTGGATTCTTCGACACTGGAGTCGCCATGTGAATGATGCACAACCTTCTTCTGCTTGATTAATGTTCACCATCAACAATCAAATCTGATCATTTTCGTTCTTTCCCGGGGAAGATATGTCACCTCGCTCCTCGACAATGACGCCAAAATGTTAGCACTGCACTAGTTCTTTGAAGGGTGAAATGAGACTAGCAAAGGTAACCACATACCACTTTGACCTAGTAGCTAGCCCTACTAGGCTGAGAGGAATCTATCAATGAGATCACAGTCAATTGACTGGAGTGTAAAGGATATTAGGCTAGGTATGTTTAGATCAGGGTTTGGTTGATTTGATTTTTGTGCTTGATGGTGGCTTAGGTCTAGGAGGACTAGGTTAGGGCTCTGAAAATCAGATATGTAGAGATGTAATGGGGAAAGGTAGGCACATACTTTATCACTTTAAAGGTATCTTTGTGTATAGGGTAGAGTGATAGGGTTTCAAAACGAGCATGAATCTCATGAATTCATTTATATCAGAAGAATATGAAAAAAAATGTGAAATATTCTCCAAAATAGAGCATTAAATCAATGTTTTTTGTTTATCATCTTAGAAATAAAACACATGAAGCATGGAAATAGAAATGGAAGTTACAATACATTCAAACATATGATCACAGAAATAAAAACACTGTTAAAACACATAACACATGAATCCCACCACAATATTTGCAATTTTTGTCTATTATTTCTTGCGAAATTCACAAATGCACTAGTATTCCAAAGCTCAATTCCACAGTATCCATTGTCTACTACATACAAGGGAGGTTACTCAACCAATTCCTCCTTTTCCTAACCATCATGGGGAATTTCCTCAAAGCACGAAATGGAGGATAACACACCTAACTAACCCTATTTTACCCATTCACAATTTACTTTAACCCCTTACATTCATTTAATTTAACCCCTTGAATTTTACAAAAGTGAAACTGAAAATTGCCAAAAATTATAGTGAAATTTCATGAAAATTTATCAGAAATTGCAGATGCGTGACAAGATTTTGGAGGCCATATTTGGGTGCCTTTCTGAAGTCAAAATTAAAATATAATACCTGTGTATAAACTGAAGGAGGTTTTTGTTCCTTAGTCTATGATGGAAAAAAAAATCTTTCACTTTTGGAAAAATCATCTCTATTTGATCAGAAACACATTTTGAATCAAAATTTTTCATGTGTTTATTGTAAACCGGAAAGGTAAAGCTATGATTTCTTAGAATTTGGCATTGCGTGGCAAGTGGAGATGACATTATCTCATGTTTTTTGAGTGGTTCGTATCTTGCAATTTTTCCTCCCTTTTTTTAAGGCCTCTTATCTCCCTTCATATGTACTTTGCAAGGGGAAAACCCTAATAGTGAAAAACAGGGGAATGGAGAAACGGAGTAGGATGGAGGAGTTAGGAGAGGAAAATGGGGATAGGAAAAATTAGGGAAGTAGGGAAGGGTGTTAGGAAGGTTTAGGAAGTGAAATGGAGTGAAATGAGTGAGGGAATTGGGCTAGGAAATTTTTACACAATCCTAACTAGGAAAATTGCATAATTGCGCTAGGGTTTAGGGTTTGGGACTTGGTAATTGGAAATGAGGGGATACAAAGACTGTGGGAGATGGTCTTTGGTGTCAGGGAGGGTAGAAATCCATCGAAATATTTTTTTTCCTTGGCAAATGAAGTGTGGTGACTATGATACTGAAAAAGCAAGAGAAACCCTAGAGAAGGAATTGGCTTGAATTTTAGGCAAACATGATGCAAGGGTTGATATAAATGGTATTACTTACTTAATTTAAGCTAATAGAACCTTCATCAAGAAAGTAAAACCCTTGTAAATAGTTGTGCTTCACCCCACAAGAAAATGTGTGTTTTCAACCAGATGTATAACCTATTCTCCCTGTGCGCAACGAAGTGTCTGTATGCACAGCACTGTCTGCAACGTAGTTTTCCTGTATGCAACACCTACAAGTTTTTTCCAATGAGAGGTAGAAAACCGGTTTTTCTTACCAATGGGAGAGGTATCTCGATGGTAGGAGGATAGAAGAGTGCAAATGATTTTTTCTTTCGTCTTTTTTAGCTTGCTTTGGAGTCATTTCATCAATGAGGTAGGATGTCCCACCTCATGAATCTCACTTTATTTTTAGAAACTTGTAGCCTTCGAGCCTTTAATTGCAAATTTATAACTTAGGAAATTATTACATAATAGAAACAATAGATTACATTTTGAAATCAAACTTTATTGAACAAAATTTCCTATTACCACTCCTCCAATTGTCAGCTTTTATGCATGAAATGACATATTTGGTGACCTTGAAACCCTAATGACTTAGGAGACACTTAACTGAATGAAATCATGATGGTGATGACTAGAGTGATGATGATGATGTTTGAATGATGATACGCTCAGGTAAGTAATGACAAGGACTAGCATGTGAAAATATTGGAAGGAATGGAAATAGTCCTAGACGTAATACCGACTCACCAAATTTTTACCTGAAAATCTAATGAAATGATAAAAAATTGACCATGAGACCTGAAAAAGACATGATAGGAGCCCATTTGATCACTGGTGACAGACTGTATATACTGACACTAATAATAGGTAAGTAGTGAAAACCAATATTTAAATTATATTAAAAACACTTAAACAAATATTTAAATTTTATTAGAAGTTTAAGTGCATGTAACATGCACTAAATCTAACTACATCTAATCATGCACTAAAGTATTGTTGTTAAAAAAATAAAAATAAAAACCATTTAAATTTGATAAGTTCTTAAAAACTTTACATCATATAAATCAGGCATTTAGATTTTCTTATTTCTGAGGAAGGCTACATTATGTAAATCCACAGGTGGAAAAAAATGATTTTAAGAGAGATTAATGAAACTTTTACTGTCACCTTAGATCAGAGTAGGACCCATCATCTAACCAAACAGTCCCACAAGATTATTTCTCATCCATATTTCTTCACATGTTGCTTCACTTCCAACCATGCATTATGCTTCTACTGAGCTAAGTTCCGCCGATATGTGCTTCCTGCTATATCAGGAAAATGTTACAAACCCAAAACTGAAAATTCCTCATAATGTAATCTTCAAGTTTGATGGAATTCCTACCCAATCTACATCTGTGAAGCCACACAACTTCTCTCCCTCTATCTAGCTCTACCATAGTCTAAACTGGGTGGTTCCTATGAGGTACCTTAGAACATTCTTAACTGCCCTCTAAAATAATTTGGTTGGCCTAACCATAGCTTGACTAAGTTGTTTGACTGCATAGCACATATCTAGTCACATTTTCGCAAGATACATTAGTGAACCCACTAGCTGCCGATAAATGGTAGGTTCTACTACTTCACCAGAAGTATCATCCTCTTTCCTCCAGTTGGTTGCTAGAGGTGTCTCCATGGGTTTACTACTCTCCATGTGAAAATTCTTCAGTATCTCATTTGTATACTTGCCTTCAGAGACAAACAATTCCCCATCTCCTTTCCATACTTCCAACTCAAGGAAGTAGTGCATGAGTCCCGTGCCCTTCATTTCAAAATCTCTTGCAAGGTCCTCCTTGCAAGATCTGATCAACTTATCATCACCCATTAAAAATAAAATATTTAACACATAAGAAAATAATAAACAATTTACCCTCTACCAAGATATGATAATGGTTTGCATAAGCTTCACGTTTGGTGAAGCCCAAAATAGTGAGATAGATGTCAATCTTTTTGTACCAAGCATGGGGTGCATTCTTGAGGCCATACAACGCTCCTTGAGTCTTAACACATGACAATGTCGATCAAAGGTCTCATAACCTTCTAGTTGTTTGATGACCACCTCATACTCAATAAATCCATTAAGGAATGTTTTTTTTACATCCATATGGTGGATCTTCCACCCCATTGCGCAGATAGTGAAATAATTGATCTAATGGATGAATGCCTTGAGACAAGAGAAAATATTTCCTCATATTCATTTCCCTCAACTTGAGATAATCCTTTGGCCACAAATCTAGCCTTATACTTCCCTATGCTTCCATCTGCTGCATGCTTTACCTTGAAGAGCCATATTGAAGCCATAACTGATTTATTTGTTGGTCTTGTGACCATTTCCCAAACATTGTTCTTTAAAATGGAAACACATTCCTCCACCATTGCATCAACCCATATAGGTTTCTCTATTTCCTTCTCGAAATAAGATGGAAAATTCTTTACTAGCTCAGCCATTAGAGCCATGTAGCCAGTGTACCGTTCTAGTGACCTTCTCTACCTACGTTATGAAGTGGGTTCTCCCACATTCTCTATAGCATAGTGTATTAGCCTCTCAGCTTCTCTGGTTCATTTTCTTCCTTCTTTGGATGGTTATGCTTGAGTGGATGTCTCCACTCTCTATTCCTCATATTGTGGCTGCTCCACAACTTCCTGAGGTTTCTCCTTTTGGAGCTAAAATCTCCTCTCTTAGTGGAATTTCAAGCTACCTATCAAGATAGCAATGCATCTCTTTCTCCTCATCAAAATTTACATCCCTTCCCCCAACTACCATTATGAGGGATGGTAAGTACACACAGTAGTTGTGAGGAGTTTCTGTGCAACCCATAGATACCCCCAACTCAGTTTTTGGCTCAAGATTTTTCCTAGAATATTTGGATACATGGAAGTAAACAAATGCTCCAAAAATCCTAAAGTGAGACATTCAAATTTCTGCCCGAGAAAGCCTCCTTTGGTGTAATCATTCCTAGAATCTAATGAGCACTCATGTTCTACAAGTATACTACTATGTTTTATGCCTCTACCCACAAATGTAGTAGTATGACTTGGTCATGCAACATTGCCCTCGTTTCTCCTACAATATTACGATTATTTCTCTCAACCACCCCATTTTTTTGTGGGTTGTGGGGTGCTTTCAACTCTCGTTGAATTCCTTATTTTGTACATACATTTTTAAACTCGTTCTACAAGTACTCATCTCCATTGTTGCTCCTAAGAGCCTTCACCTTCTTAATGGTTTCTTTCTCAACGAGTGCCTTGAATTCTAGTAACTTGGAGAATGTCTCATCCTTCTTCCACATGAAGAATAGCTATCACTTCCATGAGAAATCATATACAAAGATAACATTATATTTATGCCTGGCAGTGGAGGTTGTTGAGAAAGGTCCACAGACATCAGTGTGGATCCTTTCAAGGACTACATGTGCTTTGTTTTCCTGATCATGGAATGTGGCTTTTGTGTACTTCCCCAAGGTACACCCTTTGAATTTATCTTACTACTCAAGCTATCTATTGGGGAGGACTTTAGCTATCAATTACATAATAATCATGGCACTATGATGAAAATGATTAAGTACTCTTTGCCAAATTTCACCGACATTGCATCTTTGCACCTTTTCCCCCTTCCTTCTTAATGCAACATAGTATTTCACATCTAGCTTATACAGCTACTTCACATGAACCCCGATCCGCTTCACCTATCCTTTGGTTATGTGTCTCAGGATTTCTTTCCCTTTGTTTTGTATCACCTTGTAACCATGGTATTCCAACATTACAACTGAGATGATATTTTTCTTTAGGCCCGAAATAAACATGACATCCTTGAGTCTAAGAGGCGAGCGTGAATCCCTCTGAAAGGTGATTTCACCAATATTTCTTGCACTATACCTTCCATCATCTCCCATATCGATGTTCATATGGAGATATTTATTCTCTAGGTCACTGCAAAAATATTTATTACCTGTCATGTGGAACAAGGCACCACTGTTCAAGTACCACACAATCCCCATTATTTTTCTCGCCATGCATGCAATAAGGGTGAAGTGAAGCTCAAATTGTGAAGCCAAAGCTTCACCTGCCAGTCCTCCTAAGGTATTATTGCATGAATTTGTTTTTGGAAAATTTGTGGAATAGTGCCTAAATTCATGACAATCGAAGAATTTAATTTTGACTAGTCCTTCTTCTTCCCCCTTGATTGGAATCTGGTTTTGATTGGGATTTCTTACCCTTTCCCTTCCTTTCCTTTCCTCCCAATCCACAATTTTCTTCATCCTCACACTTGGATGAAGTCCCATCTATGGTATTTTTCCTTATTTCCTCCTGTACCAAATCAGACCATAAGCATTCCCAGTTCAGTAGTTTCTCCCTCCCATTTATTGAATCTTGGTAGCTATGCCAACTCTGGGGAAGGCCTAGAAGGGATTGGATTACCAAATAATATTCTCCAACATTAAAACCAGCCCTGACAATTTCATCACAACATTGTGTGAACCTACTTAGGTACTGAGGTATGGAGTCATTCTTCTACATCTCGATATTTTAAAGTTTATCCTCAACCACCAGATTCATGTGATCACTACCATTCTCAAACAATTCTATGATTCCTTTCCACATTGCAAACGAAGTTTATTTTTCATTGATATTTGATACATTGTGACTTAGTACTCCCTGGAATATTATTCTTCTCGCCTTGGATGCATCTTTCTTCCATTGATCTAGGTTATGGGCATCAGATGCTTGTGGTTTTGCAACATTTGTCTTGATGTGTTCTACAAAGCTATTATCGCCCAATACTACTTCCATGTGATCCTTCCATGAGATGGAATTAGATTTTCCTTCCAATTCCTTCCAAGGCATATTCTAGCCTCAACCCAGTGAATCTCATCGTCCCAACTGTGAAGAGATCCTGTAACACTGAAGAGCTCTTGTAATATACTCTATTTCTCCATGGAATTCAATTCACATCTATAACACATATCATCAACATTCAATAAGAAATAACACACATACATAGAGGTTTATCTAGGGGAAATAAAATGCTCAAAACCTCTTACTATCTGTATTGCATTAATCAAAGAATAGAGATGAATATATATGCTTTCTCAAGCTTGAGCACAACCTGCAAGTGTATAGTCTATCCCTCTACCTGACTGACTAACTCCGACCAAAACTTAGCCAATTTTCATGCCCTCCAAGCTCCTATTTCCTTGCACTGATCCTTTAGGAATTATGACCCTATTAATTAGGAAATTCCCTCAATTGGATTGCATAATTCCTTTAGGATGATCCTTTGACTACATGCACCACATGTACACATTGGAATAGTCTACAACTAATATTACAATGTCTTGGAATCTCCACCTCAAGTTGGTAACTGGAATTTTCTTTGATTAGTTAACTGGATCATCACTAAGTGTGATTGAAGTCACACTGTACAACTTGACCTTCCACTAGTTCCTCTAATAGTTATAATTAGTTTAACTGAAAATAAATCAATTTAACTGAATATATTGCTACAAATTAGAAATCGCTCATGCTTAACTGGACTGAAGTATTCCAACTCGAATTAACTAATATAATAGGGTGACATAATCCATGTCACTCAAGTTAAATTATCCAATCTGTCTGTTGAAATGGAAATTCAAAATTTATATAGTTTGACCAAGGAAAATTAAACTGAGATTTTTCTTGCTGCATTTTCAACAGTGAATCCATCACAAGTATTTTAAATACGAGAGTTAAAATCTTCAAATTTGGGTTTGAGGATTTCTCATTATACTATTTCCTATATGATCAACTAGGACGTCATGTGTCACCACCACAATATCCTTCAAGACTAAAAATTCCCCAACCTTAGTCGTCATTGATTTTTCGTGAAGCTACATATTTAAATATTTTACTAGTGTAGGAACATCATGGTTCAACATCCATAATGGGCTTGAATTTGGTGTATATTTCTATCCTCTACCCTTAATTTCAAAGAAATTTTCTCCTCCAAAGCCTGATATAATTTTTTTCAACCATTTTACCTGTTATTGTATATTTGCAATGAAAATTGCATTATCATTATCTACAAATCCATTTGTCAAGTTATAGAAATCCTTTAATCAAAATTATGATTTGTTAATTCCCATCTGAATCAACATTCCCCATATTGAATCTACCTCCTAGAAGCTTTTCCTCTCTCATAGATGCATGAGTCTTCATGGCTTCCATCTTACAACTTATGCACAATACCTCTAGATCTCCTCCAAATATGAGGCTCTTGGACCATCTTTCGAGGGAAACTAATACTATGGGACAATGTTTCTATTACAATTGTTGCAACGTCGTCTAATTCACTAACGAATACCCCATGCAATCTATTAAAACAATCTGGATGCTATCAAGTTTTGAGCCACTTTCTCAAGGAAAAATATTCATATAAAATGGAAGGATCCATGGTCTATTGACCCATGCCACTTGTACTCCCAATTTTTCATAGTGTGTAACTAACCTAGGAAAGAATTCTTGAACTAAATCTTCAAAAAAAAGTCGGTTAACTTGGCTTCCACCATATTCTTTGAATAGTATCCATCAAATTATTCATCAATGATGCCCATAAAAGTCCAAAATGCACTTTCCTCTAGCTTCAATAGTGAAAAAAAACCAAAAAAATATTTATCGCCTGTTAATACCCAACTGATGTATTATAACATGCATATGTTGTCAATAGTCATCTCAAACCATTTTAACCATCCTCTTCCAATGCTAAGTTGTCTAATAGATTTGACCTGCCACTTTTTGGATCATAAAATAGTTTCTCATGTAGGGGCTCTGCCTTTGTGGGAAAAAACAACAATTTTTTTTTTCATATGTATATTTTCACAACCCGTAATCATGTTACTGTCATTTCTGTAAATTTTAAGGTTGAATTTAAGGATCACATAGCTAACACGACCTATAAATATGTCTCAAAGTTATCCCTGATAGAACACTCCTTCAAAATTAAGCCCCTTCTCAGCTTTGACCAAACAAAAATCTTGGCTTTGAATCCTCTCTAGTCAACCTGCCTTAATCGAAAATCCCTATAGATCAAGAAACAACATGACAACGTTAATAGGGAAGATGGATATAAACTCAATGGCTCCTAGAAATCCCTTATCCACCATCTTAGTCATTAATAGGATGTCACATTGTGATTCTTTTCGATTTTCTTATTAATATTTCATTCTTCATCTTATTTCTCTTTATGTTAAACCTTCTTCATTTCCACCTTATTCCTCGTTTCTCACACCCCCTTTTAATTTTTAATTTTTAATTTCCCCCTCCCCCTCCTAGTTAGTCATTCTAGACCTTAATATTATGTATACATAATCATATTATATTATTATTATTATTATTATTATGTTTTTTAATCATTTTTAAATTGGCTTTTAAATCAATAATAATAATAAAAATAATAATAATAATTGTTATTATTGCCTTATTAATAATCATTTTTAATACTGATATTTATTTAATGGTCACATTATTGTCTCCTCCCTATATATCCTCTCTAACACTATTTTCTGATCCTCTTAGCTTGAGTACCTGATGATGGTGGTGGGACCACTCCAAACATCATATACATTAAAGATGCATATATTGAAATTGCATAAATGATACTAAGAACAACAATAACTTTCCATTTAGAATACTAAAGTAAAGGGATAAAAGCGAGATGTTGGTTAGCAAAAAAAAAACAATAAAAAAGCCATTTTTTTTATTTCCACATATGCTTTTTGGGGTCACAAATATTGATATACCTTGAATTCCCAATAGTTAAACTTGAATGGCTTCTCATGACATACAACTTACCTTCTATCCCACAAGCAAAACAACCCCATCTTCAACATTGTAGAGCTCTATTAATGTCCTCTTATTTTGGTTTCAATAGAATACCTCAACACAAGAAAGATCCTTCCCGCCCAATTACATAGAAAAGGCCATCAACTACTTAACAAACAAATTCAAAATGTGTAGCATTCCTTTTTTTAAGAGAACTCCACCCATTTGATATTGGATGATAGTTGTATGCATCTCTTAAATCCATGGCTATTTAGCCATCATTAAACAATGCAACAATTACCATTAGTATCTTATCAATCATAATAAACCCAAAAATTGTCTCCAAAGGACGAGGCATAAATGAAAGAAGTTCCCATTTACCACATGTAGAATCGAGAGCTTGCCACTACATTTGGTCACTACATGAATCTGCAATCAACACATCAATTCACTCTTCAAGGGTGCCAACTAATTCTCTTTCCATATGAAATTAATTTCTTGGAATGAAACTTCTCTGTGCTTTTGGAACATATATTAGTGACTAAAAATATAAGTTAGTAACTAGTGCAAGACAATAATTGCAACACAAAAAGGGCTAGAAAAAGAGCATATTCATAATCATGATCATTGTATTAAATACTTTTTTAGATATGTTGATGTTGAAATGAAAACCTATCATGGGATATAGTGGCTTCTTTTTTTGTTATTACCTTCACTATCAGAGAGGCTTTAGTCATTGGAAGGGGTTTTAAAACATTCTTAAGATCATCATCAAGGGTTTGTTTCTCAACTAGTAGATCACTTTTAAATGGATCCTTGCATTATGCTTATGGCCATATTAAATTTTCAACTAAGCATGTCCCCTTTGAAAGTTATATTCACATCCTTTTCTTCTCCTATAGGCTTGAGAATGATCTTTGGCTATCGTTATGAATGAAAATATTTTCATAGTATATGTTTATAAATGATGATGTGGAGAGAAAACCCACTTCCATAAATACTCAAATCATAACTAAATTCTATGTGAGCTTGCTTATTGTTTTCATGAGAAGAGAAAGCTCATAAATTGACCAAAAATAGCTACATGGAAATTAAAATTTTCTACTAATTTTCATGCCTTTAATCATTTTCCTTTGATCAATATTAAAGCATATAATATCTTATTCCATGTACCCAGGACACTAGTTAAGCACCAATGACTGCAATCTTGGTATCTTTCTGATTTTTCCTCTTATGAGGGATATTGCCTCCAATATATAGAAGGGTAGGAATCCTTTCTATAATCTATTATTTGTAATATCCCAAAATGGGAATGCTCAGCAATGCATGCATGAAAAACGCATTTTCAGGAATATGTGCTATAAAAATCGAAATTAACACTTGGATCGCTTAGATATGACAATATACCATCTAAATACAAGAGTATATCAGAAACAAATCAAATTAGGTGAGGTAAACAAGCCTTCCACACCTAGTATAGCTCAAAAATATTGAAACCCCAAAACTACTGCAACATGAAATTATTGTATAAAGAGACAATGTAGTTTAATGAAGGTTTGTACAAAGAAATAGTAGATACAAATAGATATGATGATATATTAATCAATATGACCCAAAAACTGAGATCTATTCACCTTTATACAAATCCAAGAGAACCCAGGAAGGGTTTCTAGGAATACACCCAAATACAAATGGTGATGTTCAGCACTAAGACTAAATAATCATTGAAAACTAAAGAACATGAGTATAGAAGGCTGAAATAATGTAAATCTGATGCAGATCTGATCAAAGGTACTCCCCCATGAAAGGATGAACCCTTCAATCACAGGAAAACTCTCAAAAGAACCACCAGATCCCCTACTGAAGCTGCCCTCCAGAAATAATGCAATTCCAGACTGGAATTACGTTGTAGGTGTGGAAATATGTTGGCCTGCTTCCAAATAGCTTAAATTAACTCAAGTACCCTCCAAAATTATCTCCCAAGAGAAATAATCCTTCCTCTTATGCAAAACCAACACAGAAAGTGGGTTTCTCAACCCTCCACTGCAACACCCTGCAACACAACACAATATTCTGCAAAAAATGCACTATAGCTAAAGAATGAAGCTTGGCCCTAATGCCAGATGTGTGGAATCATAGATCAGATCTCTCCCAAGAGCTACTCAAAGGGAGAAGATGGAATTCCTAAACAAGAATCCCTTAGTGCTAAACAACACCAGCAATCTTAGCTAAATAGTTGAAGAGAGAAAAAGTCTAAACAAACATATCAAAATATCATTCATAAGCTAACCCCATATGGCTACCATCCTCTTCCTTATAAAATATGTGAGCCTTCACACCTTGAGTCCCACTCATTAGGGTTTCCACCATCACACAATCAATCTGCCTCCAAAACTGCATTGTACCTTCATCGATGCCACTTCTCCATAACAACATTGTTTGATTTGGTCAAGGTTGACTTGTTAAACCTAATTCAGCCCTTTTCACACCTAAGGGTCTTCAATCTAGCTCTCATATAATTTTTTTAAACTAATCCTTATTCATATTGAGTTGTTTTTATTGATGATCCACCCCTCCCCATTAATGATGTTGACTTGGTCAAACTTGACTTTGTCCACATCCACTATGCCTTGTTCACACATGAGAGTGCTAGATTCAGTTATTATTATGATCCCTTTTCACATCAAGAGGGATTTTATGCTTATTCAAGATAATTATGGGTCTCTTTCCCCATTTATTCATCTACTAGGTTCTAAAAGAAAAAATCAATATTCCTATTACCTGCATGCTAATTTATGAATATTACAGTCCTCCCCTCATAAATGTTGCTTGTCCTCAAGAAAATGCAAGGATAGAATTGAATACCCCCCTCTCCTCCTTTTATAGCATTTTTATATGATAAACACCTCCCATGTACAATATGTTGTATCATCAATACATCTCCAAGTTTCCCCTCCCAAGTATGCAAGCTAGCTTTTGGTGAGTATCCCAAACAACTACCATCATGTAGAAGTAAAACATCCATGGAGGCAACAATGTGCTGTCTAGAGGCCTTCTTGAGGCATGAGATCTGATATGTATTGGGGTCTATCATCCCCATGTGAATCTCCCATCCCCAAGCTATCATCCACACAAAATGAGCCACCCTCCAGAATGATAATTCATGAAGAATCTCCTCCACCTTTGGCTCCTACAATGTAGGTGGGTTGAATAATTGATCATGGTAGAAAAAATGGCCTACCCCATGCTATATTTCTCTCCACTCCTAATAAGTTTAGAGCATTTGTTGATCTTGGGCTGCAATAAGGTTTCCCTCAAGTGGCAAGAAGAAGATTGGATCTTCAAAGATCCTCTCTCTAAAGTCATGTATCATGCTGGCCCAAACCATTCCATACAAAATGAATGGCACATCATCACCATATGGCATCCAAATCAGAAAACGCTGAAGGTTATGTGCAAGTTTGGATGATACCAATGGTTTCTCAAGTGGATACAACACAGTCTTTCCAACTATTGTTTTAGAACATCATGTGGCAAGTTGTCCTCCAACAAGTTACTAGTTGTGCATGTTTTCTCATCTACTATGTGGTAGTAAGAAGAAATATATATCAGCTGAGCATAATGAAAATAACAACACACTTGCCTAAAGTCATGTAGAGAAGGGTTATCATCATAAGTGTTGGTCCTAGAATGACCATTGAACCCAAAATCAATCTTGCCCTCTTGTGGAGAAATGCACTGTATATAGATGGTGAGACAATGCAAATACTCAATGAAATGAATAATAAGTATAATAATACATTTCTTACCATGCATGATGAGTAGGCTGAAAATGAGGTCCATGGATGAGCCCTCCCATGAGAATATATTCATAAAAATCTGCAAAATGAAGGGATGCATACTTCCCTTGGAACACTCCATCAATAGAAATATACTCCCAAGTGAAAGCGTTGTTGGCCTTAGTGATAAGGCTCTTGTCACTTCGTGACTTCTTCCTTTGTCATGCCACATGCCAAAGCCATACACCCTTATGCTACTATGTGGGGTAATCTTCTCCCTATGTGGAAGCCCCTCCATATCCTCCAATGTTTAAGGGTAGCCTCTTTGCATCTTGAATGTGCCTTCCCTTTCTCCGGAAATATCATGACAAGTATGGGAAAAATTATGCCCATACTCTCCCAAGAGGAACCATAGCAACAATAACTCTTACTGCCCCCTCACACCTCCATCATACAAATTATGAATTGAAAATATTTTGATTGACATGAAGGAGATCATATCAACATAATGCACCCAAAATCTTTTCTACCATATCATGCAAGTGTCCTGCCAGGTTTCCTCCACCAACATACCCTTTGGAGAAGGATATAGCTCATGATGGCCAAACTCTTTCAAGAGTAGCCAACGCAGCCATGCCTCCTGCTGCTCGGTGTCATAAATATGCAAGTGGCTCACCAACCTCTTACTCTCCATCCACTCCCATTCATCCATATGTGGATGCCTCCTACCATATTTCACCTTCGTACTCCTCTAATGGAGACTACCATCCTCCCAAATCAGATTTCTCCCTTTCCATTTCATGGGATGTTTAAATGCAACCTCTTGGAGATCTTATATAGAAGATCCCACATCAATGATCATATTGAATCCAAAAGGATCCAAGTATGTTGAAGGCAAAACCTCCTCATAGGCCTGCACAATGCTCATCCCAATAGATCCATCACAATGATGAAAGACAAAAAATTTCACATTGATCATCGGCTCATCCAATTTCATACAAGTGTAATGGTAATTAAAATGCTCTAATGATAGCTAGGCTCCCAACTGTTCATTTTTTCCCAATGACAGCGCTGTCAACCTCCTCCTCAAAGGTGTATTTTCTATCTCATGATCCAACTCAAGGATGAACATATAGTTCTGCATAGGTTTGTTTAGGATAAAGTTCATCCTATCCTTTAAAAACCCACACTCCAACCCCAAGTGTTGTGTGTAACTCAACCATAGCATTTTAGGAGGATGATTCATCCCTTCCTTGAACAATTCAAGGTTTCACAGTGCAGTGAAATCCTGCTGCTCCTAATCAACAGTATGTGTTGATCCTAGATCATGCAAAGGCAGATTTCCACATCCCTCCATAAGATTTGCTGAAATAACAAAAGGTGGAAATTCATGCATACCTTGGTGAAGCTTGGGAAAATCTTGTATGGCTACAAGGGTCCCTTCTTCCAATGTGTTGGCTTCCCCAACTGTTGAGGATGATGGCTACTCCTCCATAGTTGTGCCAGCGCTGGTACGAATCTCCTCAAGTGGTGGTGAAGGCTCCTCCCCTTCTGATATCTTCTTATAAAATATTTTGATCACCCTTTGAGTGAAATCTGCAAAAGTAGCCACTCTTGCATGACTCAAATGGCTGAACCACCAAATGCTTGCCTTGCCCTCAAGGTGCAGCACTGAGATCTCAACAGCCTCTCTTTCTACCACTAGATGTAGTAGGAAAAATGCATCTAGCTTAATCACCCAAGCCTTTTTTGTACATGTGGATGATCCATCAAAATTAGATGATAGAAATCTATTGCCCCTCATTCTCCTATTGTTGTAGGGCCTCCTTTCTTCTGCCATCTGAATAAACTGAGGAAGAGCTAGAGTCTCCTTGAAAGCTTTAGGTTGAGACTTGTATTTTGCAAGGTATCCTCTTAGGATCTCATGTTCCAAGTTCCCTCCATCCCCATGTCTTTTGTATTCTTCCTCAAAAGGAAAAGGCAAGGTCTAATGCTTTGGAGATTTCTGCAACATTGTTTCTTTCTTTTGAGAATAGGAAGTACATGACCCTTCCTCTTTTTTCTGCTTAACCTCCTTGGAGAGGTTCTTCATATATCTTAAAAATGATGAGACAAAGCTCATTTTATCCATCATTCTGTCCTTTCCTTCTTCTTATAGCATCTTTTCTTGAAGTTCATAGGCTGAGCCAAAGATCATGCTCTGATTCCACTGTAATATCCCAAAATGGGAATGCTCAGCAATGCATGCATCAAAAACGCATTTTCAGGAATATGTGCTATAAAAATAAAAATTAACACTCGGATCCCTTATATCTGAAAATATACCATCTAAATCCAAGAGCAGATTAGAAACATATCAAATTAGGTGAGGTAAACAAGCCTCCCACACCTAGTATTGCTCAAAAATGTTGAAACCCCAAAACTACTGCAACATGAAATTACTGCATAAAGAGACAGCACAGTCTAATGAAGGTTTATACAGAGAAATAGTAGAGATAAATGGATCTAATGTTATATTAATCAATATGGCCCAAAAACTGAGATCTAGTCTCCTCTATACAAATCCAAGAGAACCCGGGAAGGGTTTCTAGGAATACACCCAAATACAAATGGTGATATTCAACACTAAGAATGAATAATCACTGAAAACTGAAGAAAAAGAGTATAGAAGGCTGAAATAATGTAAATCTGATGCAGATCTGATCAAAGGTCTTCCCCCATGAAAGGATGAACCCTTCAATCACAGGAAAACTCTCAAAAGAACCACCAGATACCCTACTGAAGCTGCCTTCAAGAAATAACGCAATTCTAGACTGGAATTACATTGTAGGTGATGGAAATATGTTGGACTGCTACCAAATATTTGAAATGAGCTTAAGTACCCTCCAAGATGATCTCCCAAGAGAAGGAATCCTTCCTCTTATGCAAAACCAACCCAGAAAGTGGGTTTCTCAACCCTCCACTGCAACACAACACAATATTCTGCAGAAACTGCGTTGTAGCTGAAGACTGAAGCTTGGCCCTAATGATGGATGTGTGGAATGATAGATCAGGTCTCTCCCAAGAGCTACTCAAAGGGAAGAGATGGAATTCCTAAACAGGAATCCCTTACTGCTAAACAGCACCAGCAATCTTAGCTAAACAGCTGAAGAGAGAAAGAGTCTAAACAAACATATCAAAATAACATTCATAAGCTAACCCCATATGGCTGCCATCCTCTTCCTTATAAACTATGTGAGCCTTCTCACCTTGGGTCCCACTCATTAGGGTTTCCACCATCACACAATCAATCTCCCTCCAAAACTACGTTGTACCTTCATCAATGCCATTTCTCCATAACAACACTATTTTATTTGGTCAAGGTTGACCTCTTCAACCTGCTTCAGCCCTTTTCACACATAAGGGTATTTAATCCAGCTCTCATATAGTTGTCTAAACTAATCCTTATTCATATTGAGCTGTTTTTATTGATGATCCACTACTCCCCATTAATGTTGTTGACTTGGTCAAACTTGATTTTGTCCACATCCATTATGCCTTGTTCACACATGAGAGTGCTAGATCTAGTTATTATTATGATCCCTTTTCACATCAAGAGGGATTTTATGCTTATTCAAGATAGTTATGGGTCTATTTCCCCATTTATTCATCTACTAGGTGCTAAAAGCAAAAATCAATATTCCTATTAGCTGCATGCTAATTTAGGAATATTACATTATTATTGTGATATTTAGGTATATAAAAAGATATTTCATCTCATTTAAAGACTCCAAAACTACCATTTAATTTATAAACACCATGTACACTTATGCCTAAATTGTTGAGATAATGCTTCATATGAATGATTTTCTCAATGAAAAC
Organism: Pinus albicaulis; assembly: GCA_034641835.2. Classification (NCBI taxonomy): domain Eukaryota; kingdom Viridiplantae; phylum Streptophyta; class Pinopsida; order Pinales; family Pinaceae; genus Pinus; species Pinus albicaulis. The sequence goes on along the minus strand of JAXQQM020064229.1, from coordinate 297,699 downwards.
AAAGGAAGTGGTCACAATTATAATGAATCAATTGAAGGTGGCTATTTCTCTAGAAAAGTAAGATGTATAAACGAAAAAAAATAGGATTAAGGGAGAGGTTTATTATGGTATAGAAAAATCACAACAAGAGGCGAGGAATGAAACATATTACGAAAATATTGTGCAAAGAGACTAAAACAAAATAAAATGGTAGGATAGGAATGCCAAGGTTATAGTAGTTTATTACCATCATTTCCCAAACTTATAACAAATTAAAAAATTTCAAACTAGTGTTTACCTTAATATATAAATGTATGTTTGAATTTTCTATACATGATGAAAAAAAACTAAACATGAGACTTGTGTACCATTGAACTTATCCAAAACAATGTGGTGGGACCAATGTTGATGCATATTAATTGTTTTGTTAAGAGATAAATGCTAATGCATGTTGATTGTGTCATTGTGATGTGTTAAATATGAGACCAAGGATGATGAGTTCTATGGATGAAGACTTGATAAATAAGGAGGAAAGATACTAGAGATGCTTGGGAAGCTCTAAGTGTTTTTCATGAATCCAATTGTTGTTGTATGAATCTCAAATTTTAGGGCAAATATAAATAATCAAACTACGAGTATGGTGGTTATAGGAAAGCCCATAATTTCATAACCATGGTTTCTAAAGCTTCTATTGAAGTTACCTAATTTTTATCTCCTACAAATTGATCTTTGAAGATTGAATGCTAAGGATGGCCACACTAAGATTTCATGCTCAAAAAAATGAAAACCTTGAATCTCTATTTTGTGCCTTGAAACATAATTAAGACTAATACAAATGTTTATTGTTAATGATGCAAACTAAATGTTTAAACATTAACCTTCTCTTTATCTTTGAGCTTTGAATGGATAGAGGATGTAGTTATTGTTTCTATGGTTATACCAACACTCAATCTACCCCTCTTACTGGGGAAAAACTACAAGGTTATAGTAGTTTTTTAGTAATTTGGTGCATAATGTTCATAAAAATTGAATCCATGGTAGAACTCTCCCCATGAAATTTAATGCATTGAAGTCAAGCATGGAAAGGGATCATTGGAATAGTGGCCATTAATGTATTCCATTAACCAATGCAAGATGACTCGCCATTAATGTAAATAAGCATCAAGATACCTTAGTACATCATGCTAGGTATGAATAAAGGAGTTGAATTCAAGTCACCTACAAGATCTTAAAATCAAGGGCCATTAATGCATTCCCATTGTTATCAGCAAGACAACCTACCAATGATGCATGCAAGCCTCAATATATTAAAAGAAATATCTAGTCTTGAATATAACATTAGGGGAATTTTGAGGTCTAAAATGGGCCTCCTAAGAAAAATGTACAACAAAATTAAACTTTAGAAGAACCAATAGGATTCAAGATGATGATGTCAACCATGGGGGATGATTTACCATTTTTTAAATAAAAGGGTAAAAATATTGAAAAATACTAAAATAATAAAACTACTTTTTCAACTCGTATTTTCAACTTATCTCCCAAAGTTTTAACTCAAATTTCGAGTGGGAGTACTCATTGGATGCAAAATTTAATTCCTCATCCAAGGAATACCCATGTTGCATACTTTCGATGAACTCTACTACACAAAAAATGAGAAATACATAAAAAACATGATTGTAATCACATTTTTTTATGTATTTCTCATTTTTCGTGTAGTAGAGTTCATCGAACGTATGCAACATGGGTACTCCTTGGATGAGGAATTAAATTTCGCATCCAATGAGTACTCCCGCTCGAAATTTGAGTAAAAACTTTGGGAGATAAGTTGAAAATATGAGTTGAAAAAAAAAGTTTTTTCATTTTTCCCTCTAAAATTTGATGATGTCATCAAATCTTATTTGATTTTTTCCACTGTTATTTTATAATTTCCTTAGGAGGCCCATTTTAGACCTCAAAATGCCCCTAATGGGTAATGTATTGAGCTTGATGGATCAAGACTCATTAGCAGGAGGGAATTAATGCATCCAACATCAACTAAAATGAGGCAGAAATTATTATGAACTTTTCTATCTAATGACCTTGTTTTCAAGTAAAGTCCCTGTCTAACCAAACCAAAATCCCAGTTTTCATAGCTATACTTATTTTTATATTTACTATTTTTTTTCATTTATTCTTCTACACTATCCTACTTTAATTGAAAGAGGAATAATTTTCTCAAATGTAGGAGTATTTACAATAAAAACATGCGAAATATGATTAAAAATGTACTCATATCCAAGTTTGAAAGATATGCTTTAAAAAATATCATAATATGAGAAACAATTTTCTTTGATTGATATTGTGTTAGTAGATGTTGAATGATGGAGGAACATTATAATACGAAAATCATTTGGAACCAACATGCAATTGAACGTTTGTATCATTTTTTCCTTAGTTCACTAACATCTGTTACCATTTCCTCCTTTGACATGTCATGCATATATTCAAATGTTTGTTGATTGCTCAATTGGATGCATAAAGGATTTGATGATAGACATGACAAAAATTCCTTGATATCAGGCTCTAGTGTCTACTCTCCATCAAATTTTTACCATGAATCCTTGGTACTTTCCATAGTTTGTAAAGGATTATCAATGAAAGATTCTCGGTCTTCTTGTTGATGTTTATCATGAGCTTCTAGATCTTCTTGATGTTGCTCATTAATCCCTAGCCCTTTGAATTCTCTTATGGATGTAGTTATGTTTCTTAATGATGCCATGACTTTCCCTTCTTACACAGTTCGGAAAGGATGATCAATGAAAGATTTTAGGCCTTCTTCTTGATGTTGATCATGAGCTTCTAGGTCTACTTATCTTGATGTTGCTCATAAATACCTAGCCCTTTTATTTCTCTCAGTGTATTTATATTTCTTAATGATGTAATGAATTTTTGTCAGTTGAGATGTGATGATCTCCATCATTAGACATATTTGGAGGGCTTAATGGTCACCTTTTTTCCTCAGATATGTTTTTCTTGAATTTTTATTATTATTTGGTTTTATGGTGCTAGTATAGGTGTTTATTAAGGCTAACATACTCTAAGTGCCTAATATGAGGTTGAGTGCAAAAAATCATGACTTATTAAGCACTTTTATAAGGATTTTATCATAAAATCTTGGAGGAGACAGCAAGGAGAAATTATTGGAGGATTTTCCACCCTCCTTAACTCTCAAAGGAAGCCAAAGTATCCCAAGGATTCTCTCCAGCAATTCAAACTCCAAAGGCAACCAAAGGATCCCAAAGATCCTCTCCAGCAATTAAAAATCAAAGGCAGCCAAAGGATCCCAAGGATTCTCTCCAGCAATTCGAATTCTAGAGGTAGCCAAGCAACTCAAAGAGGAGTGCACTCAATCTTTGTTTTCTTGGATTCAAGTGGACTCACTCACTATCTTCTATGGAGATGTTGGTAGCTGCTCTATAGAATAAATAGAGCATAGCTAGAGATAGGAAGAGTTAGCCGATTCTAGTTGAAACTTTGTTGCAAGCTATTGAGATTTTTATTATTTTACTTAGTGATCAAACTTTCAGAGATCTATGAGGTTATTATTTTATGAAATGAGAAGACTAATTTCATTCGATTGATTTAATTTACAAAGAGCTAGGCTTGTGGGTTAGGGTCCAATCCATGTGCCTCAGCCTCTGTGTTGTTACTATCTTTTCCTTTCTGCCATTAAGCTAGTTTTCTTTCTGTCATTCAATTAGTTCTTCTTCGCATAGTTTCATCGCTGCTTAGTTTTTTCTTTCAGTGTGCTTATGTAGTTTTTCATTTGCTTGTGAGTGATATAATAGAGGAGAAAAACAAAGAAAATATGTGGATCAATATGCCATTCTAATCTCTGTCAATAGGGTTCAAGGAGGGCGAACCTTCCCACAGGACCAAAAACTGCTTTCTGTTCATTGTTTTGTCACACGTTTCCTCTATTTTTTCGTACATGAATCCACAGCTTTGCTTACATGAATAATCATCAAAATCCCTAGGAAGGTCATCACGCCTTCCCGCTACATTTTCCCAGCTCTGTTCTCATGCCTGAGCACTGCTGTTGTGCCTCCATTTCCCTCCTTTTCCTCTTATTTACATCCATCGCCCTTTTCATTCCCAAAATGTTTGAAAAGCATTAGAATTAGACCTTCATACCTTTCTCCTTGAAACTCCTGTTTGTCGTAACTCGCTCCATCTCAAATCGAAAATCGCTTGTGATCTTTGTTAACGCTCTCTCATTCCAACCCTGTATGCAATATCCCTTTCTACTTCTCTGCACTACTCATTTAGTAAAAATAAATAAAAACCATGAGAAACCACATTTTTTTCCCTTTGGACTTATCATCGCTCCTCATTGCAGATCGCATCATTTTCCCATTTCCTTTAATACTTACAGCTTCCAAACACTGATTATGACATTGTGATCGTGCTCCCCCGCCAGTCCCACTACCACGTCACCATCTCAATCACACTTCGCACCTTTTCCTTGCTTATTTAAAACTTACTGCTTTCAAACACCAATTTTGATATTGCAAACGTGCTCCGCCCCCTGTCCCACCACCACATCACCCATCGCAATCACACTTCGCATCTTTACCTTGTTTCTTAAAGACTTACTGATTTCAAATGCCGATTGCGGTATTGCGATCGCGCTCCACTATCAGTCCCACGTCCACATCACCCATCGCAACTACACTTTGTACCTTTTCATTATTTCTTTAAGACTTTACCGCTCCAAACGCCGATTCCAAACTCCGCCACATTGCAAATCGCCCTTCACAGTTTTTGTTTTGTTCCTGTTAACCTTTACCGCTCCAACCTTGTGACATTGCGATTGTGATATCACAAATCAAATATTTCACTTATATCCACCAATCATAACTCCCTCATCACATATTTCAATCATTCTGCTCCACAAGCATATTGGCACCATATCATAAGGTTTTATAAGGATTAAACCCTTGCTTTCGACTCCTAAGCCTCGTTTCATGTGTTAAGAAATCCATTAGCCTCTTTAGCCCTTTTGTTTCCTCCAAGCTGAAAAATTAACACTTTTTTTATTATGATTAAGTCATGGATAGCTTAGTTGCATGGGTAGAAGCATGGTAGAGAGACCATAGGATAAATAGAGTGCATTTAGCCATTTAGCCAAGTTAAGTGTGGTTTAGAATTAGTTTCCTTTCTGCCATTCATTCTCGGTAAGTTAAATTAGTTTCCTTTCTGTCATTTCTTTTCTGTAAATTAAATTATTTTCATTTTTGTCATTTCTTTTCAGCAATTTATTTTAGTTTCCTTTCTATCATTTCCTTCCAGCAATTTACTTTCCAGTTATTATCATAGTTTAAAAAAATAGCACCCTTTCGTAGAGCAGAAGAGGATGACATGAAGAGATTAGATCTGCTATGTATATAGCATTGTCACCTCCAATTTTGTATGAACCCCAGGTTGATAAAGTAAAGAAGGGTAGCCCCTGGGAGTTGTAGCACTCCTGGTGCAATAACAGGGCTCACCACTTTTTTGAGCCGTTTCGGGGGAGGTGTCTGGTAGATATTTTGATTTTGTTTTAGCATTCTTTTCTGCTTTCCTTTATTTTCTTGTTGTTTCATAAATATTGAAAAAAATCCAAAAGGATCTGACTTTCATGCCTCGTTGGAGTAGGAATACCCAAAGACAAACCACACCCAAAACCCCCACATCACCTCCTAGCCACCCTTCACTCTTCTTCAGTGGCAGTGAGATTGAACCCCCTATAGGAGAGCGTTCTGAATACTTTGAGGATCCTACTGGGGAAGAATAATAAGACCTTGCTTCAACTGAGGGACATGCTTCACCTATATTAACCATGTATGGGACCCAAAGAGCCTTTCCCATAAGAGAGGAAAATGGGGAAACTAATATGAAAAACATTATCCCCTCATCTCTCCCACACTTTCATCGACTCACCTCTAAGGACCCTAACACATTCATGTTTGAATTTTTTGTTGTTTGTAGGACTTATGACTACACCTCTGATGATCAGAAGTTGAAGGTATTCGCATCCACCAATAAGGATGCAACCTTGCACTGGTTCATGGGTCTGCCTGGGGATAGCATCACTACCTGGGCACAGATGGAAGAGACCTTTAGCAACAAATACAGAGACTACTGTAAGTCCAAGGAAACTAAGAATGAAATATTTAGGATGACTCTAGGACCTGATGAATCCCTAGAGGTCTATGAAGAGAGCTTTCCATTAAGCTATAAGAGAGCCAGCTACACTCTTGATCCTGCATCACTTAAAATTTTACTTATTCGAGGGATCAGTGAAGAGATGATAGAATCCTTGAATATGATATCAGGAGGAGATATCTAGCAACAACCCAATGAAGCAATCAAAACTGTCTTTTGGAACCATTCTAGGGAATTTAGGAAGAAGATAAGAGCTAGCCAAAGTACATCAAATACCCCTTCCTCTTCCACCTTCATAAAACATGAGATTCAAAACATGATAGAGGACTTCAAGAGTGACATGTTGCACACCTTTTCTTTGAAAGTGGACATAATGCAGGTCAAAAGAAAGCAAGAGGAAGTAGAGAGAACCCTGGCCATATTTTGTCCTAGATGTACCAGGAAGCACCCAAGAAATGAATGTCCACTGAATTTCATAGAGGTTTTCTTAGTTTGTGAGGAGAATCATGGCATAGAAAAGTGTCCCTCTTTACCTGGACTTAAGGTTGTATATCAAGGTGGGGAAGCAATGCTATAGCAACTATGTTTCACCAACTAGAGAAGGCCTCAAGGCCCTCAACCATATCAACAAGGTATGCAAGGTGCACCTTACTCTTATTATCACAACAATCAGAGTGCACCCATGTAACCTTCGTACAACCCCACTCCTCCATCCTAGTTTATGCCTCCTATTTTTCCTTACAACCCTTCATATCATCCTCAGCTAGTAAACCAACTATTCCAGTAGTATGTTCCACAACAACATCAGTGGAACAATCCATCCCAAGGGTGGAGGCCTCAAAAAAATTAACCACCTACTCTGAAGCCTCCACCCCAACCACAACCTCATCTTACTCATGTTGCTCCCACTAGGCTACCTATACCGGCAGAGCCCAATCCAAACCCGAACAACAGACAGGCACAACAGGCTCCCAATAAAGAAACATCTTATCCAAGTTATGATGTGGAGATACATGAGGTTAATCTCAGGTCAGGAAGAGTACTCCCAGAAAACCATCCTCCATCTCCACCTATAGAGGTTGAGGAGGAAAAGGAAGAAGGTAACAACCAAATCCAACAACCTCATTTTCCTGAGCACTTGATCCACCCTAGTCAACACACCCCTGAGGAGACTGAATTCCTGGGAGAATTGGAAAATTTTTGTATAAATATACCACATCTCTAGGCCATTAATGATGTCCCTATCTATAATAGGCTCATCAAATAAAAGTGCTTCAAGAAGCCCAGGATAAAGAAGAAAAATACCCCCACCACCAATGTGGGAGGACAACTCTTTGACCTAATGCTGGGAAGGGTGATATTTCAAAAGTACCTGGACCCTGGTAGTCCAATTGTTGATGTGGATGTAAATGGTGTCACAGTCCCCAACACTTTGATTGATCTAGGGGCTTTGATAAACGTAATGACCAAGGAAACTATGTTGAAACTTAATCTCCAAGCGACTTTGAGGAAAACCACAACAGTTCTGCAACTTGCAGATTGGTCCACAGTGAATCTGGAAGGAATTGTTAAGGATGTCATGGTTACCATTGAATCTTGGGAGTATCCTACATATTTCCTTGTCCTGAAACCAAAAACTAAGTTTAATGGTTATCCTCTCATCTCACAGAGACCTTGGTTAGCCACCACAGATGCTTATATTAGTTTTCAGGCCAGAAACATGACTATAAAAAATGGGCCTTTGTCTAAACAGCTAGTGTTATATCATCCAGCCCAGTATTCCATTGATCATGATCTCCCTATATAGGTGGAGGATGAGGAAAATGAGTTATATAACACTGCCCCTATGTGTACCGTAGACGTTATTCTTAGATGGGGGCAACTTGATGAAGATGAACTCATCCACCATCCCATTCAAAACTAGTCCTCCACTAACATTCCTCTCGAAACCTTAGTCAAAGAGTCTGAAAGTCAACCTTGAATGGAAGTGCACTCAGTTGAGTCAACCTATGAATCCACCAAGGCTATTGAGTTTGGTCCATCCAGATCTCTGAAAATCAACCCAAACCTCTTGAATGAAGAATAGAAGTAGCTATGCCAGCTTTTGAAAGAGAATCTAGATGCATTTGCTTGGGATTACAAAGAAATGAAAGGGGTGCATCATTTAGTGTGTAAACATAATATTTACATCAAAGAAGGATGCAAGCCCATGAGACAACCCCAAATAAGGATGAACTCAGCTCTGAAGGACATAGTCAAAGAAGAGTTGCTGAAACTATTGGATGCAGGGTTCATATATCCTATATATGACAGTGAGTGGGTATCTCCTCTTATCTTAGTCCCAAAGAAGAATGGGAAGTGGTGAATTTGAGTTGATTATCGAGAACTTAGCAAAGCCACCAAGAAAGACTGTTTCCCTTTTCCATTTATATACCAAGCCCTAGATGACCTTGCGGGGAAGAAGTTATTTTCCTTCTTAGATGGGTTCAGTGGGTACAATCAAATTCAAATCAGCCCTGAAGACCAGGGTAAGACTACTTTCACCTACACTTGGGCTACCTTCGGTTATAGATTCTTATCCTTTGGGTTTTGAAATGCCCCATCTACCTTCCAAAATTTTGTCCTAAGCATATTTTCTGAGTTAGTCCATGACTTTGTCGAAATCTACATATATGATTTCACACCATATGTGGATGACTTCCAGTAATCTCTCTCCAATTTGGGTAAATTACTAAGAAGGTGCATTGAGATGCATATCTCCTTGAGCCCAACAAAAGTGTGAGTTCCTGAAGGAAGCAGGGGTTGTATTAGTACACTCCATATCCCAAGTAGGAATACAGGTAGACCTAAACAAGATCACTATCATCAAAAGGGTACATGCTCATCAAAAGCAGAAATATGTCAAGAGTTTCTTAGGATTAGCTGGTTACTATAGAAGGTTCATCAAATGTTTCAGCAAGATAGCTTCACCATTATTTGGGTTACTCACCAAGGATTTTGAGTTTATTTGGTCCAATCCTTGTCAAGAGTCTTTCAATCTCATTAAGGAAAAATTGAATACTGCCCCCATCCTCTGAAGTCCAAATTGGACTCTGTATTTCAACATCCACACTGATGCATCTGACAAATCTGTAGGAGAAACATTACGCAATTAGAGAAAAAATCCCTTATGCCATTTATTTCATCAGCAATAATTTGTCAAAGGTTGAGCTGAATTATATTGTTATTGAGAAGGAGATGTTAGCCATTTTCCATGCATTGAACAAATTCAGGCATTATGTAATTGGATATCAGACCTTTGTTCACACTGACCATGCAGCCATCAAGTATTTAATGAGAAAACCAGATGTGAATGCTAGGATAATTAGATGGTTGTTACTTTTGCAGTAATTTGATTTGACTATTATTGATAAACCTGGAAAGGAGAATGTTGTTACAGATTTTTTGTCCAGGTTGGCTCTCCCTGCAGGAGAGGAAGGAATGGTGGATGACCAATTGCCAGATTTTCACCTCCTTGCTATATCAGTACTCTCACCATGGTTTTCTGATATAGCCAACTACTTGGTTGCTGGGAGACTCCCTCCTAATATTTCATTCAGGGAGAGGAGTAGAATCATCAGAAAAAGCACCCCTTTAACATGAATTGGGGGAAACCTTTTCAAACTAGGCCCTGATCAAATCCTAAGGATATATGTGAGGAAGGAATAAGTTTTTGATATCCTCTTTTCATGTCATTACAGCCCATGTGGAGGCCACTTTTCTGCAAAGAGAATGGCTTACAAAGCTTTGCAAGGAGGATACTCAGTGGCCTGCCCTTCACCAAGATTCCAAAAGATACACCAGCAGGTGCGACCAGTGCCAAAGGATGGAGAAAACCATGCAAAGGGATGAGATTCCTTTGCACCCTTAGGTGGATCTTGAGCCATTTGAAAAATGAGGCATGGAATTTGTTTGAACTATCGATCCACCATCTGGACAAAAGAACTATATCATAGTCTGCACTGATTACCTGACAAAGTGGGCTGAAACAAAAGCAGTGAAGGTAGAAACCAAGGAGAAATTAGCATATTTTCTAAGGGAGAATGTGTTTTTCAAGTTTGGGTACCCCAGAGAAATAGTCACTGATTAGGGAGCACAATTTACCTCTCACCTCATTGAGAATATTTTAAGGAAGAACAAGATTAAGCATAGAACTTCTACTGCCTATCACCCTCAGGCGAATGGCCAAGTAGAAGTAACTAATAGATATTTAGAGAGAATCCTCACCAATGTTATGAGAAGCAGCTGAAAATATTGCGAAGATAGATTGGTGGAAGCTACTTGGGCCTACAACACTACTTGGAAGACAACAATATGATTCATTCCCTATGAACTAGTCTATGGTAAGAAGCCTCCACTTTTAGTTGAGTTTGAGTTCAATACTTTAACAATGGCAACTGAATTAAATCTAGATCTATCAAATGCCCAAAAAGAGAGGTTGCTACAACTAAATGGATTGGATGAGCTCAAAATGCAAGCACTTCTTCACACAGAGGTAGTTCAGCTGCAAAAGAAGGTATGGCATGACAATAACATCAAAGAAAATACCTTCCAAGAAGTAGATTGGGCGTTGTTGTAGGATTCAAGGTTTGAATATTTCAAAGGAAATTTGATGAAAAGATTGTTTGGACCTTGCACAGTGGAAAAATGTTTTATAATGAAGCAGTTCAAATAAGAACCATAGATGAGGAAGGAATCCCCTTGCTTGTCAATGGTCATAGACTTAAAATTTACAAAAAACCTTTTTCAAGGGCAGAGTTCATAAATTCAATAAGCACATAGGTATATGTGATGGGAAACTCGATAGTTTCCCACACCTCCTAAAAAAAGAAAAAAAAAAAGAATAAATATCCGTGGGTGAAAACCTCTCTGAGGCACCCAAGGCAAGCTTATGGGTTGAAAACCTCAATGGAGGCAGTTCACTTGCTCAAAACAAAAGAGAAGAAAGAAGAAAAGAGAACAAATATCCATGCGTGAAAACCTCTCTGAGGTGCCCAAGGCAAGTCTATGGGTTGAAAACCTCCATGGAGGCATCCCACTTGCTTTGAAAAAAAAAAGAGAGGAAAAAAAGACAGAAACAAAATTTACATCTGCATATCTGTGTTTTCTATGTTTACTATTTTGTAGGTCATTAATGATTTCTGGAAACATAGGGAAGCATTAATATTATTTCCCTTCTTTTGTTTTACCATCCATCCCATGATTCACTCCATTCATTTTCATAACTTCCTCCATCACCTCCATACACCACATTCCTCCATTCCTTAGCACAATGTAGCAAGGGATGCATTCATATTCTTTTCCATTCTTCTATTAAACCATCCATCCCATCATTCACTCAATTAATTTTCATAACTTCCTCCATCACCCCCATACACCACATTCCTCCATTCCTCAGCACAATGTAGCAAGTTAAGCAAGACAAAGACTACTACAGACACGAGGGAATTCCTACAGCGCAGACATTTGTTCATGAACAACAAGAAAAACAAGGGAGTTGCTCATGAAGCAGACCCCAAGAAAGGCAAGAGTGCCACCCATGGCATCTGGAGCACTCCCCACGCAGCATCTACAATGGGAATGAAAATCAAGGAAAGATCAGTGACTCACTCGGAAAGCTTCTCATTCAGTGAGCTTCTCACTCAGATAACAGAAAATAGAGAAGAACACAACATCTAAAAGGCTTGTCTCCTCAATCCAGCTCCTGCAAATGACTTGGAAATTCCAGGTAAACTCGGGTATAGCTTCTCACCCCTCATAGTGCATCCATAATAGGAAGAAATAATTAAATTTGTAGACTTAGAGTTTAAGGGGCAGAAAGGTGTCCAGTTAGTTTGACCACCATTGTGAAGTATGAATAGGGAGAACTGAAAAGTCACACCACCTGGGTATGCAAAAGAAAATAATTTAAATCAAGTGGAGTAGAGGAGAACAAGGGGAGGAAACATGCAGTCCATCATGAATTAACAAGGAGAAGGAAAAAAATGTCTACAACAGAAACTAGAGCTTAGCCGAGTTAAATAAGAACTCCAAAATTAGTTGTGCAATCTAATAAAAGGAGACCCCGTCTCATCAAAACTAGTAAATTAAAAAATTTTAAGGGGAGAGAGACCGCCGGAAGCCGCAGAACAGTAGTACCGAGAGTGGGTTGCGTATTTGAATAACGCACAACGACAGCAACAAAACAACGTCACCCTACCCATGGCTTGGTCCTCTCTCATAAATATGAACAGGGAAGCTTTTATAGAAAACCCAAAAAAAGGCAGGATTTCACTCCTAGCCTTAAAGAAGAGCCAGAAGAAGAAACATAAGAGGAAGAAGAAGAAGAAGAAGAAGAAGAGACAAAGGGCCAAGGAAAAACAGAAGAGATGGCCATAGACATCATAAAGATAGCAGAATGTGGGCAAGAAACAAACTCACAACACAACAGCACATCCCCTCAATACAAAGAGGTAGTTGCCACCGTAGCTCGTCTGAGCGCAAAGAGAAAAATACAGAAATCTATGTATTTAAAAGCTGACAAGTGTTAGAGAGAGACATAAAATCCTACCATGAGACCAATTATCATTGAAGAATCACCAAGGGAGGAGGAAAGAATTGAAGAAATATTTCTAAAGGAGCAGCTGCAGAAGGCACATGCATAGAATGTAGCACTGAAGTCGGAATTACAGAAACAATGGCAGCAAGTAGCCACCATGGCAATTCCCTTTTGACTCATATGATGTGTACCTCAAGGAATAATGGCTCCTATTTCAAATCAAAAATCTAGCATCCAATGGATCACTAGCTTTCCAAGATTGTAGGAAATTCATGAATTTCTACAAGCAAGCTAACATGGCTGATCCAGAAAAGATGGAAGAGTTTTATGTGCGTAAACTTGTGCTGAAAAATATGGATACTTGGGACCCAAATCCTACAATGGGGGATATGCAGTTTATGGCTCTAATATCTTGGATGATGAATAAGTACACTAGAGCAAAAGAAATATGGAGAGTCATGGGAAGAAGAAGCAGAGAACCCTTATATATCAAACCAGAATTGTTCAGCCCAAGAGGATTCATCCCTAACTGTTGAGAAATTGAAAGGGACCATGCACTGGTTGAAATCTACCTTCAGACCCAAACCCAAGTGATAGGCCACTTTGATGATGTTTCCAGGAAGATAGAAGATGAGTGCATTATGGCCAGCCAGAGGAGATGGAACCTCCCTCACAACCTCAAGAATAGGGAGTACCATACTCCAGAAATACTGAGGGGTGCATTGGAAAGGAAACCATTATACAAGAGGGCCATGCAGGCTAAAAAGATCCAATGGTTGGGACTAAACCTCAACCCACCTTTGTTGTTGGGGCTGAATGATGAAAATGACACATATGCACAAGATAGAGAATGGGAGAATGCATAAAAGAATAATGGTTTTTACCCCCTTGGGGAAACTTCCCTTCGCTTCTCTTTTAGTAAAAACAGTCAAAAATATTAGGAACCACATTTTTTCCCTTTGGACTTACCATCACTCCTCATCGCATATCGCATAATTTTCTCGTTTCCTTTAAGACTTACCGCTTCCAAACACTGATTGCAATATTTCGATCACGCTCTGCCACTGGTCCCACTGCCACATCACCCATCGCAATCGTACTTCGCACATTTTCCTCGTTTCTTCAAGACTTACCGCTTTCAAACGCTAATTCTGATATTGCGATCGTGCTCCACCGCTAGTCCCACTGCCATGTCACCCATCGCAATCGAACTTTGCACCTTTTCCTTATTTATTAAAGACTTACCACTTTCAAGCGTCGATTGCAATATTGCGATCATGCTCTGCTACCGATCCCACTGCCATGTCACCCATCACAACCGCACTTCGCAACTTTTCCTTATTTCTTTAAGAATTACCACTCCAAACACCGATTCTGAACTATGTCGCATCACAAATCGCCTTTTGTAGTTTTTGTTTTGTTCATGTTAACCTTTATCGCTCCAACCTTGCGAAATTGCGATTGGTATATTGTAGATCACATATCGCACTTCATCCACCAATCTTAACTCCGCCATCACATATTTCAATCATTCCACTTAAAAAAGCATCTTTGGCACCATATCATAAGGTTTTATAAGGATTAAACCCCCCACTTTCCAATCCTAAGCCCCGTTTCATGTGTTAAGCCCTCCATTAGCCTCTTTTAGCCCCTTTTCTTTCCCTACAAGCTACAAAAATCAACATCTTCTTTCAATTAGAATTAAGTCATGGGTATCTTAGTTGCATGCGTGAGAAGCACAGTAGATAGACCATAGGATAAATAGATTGCATTTAGTCGTTTGGCCAAGTTAAGTGTGGTTTAGAATTATTTTCCTTTCGCCATTCATATTCTCGTTAGTTAAATTAGTTTCCTTTATTTCATTTATTTTTCCGCTAAAATTGAATTGTTTTCTTATTCTTCCTCATTTCTTTCGTCAAATTTAGTTTAGTTTTCCTCTTCTATCATTTTCTTCTAGAAATTTACTTTCAGCATCTTATCAATAGTTTAAAAAATAGACTCTCCTTTCGTAAAGGCAGGAGGATGACATAAACATATTCGCATCTTCGTCGTCTATAGAGCATTGCTCATCTCCAAGTTTGTATGAACCCCGAGTTGATAAATTAAAGTAGGGCAACTGGGAGTTGGCAACACTCTTGGTAGCAATACCGTGACTCACCAAGATGCATATAGGATTTTGATTATTTTCATGATTTAAGAGATTTCTTTGGAGTAGCATTTTCTAAGCTTTTGCCCAAAAGATTCTTCAAAACCCTTATTTTGCGAGCTAGCAGGTCCCGTTAGCACATGGATTAGCATATGATGAAATCTTTATAATGCATAAAACAAAATTACGAGAGATATATTTTAAAGAAATAAAATGAAATTTGCAAGAAGAAAACAATTTCAAAGAAAAATTGATCATGTCACCTGGACACCTTCATGCTACTAATATCCTTTTGTCACCAAGTTGGTGACATTCATCCCGAGTCTCCCTCTCCATGAATGAAAATAAAATTGCATAAAAATAACTAGGAGAACAAAATTATCAAAGACTATTCCATTGAGCATCTCCTAAAAATGAAATGCCAAAAATGTTGGCCAATTTTATTCCTTTAAAATTATAAGAGAAAGTTAAATTATGTGTCCGTGATGTGATGTATGGTGTGTCTCTAGGCCAAATGTGGCAAAGAGTAATGTACTTTACTAGCGATTTGAATTTCCGCATCACGTAGGAGTGCTGGCAAATGAAAAGAGCAAACGACAAGAGAGAATCAGTAAGGGAGTGAGTTTTTCTCGTTCAGCTGCGGATTTCACCTCCGCATCAAGGATATATGCCATCACATTACTACCAAAATGAAAATTTCTGCAAATGCAAGCAAGGAAATGGAAACGTAATGAGAAATAGATATGACCATTAGGTCTCACATACTGTTAGACTCCTATACCAATAGGCGTCATATATCATGATTGACTTGATGGACTATGCAATATGTTCATACATTTTCTTTGCTGCAAAAAGGAAGCCTTTCCATATTGTCAAAATTTATAAAATGAGAAATGTAGCAGGTATGCCCTAAAAGAAAAAAACAAAGGGTGAAAAATAAAATGGCCAAAAAAGTAAAAGAAAATGAACCCCGCTTAGAGAGAGGCCAAGGAAAGTGGAAAGTCTAAATTCCACCACTTTTTGCTCTTATGTAATAAACAATAGTGTGCAACTTTGTATTTTATGCACACAATTGATGAATAGTCAAGATAGCTTGCTTGGCTAGTTCATCTTTCAATTTTCATGTTTTAGAGATAGAGAATAAAATCTCGAATGCCAAACCGTCTAATCTTTGGTAGATAAGTAGATAGGTGAGAGTGCAAATAAAAGGAGCTCAACAGCTCTAATCGCATTTCTTTGATGTAATAAGTCAGATTTAGATAGATTTCTACATGTAAAAGAAAAAGGGGTGATATAGGGTTTGCCGCCTAAGTGCACCCTAATAAAGAAGAAAATGGCAGGGCAAAGCAGAGTAAAGGCAGGCAGACAATGCTGCGTACATAATACGTGATGGATAATGACCTCAAATGTGTTAAATCTTTACTTTCATCACAAGTGCAAATGTAGACACCACAAAGGAAAGAATTCTCAAGCTAAAAGCAAAGTCAAAATTATTAACTTCCCTTCTCATTTTTTCCTTCTCAGAACCTTTAGCCTAATTTCCCAAGCTACTAAAAGAATTTGAAAATTAGAGGGGCTCAAGGCATTTCCTTGACTTTTGGAGGACCGACCTCGGCCCAATAATTGGAAAAGCCTAAGTAATTAAAACTCATCCATCATGTCATACATTCACTTCTAAAAATCTTTTCCAAAGAAAAATCCCATTTTATCATTTAGGAAAATCATGCAATATCTCATAAAAACCCTATTCATAAAAGCATAAGTTAAATACATTATCTTGATGTTTTACACTTAGCGCTTCATTCATTTCCATATTAATTTCTTTATCTTATTATTTAAATCCCTATGAAAATCTTTCCTTTTCCCGTATTATTTTAATTAAATTTCCAAATTAATATAATATTCCGCGTTGGTTGAAAAATAACCATATACTTTATTAAAATTCATTAATTGGCTTTTGAAATTTCCAATTAATAAAATAAACCTCAACCCTCCGTCAGCAGTGAAAGGGATTAATTAACCCTCCAGTGTTAATTAATGACCTAATCCGCCAATTAAAATTCCGATGCGATTATTTGCATAACAATTTCATCGGTGCCCGCCATATTAATTCCTCGTCATATTCCTTTCCCGACGATCGTTCGATCGATCAATCTGAGATCTACGGTTGATATCAATATCACTGCCCATCCTCGTCCGAACGATAACGCGCGATGGCCAAGCGCCTTCCGACAGTGCCGCGCCACGGTCGTCCATCGTATGGAATCGCTCGCCCTCCGCTCGAAAACCACTCTTCCCCAAAAGTTGTGCGATGGAAACCGCCTACCGCCCTCGCTCCCGTGACGAATCCACCCGTACTTGCCGACATCATCCATTAAAAAATTAAAAAAACCCGCCAACCTTTGACTTTGTGAATAAAACAAGTGAACTCGTGTCATTTTCACTATCCCAAGTGCAATGACCAGTGTCCCATGCAAATCTAATTTCAAAATCAACCGTCGAAGTTTTCCAACCGCTACCTTGTCAAGAAAAATTGCAGGCTGATTAATCCGAGTCCATCCGCCATAGCGCACTCGTTTAGTCACCGTTTATTTTCGAACAGTATTTACCTAAATTCCCGCCGAACTCGTAAAAATCTCCGGTTTTTTGTTTTAAATTCCACACGAAAAATGAAATAGGTTCAAGATTGTTCTTTAGATCATGTCCTTAAATCCCAAAATTGCAGTACAGTATTCCAAAACCTATGATTGTACCCGGTTTTTTTCGTCAAAACCCGAAATTCATTTCTCGAATCCACAAGAACCGCAAATGGAGATTCCCGTGGCTTTGAATTTCGCACCCCTCGAACGCCCTCATCGCATTTAAACTATCCGTCTTTAGCAGATAGAGATTTCCAAATCAAAGACCTCGTCCTCGTGAAAAATCCCCTTCGAATTTTTTTGCCACCGCAGAGATAACTACAATGTATCAGCTCGACATTTTTTGGACTATGGGAATCCAATCTTCCCATGTATCTTCTTCCCTCGCACACACATTTTTCCCGAAATAATCCATTACCGCCATGCAAATTATGATCCCAATCAACGAGCAGCTCTTGTCCCCGAGTCAAACTATCCTTTTCCCAAAGAATCACTTCCCGCCTATTAACGACATGTTACGTTGCTCACCGTCAAGCTCCCTCGACTCTCCTTTCCATGGTAGGACTACTTGAAAAATCGCCAATTTATCCCAAGAAGAGTTGAACCGCCTTTGCCAAACCTTCATGTTGCCGTAACACTCACCTCAAAGGCCCTCCCCTCTATGGTTATACCTTTTTCATCGATATAGGGCAAAGCTTATTCGAATATGATATCTTCGTAATGGGTTTCAATACTAATGAATATGTTGATCAATTAACCCTAGTATTGTTGTCAATTTTTACCCCCGCATGCCCCCGTCGTCAAGTATGATTTTGCTTCCTACATTGCCGATAAAATCCATGACCGCCCTCATGAGATTAGAAAAATGAAAGAGTGTTCAAATATTCTTCTGTTATTTATCATCTCATGCTTTACTTTTCAATTAGAGAGTTTCCTCTTTCTATGTCAAAAAACTTGATGCCAAAGGAAATCCTAAGTCCGTAATATTTTGGTCCGCAATCGACCGATAATTCCTCCGATTCTCCTTATTCCTACAATGAGTTTATTGACTCGTTTTGTACACTCGCAACCACCTTGTTGACAGAGCTCCCCTCCTAGGGCCGAGTAGTGACATCAAGAAAATTCTCCAACTCTCAAAGCAATACAAGATAGGTGATTGGTACCTATACCGAAATCACATAGAAATCAAAAAGATATGGGTGTGAGTTATGCTCCTTCAAGTTACCAAAATATGTCCCAATGAGACTTTTTGCCTTAGAGTATTTTAGACAGATGATTAATTCTCGACATAGTTCATCTTCGCAATGCAAAGAAAAAGGCTCAACCTCATAATTAAGAGTCAATTAGGTCCCTTTGTCCGTAACTCTAGGATGCTGAAAAAGAAGCCGAAAGAATCTTAGAAGACTATCTCAAATTACAAAAAGAGTTTCTATCGGGTACCTTATGACCCAAATAGACTTTATTTAGGGTGATAGAAGGATGAAAAATAAAATTGTCACCATACATTCATCAAAGAATCCCAAAAATTGAACAATATGCCAATATGGATGAATGGATGGAAGGGACATTGATAGGAACAAGATAGTGAGCAGAGTCGTTGTTGAAAATGTTATGAAAGACCTTGAAAAATACTTCGACCTAGACTCTTTGAACAAAGTGAGATACTGTGTATTGGTTCTTCTTCATCTGACTTCTCAAATCAGAATTTCACAGTGAAATCGTTGCATCGCTACGTAGTATCTAAAGGAAAAGAGAAAGAGGTCGATGTCCAAATTACGTAAAATTACAATGACGAAACATCATCGAAACTTCTAAAGAACATGGTCAAGTACAAATTTCTCCTACTCTGCACTCAATGTAGCGATAAAATGTCAATTTTACAAACTCCTCTCAATGTAGAAAAGGGTAAAAGAAAGAGATGTTGAAGCAAAATCTACCCCTATCAAAGGGTCTTCGTAAAAGCTCGATATTAAAAGACAAAAAATTAGAATCCCTCTGTCAGAAGCCGGAACTCGTCTCATGAAATCCTCAGTAGTTAAAGGAGAGAAGAAATTGTGTGTTTGGTCTCAACCTAGTCTCCTAAATTGAGTTCATTTAATTGTCAAATCCGTGCTGGTAAATACCGTCAGTGAAGTGTACCGATGTGTACCTAGGTATTTTGTTTTCTAAATTGCAGCAGGGTTTGAGAAGTATGATGTTTTTGGTCTTTTGTGATGATTTATGATGTTTTTGGTCCGTTGATGAAGTGCTTTGTGTTCACAAGGACAATGACTAGAAAGCTAGTGAAAAGAAGCTACTCGTTAAAAACAGAGTGAAGCCTCAATTCGGCTGATGACATTATGACAAATGCAATTGCAAATATTGAAACGTTAATCAAACGCTAAACTATGACTACAAAACAAAGCTTTGATAATGTGACTCTGCGGAAATGATTCAAACACTAAACGGACTTATCCAATTCTTTCCTCAAAGGTATTTTGAGAGCTTAAGAAATGGTCGCACAAGTATACAAATTCTCCAACTAAACAATTAACATGGCCCAACTTATACGATGCAACATTTTGTCCATACAGAAGATTTGTTGGAAGTGTATTTGGAGTGGATGCATTGATACCAACACAAGGATCTCTACTCTAAGACCAGTTCCTAACTCTCTATTCTCGCAACCTACTTTGATACCTGCTCACACTTCACCTCAAAGGTTATAGATTTTTAGAATAGCCTGAGGAAATGTTTGTGAGATGGCCAGTGAAGCAAAGTACTATCAGCGCCTTTGAAATGATACTGTCTTCTGCTCATATGGTTAAAGAATCCATTAAGTAGACTTTGGAACAAGAAGAGGTTTCTTTGTAAATAATGAAGGTTGTTTTGTTAAGTTTTAACAAACTCGAAGTAATATAATATATGGGTGATTACAACCAATGTGGAGTGAAGACAGAAGAGTTAAGCTAAATCAGACTTTAAGATGTCACATAGTCTAAAACAAGCGTCACTCACAGGTCGTTACCAAACTCAAAAACAAAATAACAAAGAGCATGAGTTGGAATGCAATTAGTACTCCGGAGTATCCTGACTAAATTATCATGCATTATTTCTATGGGATTATGCTGAACTGCTTGTCCATCATGATTGGTATTTTGGACAGAGTTTCTTAGAACAACCTCGACCGTACAATTCGGTAAGGCAACATGGAGACTAAAAAGCAATTAAAAACTAAGATATCATAGCCATCTCCTGTTCCCATCATTATGACATGGAAAAGCGTTTAAGAGCAAGAACAAATGCATGGTACTTAGAAAGGCAAACGCACAACCAAACATTCGTGATCACAAATGCTCATGCTTAAGACATCATAAGGATTTTTTTGGAAGAGTTTCTTCTCTGTTGGAAGAGTGCTGGAATAAGTATAACCGTGATGGTGAACAAAAAGAAATTACACTAAATCCTACAACACTATAGCCATTTCCCATTCATTATCATAATCTTTTGGAAGAGTTCCTTCTTTTTAGCAGAGTTTTAGAACGAGAAGACTATAGCATTGCATGAAACAAACTCACATAAATTCAAAGCTCTCAAAAACGTGAAAGGCACCCTAGGATACTTATCTCAAATTACGTTGAGGTAAATCCGTGTTATGCAGGCAGTGGCCCTGCAATTTGCTAGCTTTGAATCTAGACTCCAATTCAAATCAACGTTTTCAAAGAAAACCACTGTCTTTCTGCATTAAAGGAAAGACACATTCTGAACAAGAGCAATCTGCTGCCTTTCAGAAATGTAGCACAAAATCTAGTAGCAAAATCTCAGCGCAGCCTCCTAGGCCACCCAAGTGTTTTAAGAGTTATGACGACAGTTTACAGTGCTGGGTAACTTGCAAAAATTTCGAGAGATCATTGTCTCTCCTTATCTAGTATCACATTTAGCCTCTTTCGAGTGAGCATACGTAAATGGAAAGAAAGGACATCTCGGACCGAGGACGGCCCTAATAGAAATCTGCTTTCTTCTTAAATGTGTTCCCACGTACTCAAAACCATATCCGGTAATTCGGTTTTTCCTTCATGGTGAGCAACGAACAATGTAGACATGACGTGGAATATACCCACATGTGTTTCTTCTTGAGAGGCCACCTAACATGCCTGGGAATCATGTTTAGACGTAGCATGTACTGCACGGTTTAAGCAGATGGACTTAGTGTCCGCACTCGGGCAGTCACTAATTCCGGTCAAAATGCATTACAATGACAAAAATCACAAAACTTAGCAAGTCAACCGTGTAAATCATTCTAAAAGGTAATTTTAACTAAATTCATTGATCAAGTGGGTCCGGGATAACAATGGACAAAGGAAAATGAGGTAAAGTAAGATGAAAGCGAGCAAAATCTTGAGTGCTCAACATCCAGAAAGTAGTCATCAAACATGTACAACAAGGAACATCCACTAATTCTCGTGGAAAAAAGAGTTGCAAAGGCAAAGAAGTGCGTAAGTATCATCTTTTCAAACCACTAGTGAAAGATGCTTGGGATATTAAAAGGACATTCATAAATATAAAGGCTAGAAATGATCCACTCGTACTTCAAGCTTTACAATCAATATTTGAAGATGGCTCCTAAGAATCAACAAAGATTGCATGTCGGCCCTATGACATTCAACATGGTAAAATGGTAATGAGTCACTTCAAACCCAAAGTGCACAACCTCAAACAGTCAGCAGCATTATATCGTAACTAATTTTGAAGTCATAGCAAAGATATCTCATCCTTTGGATCAAATTGAGCTGCATAAATGAGATAGGTGAAATGATTTATTCTACTCGATGGCAGAATCAATGATGACCCAAAAAATTGCATGGATTCTTTGGAGAATACTAATGCTCAATTAAATCTGAAAAAGCCCTTCTCGAAAGCTAAGGAAAACAGGATAAAGACTTTGAGGAAATAATTATTGGATTGGGTCATAATCCCAAGGATGTCAAGGGTATAGAAGCTTTGATCAAGAAAAAAGATGATGATATTGCAACTCTTGAGAAAACAACCGGGTTACCAGCACTTCAAGACATCCAGACAGACCGCGTAAATCATAAAGAAAAAATTCTCGAAGAAGAATTGATGGATTTTTCTGAAACTGAATGAGCAACTTAATGAAACCGAAAAAGAGCTTGAAAAGGCATTAAAAGACAAGCGTCAAATACTCCAAAGATCTCACAACCGAAGTGATTAAGGTGTACTACAACAACAGTCAACGCTAGCGAATTATCACTGGGCAATACTTCCAATTTAAGTACTCGAAGAGTTAATAAATTCAATGGAGAATTGAAACTCCAAGTGACAGTAACTTCAAAGAACAAAGGTATAATTCACCACTTTAGAACAAAAATATGATCTCTCGAAGATGAATGTTGGAGATAAAACAAGAGAGGTCAACAGATTAGAAAAAATTGGTCAAAGCATTGGAGAAGCCTTTAAAGGAAATAAATGAAATTCTTTGGGACAACATCATCCAAATAATAAAAGATGTCCCAGCCCTCAATTCAAATAATGTATGAACAAAATGATTTAGTCAAATTGGCTCGAAGAAATCCTAAAAAGCAAGAGAAGAATTGGGAAACATGCCTCGAAGAAGCCAATGAACTTATCCACTTTTAAAATGCTCGTAACATGCATCAACTTGAAGAACTTGCATTCAAGACAAGACAGAACAATTTTGGAAATAAAAAGAGTTTTTACCAAAGAACTCGATGCATAATCTAGAACGAAGATGCTCGATATGCAAGAAGAAATCAATGCCTTTATAAAACGATTTGATATTTTGTTGAATAAAGGATTGCCCAGTCCTTTAGTTTCAGAGGATAAATTGATGGACCTTGAAAGTTATGTTGAGAAATTGGACAAGCATGATCGACAATCAAGCCAGCTCTCAACTAGTTCATCAACAGCTAAGATCGTTTCACAGGAAAAAAATTCTTCATGATAGATTGGAAAAATCTGTTTTATCTCGAGCATGAGGTAAAGCATTTGTTCCCAATTCAACCTACTTTCTTTAGATATACAGAGACAAATATGAAACTCTGAGGAAGTCATAAAGGACCGAAGACTGAAGCTAAATGGTGGGAAGAAATGTTAGAACTTTTGTAAAAAATTATCCTTACATGAATTTTTTGATTATGTACTACAGAAGTCATAGATAAGAAGGATAAAAGGATAAACAAGAGGTTAAAGAGTATCAAAGGCAGAGAGTATCACGCAAAATGAGACATGCAAGACAGATAGTTACTAAAGAGGACAACAACAAGCCAAATCATAGGGCCCTCGTCTCAAGACATTCTCAAAAGAAGGAAACAAAGACAACATCGCTTACCATTTCTTCTTATCTACTGAGACCATCCGTCTCTAGTTTGTTGTAAAATACTTATGAGTCATCCTAGATTATATCTCAATTTTTTATGAGATATTTTTTATAATTTTTTTGTATAAATACTCCTCAATTGGAGTATTGAGGGTGGATTCTTTAGACTTTGTTGTAACATTGACTATTTTGGAATAAAGTGTTGTTGGAGAAATTTTGTGTGGCTAGCCGGATGATGAATTGATGCAAAAGACTTTTACATAGATTCTTGTGTCAAACAACGACCACAAGTCATCTATCTCTTATGCTTTTAAAGTTTTTATATTTATTTATTATATCATCTGTGTTTCATTTCCGAATAATTAATGAAAAGGAATAAATCGTAAAGTGCTGTAAGTGCACCGCTTTCAATCGTTGTTATTCTAAATGTTTTCTTCTGAATCGGTTTAAACAATGAATTCTTAATTGCTCTTGTTTTACTAGTTTATGCATTTTCGACTATTTAGTAAAGAATACTTAATTGCTCTTTATTAATAATCACTCAATTTCCCTCTTTCAAATGTGTTGAAGGATTCTTAATTTCCTTCATCCATTTTTGAGTTCATTCCATTCACTTTAGATCAATAATTGTTCCCTATTTGATTATCTTGCCCCGTGAAACCATCTTTTGTTAAGAAACTTAATCCAGCTTAAGCCACCTTTGACTCCATTAGCCCAATGGCCTAAACTACTCAATCTTTACCCTCAACTATATAATTCCATCACCCAAACTCAATCAAAAACGCCCTGACCTTATAACTAGCCTAATATCTTTCAAAACAAAGATAAATTTTACATGAGAGAGCCCCTCTCCGGGTACAGATTGGCTAGATTTTCTGTACCTAAAAGTTGGTTTGTGGTCACTTCGTGACCCTTTCCTCTTCCCAACAACTTCAAGGAAAATCTCGAGTGATAGCACATATAAAGCTCATGCTTTAGAAGTTGGACAAGCTTGTCAAACTAATTGAACCAAACGTATATTCATCCTCGAGGTTTGCAATATGTATCATTGCAATTCAATGCTCAATTATCACTCCCGCAAAATATGTAATAGTTGTAAGAAACAAAACATTCTAATGATCGTAGCAATAAAAAAATAGTGTATTCAAGGGAAACAACCTATATTTTAGTTATGAATTCAAAGAATAAAACAAGTCTTAAAACAACTAAGCTTCATACTATGTTATGGAGAGGAAAGGAAGGGGCATTATGGGTTGAGTTGGTGTGCCCTAAAATTGGTTTCACGCTACCTAAGAGACTATATAATCAAAATTAATTTGCGTATCCGAGACTATCAAAAGCCAACACCAAAAGTTTCATTAATCTAGCTAGAAATAATGTCAGAGTTACATAATTTCCATCAAGATTTTCCCAATGATCTCGATCTAGGTTCCTTCCAACTACCGTAATTATCCAAGATATTTTACTTCTATGATGTTAGAATTATCCAAGAATAATTATGTTTAAAATAGCATAAAGAACCACATTTTCATGCTTAAACAAGAGGAAACATAATGAAGATCGAGAAATCAAGAACATGGCACATGTTAGGTTCCTATATTACTAGTATAGTCCCTTATTGTTGTTAGTGTAACCCCCTTATTGTTATTGTTGTACCTCGTAACCCCCCATATTGTTATTATTGTGCCACTTAAATTATTATTGTTAGGCTCAGCTAGGATTACATTGTGGCCCCACTAGGATTACATTAGGCCCCATGGAGTCCTATATATAGAAAGGAGGTTTTTGTCATTTGTATCATCCAAGAATTGTTCATTCATGCAATGTATTGGAGGTTTCCTCCAAGTGGCTTATTTCTAAGGCGTTGATATCTCTTTTATTTTATTTTTTGGAGTCAGGTTTCACAACATTTGGTATCGAAAGCTTTCGATTCTAGGGTTTACGCCTACCCTAAAACAGCCATCGTGGAATCTTTTTGCTATAACGTTTTTTATACAAAGGTTCGTGTGTTAAAAAGTTTTAGAGGGTGAAGCCAAAATCTCGAGGAGGATCATCGCAAAATTTCAGATCTTGGTTCGCAACATTTTCGCAGATATGATCCGTGTAAGTTAGGGATTTTTTGAAGGCTCCCAAATTTAATCCAAACAGTGTCATCGTGTCATGTTCACTATAATTTTTTCACAAGGTTCAGAAGATGATATTTGTAAAGCGCAAAGCCTAGATCCCCGAGGAACATCTTCGCAAAATTTAAGAGCTTGGTTTTTCAATAGTTTTCGCGATATGATCTATGGAATTTAGGGCTTTTTTCAGTGCTTCCGAATTTCATCTCAAAGAGGTGATCGTGGGAAAATCTTCACAACTCTCTCTCTCCGAGCATCGAATTGAAATTCTCGTAAAAAGTGGCCACAAGTACACGGATCGTGGTGTCTATTAATTTCGCAGCCAGTACGTGAAAATAGTGACACATAGAAAGTCATACACATTCGCTTTATCGAACCAAATTCATAATTAGGTCATGGTGGGAGAATGGACATGACTTTGTCTTGAAGAATCAAAATTAGGTCATACCCGTGGCATGCGAAGGAGGATTCAAAGAGCTACTCAGCAGAAAAATTTCGGATATTGAAGATCCGAAAACACAAAGATAATTCAGCTTTCAATATCCAGACCTCCTCAAAAGTAAGAAAAGCTGTGTGTATTTGTTTCCGAATTGATAAGTTTGTGTAAAAAAATCGCCTTTGAAGTGATTCCAAGGGCCTATTGAGCATATATTTTAGTATTGGGTTCTGAAATGCCTCCTAAAAAAGTAATTCAACACCCATTAAGCCCCTCGTAATACTCTACTATGACTCATGAAGATGAAGAATTGCAACATGATCTATATCAAAATTACAAGAGCAAGTGCACCAAATTTCGCTCTCTACAAAGAGCAAGAAAAATGAATGGAAGTTTTGAAGAAAGGCGTGGAAGCGAGGATGGATGGTTTGAAGAAAGGTATGGAAACCACATGGATGGCATCGAAGCTAAGATGGGAGTGACATGGAAGAAAAGATGAAAGACAACATGGAAAACATGAAGAATGATCTAAAAAGCAAGCATCGAAGGTTTTGACAAAAGTTGATACAAGAAATTGTTAGAAAATTATATATTATGGAGCGTCAACACACAAAATATGCGTAAAATACAAGTACACAAAACACATAAAAACCGTAGAGACACGTATATACGTGGTTCACCTAGTTTGGGCTACGCTCCACCCCGAATGCACGCAAATTCTTCCTTTCTATTATCCAGCAAAATGAAGAGACAAAACCTATAGCAGCATCCACCGTAATATCCTCTATTCTCTCTCACCGTTTCCCTATCTACTTCCCCGTCGTACCATACACACGTAATGCATACTGCAATACAATACCTCATACAAAGAGAGGGTTGCCTTCTAGGCAAAAAACCCTAAACTAAACATAACTTCTACCGTCGCATCATCCGCCTAATGAACGACCTATATTAACTAGAAATTACTATACTTTTTACAAGGAAATTTACATTTGTTTTTTAGTTTTTCGGCGTTGCCCCCGAAACCTCGCGGGGACCGCCGGCCCTCCCTCGTCACCCCTACATCTTCGCGACAGGCCCTCCCCACACGCCGCAAGGGTGCGCGCTTTCCTAGGGTATACATCCACCTAAAACAAGGATCTCTCGAATTAGGATGAAAATCGTGCTCCACACCCAACAATATCCCACTTGGAGATCGATTGTAGCAACCCAATCGCTACTTCATTTGTTGGACAATGACTCCTCCTTTTTAGACCTGGTCTAGTTTCTCATCTTCATCATCATCCTTGAAGACTAATTGAAACCGAGCACATTCTCGCGTATCTCGTTACAACTCTTTGTTAGCATATCCGTAGATTCTCGTTGTAGGTATGTATCTTTTTCCAAATTTTAAACTCTCCATCTTCCAATACCCACCATATGAAATGGTACTGAGATGTACGTGTTTAGTCATGGAATGAAATGTCGAGTTCTTTGCAAAGATGAATGGCACATTTGGCTATCACCGTATAACGTGCCCATATCATGCTTCTACCCAATCTACCCATAAACCTTTGTAACCAAATCATTTATTTATTAGCCTCCGTAGCGGCAACATACTTCGCCTCGTTTGTTGAAAATGCAACAACACCTTTGGATTTTTGAAGCCCAACCGATAGTTTGTTCCACCTAGCATAAATACATATCTTGTAGTGCCTCCTCCTATTATCTCTCACCACCGCTATATCTACATCAACATATCCATGTAGAGAAATGTTTGAACCACCAAAGCATAATGCTTGATTTATGGTACCTCTCAAATATCCGAGAATCCATTTTACCGCCATCCAATGTTCTTTTCTCCCGGATTATTCATGTACCTACTTACAACTCCCACTGCATGTGCAATCATCAGCCTCGTGAAAAACCATTGCATACATTAAGCTTCCAACCGTCGATGCATATGGAACTTATAGACATATAATCCATGTCTTCGGGTCTCTTTGGGCACATCTCCTACTAAGTTTGAAATGGCTAGCAAAAGGTGTACTAACTTGTTTTTGCATTTTGCATATTAAATATTTTTGAACACTCTTGTATGTACTCATTTCCGAGACAAATGTTAATTTTCGATTTTTCCTATCTCTCGTTATTCTCATACCAAGGTTTCCCTCGAGTGGCTTATTTGATGATGGAGTTCACCTAGTGTGGGTTACATCTCTCGGGTCTCGTGTCAAGATAATGCAGAGCTGCTTCATATAATGTTGTAAGTGATGATGATGTACATGGAATATTCTTTGTCATAACAAGGACATACACCCTTAAACATAGTATATTGTCTCTCCACGAGACGCTCTCCCTATAGGAACTCTCACTCAAGAAGGGCTTCCATTCAACATGACAAGCTAATACAATATCACAATATTGTGATATCAATCATCCCTTAACATAGTGCCAAACAGGCATCTCACGAATAATACATCATTACAGCATTCATAACATTTTTTTTAATACGGGCTCTGTGGGGTGGTGGGTTCGTTGGGCTTGTCCCAACCTATTTTTTTTTATAAACTTTTAATATAAACACCCAAACCTTTTTTCAAATTTTTCCGAAATAAGGGGTCACTCAAAAAATTAACTAGGCAACAATTTTCGCCCATCTTGGTGGCCGCTTACGTGCACCGGGTCTCGGCTAATTTGTAGAACCATTAATCCCGGCTTGCATGCCCCCCTTTGACAAAAAACTTTGAATATCCCTATCTCCTTCATACGTGCTTAGATTGGAGTGTCATTCACACAGCTTGGAATGAGGGTGATGAGCACTTCAATTTGGTCCTAGTTTGAGAGCAATTTGGCAACTTTGAATTTTGAGCTATTATAAGCCCTCTTTGACCTCTTAAAGCATGTCCGGAGCCACCTAGATCATGATAAAACCTTGAATTACAAAGAATATAAATTGGAAACATATATATTCTCTTACAACCTTTTACAACCTTTACAACTCCCTCCTCTATTCTCTATCCATAAATTGATACCAAGGAGAAATGGGGGAAAAATTAAAACCAATTCCCAAAAATATGAACAACCAAAATTTGGATAGATTACAATATATTGTATTTGTTTCTTTTTGGTATATATTGGTTGGAAAAAAACTCAATATCTTATTAAATATGAATTTTATGACATAAAAATATCTTAAATTAACTTGATCTGATTCCTTTGCTCACTAAATGCTTTATTTTGGATGTTATCTGGGAATGGTAGCAACAAAAAACACCTCTTAAAACAACCATGTGTATATCTCAATCCACATATTTGTAGGGAATCCACTTATGAGTCACCTAATTGGGGATGTTCTACACAAAACCTATGCCATTTCACAAATTCATCTTCATTATTCTAAAAATGGTGTCTAAATTTTGTTATTCATTTATTCTTAGCACAAGTTGAATGAAATGTTTATCATGAGATGGAGGTATATGGAATCAAATTATGTAAAATATAGATAAAATGAAACCACGTCAATGCTCCTTAATCATAAATTCCCATCATGTGCTAAGGTGGCGGGCTTAGCCCCTAAGGGACCCTTATCAATGTCATTCATGCCCCTATTGGGAAATAAAATATTTTAATATCAATATTTTTCATTTTTCCATTTTTCATTATATTACATATTTTTTTTAAACATCATATTATATAGTTTCTATTTAGATTGGTTAAAAATGTTTAATATACTTCTTTTTTTTATGTGATGATGGTTAACATGTATTAAGCTTGAAATTAGTTTATTGCACTTTATATAGGAAAATGATTGTTTGAAATTCCTTAAATTTTGATTTTACTCTTGAAAAATATTAAAATAAATGTTCCTATATCATTATAGTTTTGTCGAGTTAAAAGATTAAGAAGGTTGATAAATTGGGATTTAAACTAGATAGAGATTGGACATTTTAAGAGAGATTTTTTTCATATTCAACCCTCTTACATATCTTAATTTTGAAGGTTCAAGCTCACTAGACTTTATTCTTAGTTTAGTAATGTGAATTTTCTTCTTTACACCAATAAAAGGTCGCATGAAAGAATTGAACTATAGTAACAACATTTCTCATAATCACCGTCACTAAACCCAATCAACATAACTCATTGGTTCTTATTGAAATACATCTTAATTTAAATTATTTGTTTTGATGGACTTGCAATTTTTTGGATATCTAATGGGCTGAATTATATATCCACAAAAAGTTGATCCACATCAAACTATAACAATGCTTGATATTAAGATTTTTATTTAAACAACTTAATTTCATTATTTGTTTAATATATATATATATATATATATATATATATATATATATGATTTTCCCCTCTATTCTAAATTTTATTTTAATTTTTCCATTCACTATTTTTTTTAATATGATAACATAAGTTATTTATTCAACATTATTAAAATAAAATTTATATTTTATTATATATTATAATTTAAAGTTTATAAAAATTCTAAATTTAAAAATAAAAAACAAAAAATAAATATTAAAAAGTTTAGTCCTAGTGGTGCAATTCAATTGGTGATTAAAATAATGCGAGTGTTGAGAAAAACATCCAAGGTTCAAATCTCCATGTTGTAACAAGGTCCTTGTTGTAAAGAGGTTTATTAAAATATTTATCTAAATTAATTTATATTCAATTTTTTTACACATTTCAAAAAAAAGCTTATTATTTTATTTTTAATAAAAAATAGATATTAACAAACATTTAATTTTCAATTTTTTACATGATTGAAAAAAAAACATTATTTTATTTTTAATGAAAATGGATATCCACACACATCTAATTTTAAGGACCACTCATACCAAGAAATTCTTACTAACTCCATCTAAATTCCTTAACTTTAAGTTGTAGTTTTGATAATTTGAAAATCCTATACATTAATTTTTTTTGTTGCAATTTCAATAAAGTGTTTAGAAAATAATTTTTTAAGAAATATAAGATTTTATCTTAATTAAAAATGGTGTTATTATTTTAAGATTTGTATAAAGTAAATTTTAATCATAATTAATAGTTCCATAGACATTAAATATATATGGTGTTTAAATATATATGTTTATTTATTTTAGTGAAAGCTACTTTTTTGCAAATTTAAATCTATGAAGTGTAGAATTGTATGTGGCTCTATTCACTTCTCTTATTTAATTTAACTAGATAAGGACTTTTTTGTAAATAAATAATACTTGGTCTAGTTTTTATTAAAATTAAAAAATTAAAGATTAAGGTTAAATTTTATAGAGGCATAGAATTGTATGTGGCTCTATTCACTTATGCTTATTTAATTTAACTAGATAAAGATTTTTTTTGTAAATAATACTCAGTATAGTTTTTATTAAAGATTGAGGTTAACTTTATAGAGACAACATGAGGAGAGAAATTAAATTAGGAAATCACTAAATTCTTTACACGAATATCCCCACGAGGTGTATGTTGCACAAAGAGTAGTCAGAGGGGTTGCATGGGGGTTGTATCCCCCCTTGTTTAGGGGGTTTTATCCTAGAGGAATCCAACGTGAATCCAACAACCGACCTGACATGTAGCTACTAGTAAACGTCTGGGGGTCCATGACTTATCCCCCTCTCCACAAACCGCATCACAAATGGTGGATTTGAATGTTATATATATCACTTTTCTTAGGACTCACATTACTTGGATCACTAATTGAGTTTCCCCCCGGGATTGTAGCAAACATAAATAGTTATTTCAGTCTTATTTGTTTTTTTTCTTTGAAGAACCCTATCTTTCTCCCATTCTTTGATTCAAATGGATTTAAATCATATTTAAAAATCTCCTTCATAATTCTGCAAATGGACCGATCTCCTTTTAAACAAATAAATATTCAACATTCTAGACCAACAATTTTCTTGTACACTTCAACTTTATATCTTAGACAGCTTCCACATTTAACCTCTTCTTAGCTTGCCTTTGCACACTTTTTTCACTTATCTAGTTAATATTTATGAAATTTAGCAGCTTTCAACCTCTACCAAGTAATCTCATGCTTTCTCTCTCTTTACCCAACCATAAACTCAAATCATATAAATTTTATGCAAATTTTCTCCCTCTCACAAATTTCCACAAAATTGATTTTCTACAACAATATTTATTCCTTCATAATCGGATACTTGGATTTTCACATTGTTTGATTTCTACGGATTCCTTCTATTTTAGGTGCTTTTAATTTTAGGCATCCCTAAAACACCAAATTTCCAATCTCAACCCTTGATTTCTAAGGTACCCAAAGAATATAAGTGTGAGAAAGAACTAATGGCTTACGCCTAGTAGGTACTTATACATTTTTTCCCTACAAAATATAATATCCAGGTGTTTGTAAGAATGACCAATTTCCAAGACAATGGATAACCATAAGTAGTCTAATCCCAAATATCCTCACAACTCGGATGAATTAAGTGATTTGGTATTTTATCCCCACTTCCCTTTGCACCAACATTGCACCACGCCTTGCATCTCGAATAACATATAAACATGTGATGGAGCCCACCTTCACCTTGATAGTGGCACTAAGGCCCCGATCCGAGTATCTAAGATCCGGTCCCCACATCCTTCACACTTGACGCCTTGCCACTAGATGGTCGTATGGACGAATAACACTTTTAAAATTTTCATCCAAAAAGATCTAGGGATTCAGTACCTAGTTCCCACTTCAATGGACAAATATTTGCACAACCGGCCAAATGTCCCAATTTTTTTTGCCTCTAGACTCCAAAATCATTTAAAAAACATCAAATTATTAACATTAGGAAGTTTACAAAATTGCTTATGGGCACAAATATTGAGGCCCACCACATCATTTTCCATGTCACTACCACATCACTTTCCACATCTCTTTTTGCTACTTGTCATTCCATGTCACCATAATGTCATCTATCAACCATCTATCACGCCATGTCACTATCACATGTCACTTGAAAAAGGGCTACTTGGCCACCCAAAAATTTCAAATCTACCTACCACGTATCATGACCATAAATTTTCATGTCATCATCCGTTCCATGTCATTTCCACCTAGCGCCACATGTACTACCATGTGTAACTTCGACCACCAAAAGGAGTTGAATCCATATGTCACGTGTCCTCAACTCAAGTTGCCATGCCATCAACATGTCACTTGTTTTCGATGTCAACCACTCTTTCACTACCATTTATCTTCATGTGTATTTCCATACCATATTGGGGTCCATATTATGTTTGGCTATGTAAAATTTGGGATTTGGTTGTTTTCATATTGCTCTCATAGAGGCTTGGATGCTCAGATTCCTTAGCACACCCCAAACAGGGCTCAAGTGCCCAAATGGTTAGATACCTTGGAACCTTGGTCATTTGGAACAAACTCATGTTATTATTCATTCCTTGGGAGTTATGCTAAGTTCCATATACCAATGGAAATCTCTCCGAGAGGGCTATCAAACCAACAAAATCCCCTTGAGATAGACATCAATGAAAACAATTGCCAATTGTCAATAATTTACGCATGCATTCCAATAATATATTTCAATGTATTAAAAATACTAAATAGTTGCATAAATTTAAAAATGAACCTATATTCTTAATAGCTATACTTATATAATAATATTCTCAATATAACCAAGTATCTCTTTGCATAAAAACATATTTAAATTCTCGTAGCATGTGCAAAATTTATATTATGTGTAAAATATGGGGTATGATTGTCTCTTTAATTATGGATTTGACATAGATTACTTCAATCACTTCACCTTGAACTATTGGGTAATCATGTAAGGGTTGCATAAAAAAAATATAAGTATAGTGGATACATTAGGATCATACTATGGAGAAACATAATCAAACAAGTCAGTGAAAACTACATTAATGATTAAAAAAAATAAAAACGGTC
This sequence comes from Pinus albicaulis, assembly GCA_034641835.2. Lineage (NCBI taxonomy): Eukaryota > Viridiplantae > Streptophyta > Pinopsida > Pinales > Pinaceae > Pinus > Pinus albicaulis. The sequence goes on along the minus strand of JAXQQM020064229.1, from coordinate 263,379 downwards.
CCTCTCTAATATGACACCCCATAATGGATGAAGACATGTGTTACATTTACCTTTCACCATACCTATATTGTATGAACTCATATGCAATCAATATTTAGACCCTAAATATAAATCCTAGAGCTTAGGAAGCATATTTGAGGCCTTAAACCACCACATTAACCAAACAATTGGATTTTTTTTACCTCTAAAAGGGATATGGACCTCATTAGGAGGATTTCAGATAATGAATGAGTCTCAAGTCCTTGACCATGGTTGAGAGAGAAAATTAATAGATTTAGGCTCTAAACGAAGTCGACAAGGCTCAAGGGTCATGGATGCAACATCAAAATGTCATATATATGGTTTCCAAATGGAATACAAATACGACTAGTAAGTTTGCATAAAAATATGGGATAGGACGCATTGACCATGTTTGAGTAAGAACTAGGTATTTAGACATTAAAGAAAATAGTGTAAAAAAAATATGTTTTGCTAAAAAATGAGAAGTAGCCTAGGTTTGTATGTTTTAAAATGAAGTGTGGTAAAAAATAGTGTTTTTTGGTTCTTAAAATTTAGAATTAATTTGTTAGTTTAAAATGTTTTACCCACGTATTTGTTGAATTTCTTGTGTTGGATTTAGATATGGCATAATGATCTTGGATTTTTGGAATGCAAAACAACAAAAAACTTCAAATTTTTTTAAAACCCTTTTCAATAATTCTAATTTTATTTTTATTTTTAAATTGACTATACAACTCCGTTATTGATTATATATTGACTATATAAACTCTAAATATACTACATTACAATAAACTAAAATATATAATTTGAAATAAATATATATATATATATATATATATATATATATATATATATATATATATATATATATATATATACCTTCAAACATTGCAAGTATGATTTGAACATATAATTTAAAAAAATGTCATTTTTAACTTTAAATTTTTATCTCACTCAAAAAATTATGTGACAAATTTGATGAAACTCGTATTTTATTTCAAATATATCTATTTGATATTCACATATCTTTCATATAAAATTCTTATTCATATGATATTTTATTTTTTCTCTTATGATATGTATAAATTCAACTATGTTATTATTTTTGTGAAATTAAGATTCACTTATAATTTATCTTTAAATGTGAAACAATTTTCTTGAATATAATTTCAATTTCTTCACTCATTATCAATGGTTTTTATATCAATATTTTAACTAATTATAAAATATCTTAATGTCATGTTTTTTTTTGTAAATTATTACTTTATATTACTAAAAAATGATCATATATAGATGGTTGTAGCATCTATTCAACAAAGCAAAATATTTGTGTATTTCTTGGGCTACCAAGGTTCTCAATGACCATAACTTTCCTAAATAAATATATAGGCCATGCAACTAGATCTAGATTACAAAATATATTATTATCGGGCTATCCAAACCATAAATAACAAATAATTAAATAACTTACATGCAAGAGAATCATTCAGATTTAGAAGATGAAATGGGAGTTGGGTCTCTCGCACTCGATCCTATATGGGTGATGCCTTGGTGCACCCCAGATGGGACCGATTTCCCAATGCCAAGATGGCTAAATATCTTGGAACCTTGATGATTTGGAACAACCTTATGTTTTTCTTCATTCCTTAGGAGTTATACTAAGTTCCATATACCATTTGAAATCTCTCTCGAGAGGGCTATCACACCAAAAAAACTCCCCATGAGCTTGGCATCAACGATGGAACTTGTCAACAATTGGAAAGTGTAAAAAAATATATACATGCATTCTAATAATATATTTCAATGTATTAAAAGTACCAAATAGTTCTATAATTTTAAGAATGAACCTAAATTATTAATAGCTATACTTATATAATAAGCTTCTCAACATAACCAAGTATCTATTTGCATAATAACATCATTAATTTCTAGTGGAATGTGCAATGTTTATATTTGGGTAAAATATGGGGTATGATTATCTCTTTAATCATAGATTTGACATAGATTGCTTCAATCACTTCACCTTGAATTGTTGGGTAATCATGTAGGGGTTGCATCAAGAATACAAGTATAATGGATACATTAAGATCATACTATGGGAAATCTTAATCAAACAAGTAAGTACAAACCGCATCAATGATTATCAAAAGAAAAAAATGGTTCTATCTAAAATGATCCCCCCATGATGCATGAAGACGTGTTACATTTGCCTTTCAATACACCTATATAATATGAGTTCATATGAAATCAATATTTAGGCCCTAAAAAAATCCTAGAGCTTAGGAACCATATATGAGGCCTTAAACCACCACATTAACCACATATATTGGATTTTTGAACTATAAAAGGGATATGGAACCTATTAGGAGGATTTGTGCATAATGAAAGATCCTCAAGTCCTTGACCATGGTTGAGAGAGAAAATTTAAGGGAGTTAGGCTCGTAACGAGGCTCAAAAGGCTCAAGGGTCATGGATGAGGAATCAAACCGAATATATATGGTTTCCAAGTATAATACAAATACCACTAGTAAGTTTGCATAAAAATATGGTATAGGAAGCATTGACCATGTCCGATGAAGAACTAGGTATTTAGATTTTAAAGAACCTTTAAAATGTTAAAAAATTATGTTTTGTAAAAGGATGAGAAGTAGTTGGTTTATATGTCTTAAAATGGAATGTGGTAAAAAATAATGTTTGTGTGTTCTTAGAATTTATAATTCCTTTGCTAGCTTAAAATATTTTACCCACATATTTGTTGATTTGCTTGCTTTGGATTTAGCTTTGGCATAACCATCTTGGTTGTTTGGAATTCAAAAAACAACAAAAAAATTCAATTTTTTAAAATCCTTTTCAATATTTTTTAGTTTTCATTTTATTTTTTAAATTGACTACACACGTCAACTATCTATTATATATTGACTATACAATAAACTAAAATATACAATTTGAAAATAATAAAAAACAAATTAATTATGTTAAAACCTTCAAACCTTGCAGTATCATTTGAACTTGTAATTTCAAAAATGTCATTTTTAATTTTAAAGTTTCTCTCACCTAATAAAATGTTTGGTAAATTTAATGAAACTCCGAATTTTATTTCAAATATTTCTATTTGACATTCACATATCTTTCTTATAAAATTATTTTTCATCTCATATATATATATATATATATATATATATATATATGAGATTTCTAAATTCAATTGTATTATTTTTATTGTCAAACTATGATCCACTTATAATCTATTTTAAAATATGAAACAAATTTCTTGAATATAATTTCACTTTCTTGCTCATTTTCATGGTTTATATATTAATATTTTAACTAATTATAAAACATCTTAATGTTGTGTTTTTTTTTGTAAATCAATACTTTATATTACTAAAAAAATACTCATATATACATGGTTGTAGCATCTATTCAAAGAAAGGATTTCTTTGTGTATTTCTTGGGCTACCATGGTTCCTAAAGACCATAAATTTCCCTAACTAAACCTTCGTACAAAAATTGGCCATGCAACTAGATCCATATTACAAAAGAGATTACAAAATTTGTTATTACTAGGCTATCCAAACCATAGATAATAGTGAACTAAATAACCTACATACAAGAGAACCATTGAGACTAAGAAGATGAAATGGGAGTTGGGTCTATGACACTTGATCCTAGAGGTACAATAATGCTAGAGTTGCATTATAAGTGTCCATCCACATGGGCAATCATTGCATCTAGCCTATCCAAGGTGGAGTGTTGGTTTCCTAACGATATTTTAATGTATCCCAAGGAGGTAAAGACATTAAACCTCTCAACCTTTTTTTCCTTCAAATCCAACCCCAATGAGTTCAAATACTTCTTCTTCCATCCCATGATGTCACTAGGGTTCATAATAAAAGTAGATACCTCATTCATAATTTCAAAATCCTAGTGGGATGGCCTCTCCACCCCATCTTACGTTTTCAACCTAAAAATCTATATTCTTGTCTCAGGTGGCACAACATTAAAATATGTACCAACAAAACCCTGGGTGAAAATACTCCTTGTATGTTGGCCTTGTGGGTTGCTTCCCCCACCCCAAACTCTACAACACGTGTTTCTCGAGCAAAGATGAAGGAAATATATGGGTCACACTTGTAGCAATTTCTATAACTTCCAACACTTGCAAAGAAATAGTAGAATGCACCAACAAGAACTTCCCCAGGGATTTGACAAGACCCTAAAGATTCATTGTCTAGAATCATCAAATAGACCATGCCATTTGAAGGGCTCACCATCTCAATCCCCATTGAAGTGGATACCCGAGAATTAGAACCCACATACCCCAGTGTCAATTAGCCAAAAACAAAGCCATGGGATTTCGAGAGGGGAAATTTATAATAACTCTTAGAATCAGGATATCTAAGGAGCATGGAGAGATGCTTAACCAAAGTCCCCAAAACATTTCCCCAAGAAACCCTAAACCATCAAAGAAGACAAAGCATAAACATTCCCATACCAAACTTTCTCAAGGTAGACATTAAATAAATTTAGCTTGAGATAGTTAGAGAACAAACACAAGCACTACTCACAACCCTCCCAATCCACATACATGATTCCAAAAACCCTAGATAAATGAGCTTGGAAAACAACATAGAAGAAAAAACAATATTAGGGGTGAAAATGACCCGCAAAGGAGGAGCTGCCTCAATAGGGTCATGGAACCTCTATGAATAGAATCTAGGACACAACTTCACACACCCAGCTTTAATTCCCTCTCATCACCACATCCACAAGACCTCAACATTAGTGTATAATATTTCCACCACCAACATGGGGGTAAAGGTCTAGGACTGAACTTCACCTCCTCTGCTCGAGTCTTGACAGAATGCCCAAAACATCATGGTAAGAGCTAATTTATAACAAAAGGTGGTCATTTGGTGTCATTGATGTTGGGGATAACAATGCTCCTTAATCATAAATTCCCATCATGTGCTAAGATGGAATGCTTAGCCCCTAAGGGACCCTTATCAATATCATTCACACCCCTATTGGGGAATAAAATATCTTAATATGAATATTTTTTATTTTTTCATTTTTTCATTATATTACATATTTTTTTTAAACATCATATTATATATTTTCTATTTAGATTGGTTTAAAATGTTTAATATACTTCTTTTTTTTATTTGAAATTAGTTTATTGCACTTTATATAGGAAAATGATTGTTTGAAATTCCTTAAATTTTGATTTTACTCTTGAAAAATATTAAAATAAATGTTCCTATATCATTATAGTTTTGTCGAGTTAAAAGATTAAGAAGGTTGATAAATTGGGATTTAAATGAGATAGAGATTGGACATTTTAAGAGAGATTTTTTTTCATATTCAACCCTCTTACATATCTTAATTTTGAAGGTTCAAGTTCACTAGACTTTATTCTTAGTTTAGTAATGTGAATTTTCTTCTTTACACCAATAAAAGGTCACATGAAAGAATTGAACTCTAGTAACAACATTTCTCATAATCATCCTCAATAAACTCAATCAACATAAGTCAATTGGTTCTTATTGAAATACATCTTAATTTAAATTATTTGTTTTTATGGACTTGCAATTTTTTGGATATCTAGTGGGCTGAATTATATATCCACAAAATATTGATCCACATCAAACTATAACATTGCTTAGTATTAAGATTTTTATTTAAACAACTTAATTTCATTATTTGTTTAATATATATATAAATTTATGATTTTGCCCTCTATTCTAATTTTTTATTTTAATTTTTCCATTCACTATTTTTTTTAATATGATAACATAATTTATTTATTCAACATTATTAAATTAAAATTTATATTTTATTACATATTATAATTTTTTTAAAGTTTATAAAATTTCTAAATTAAAAATAAATAAATAAATAAATATTAAAAAAGTTTAGTCCTAGTGGTGCAATTCAATTGGTGATTGAAATAATGTGATTGTTGAGAAAAACATTCAAGGTTCAAATCTCCATGTTGTAACAAGGTCCTTGTTGTAAAAAGGTTTATTAAAATATATATCTAAATTAAATATATTCATTTTTTTACACCTTTCAAAGAAAAACTCATTATTTTATTTTTAATAAAAATAGATATTAACAAACATTTAATTTTCAATTTTTTACATGATTGAAAAAAAAATTATTTTATTTTTAATGAAAATAGATATCCACACACATCTAATTTTAAGGACCACTCATACCAAGAAATTCTTACTAACTCCATCTAAATTCCTTAGCTTTAAGTTGTAGTTTTGATAATTTGAAAATCCTATACATTAATTTTTTTTGTTGCAATTTCAATAAAGTGTTTAGAAAATAATTTTTAAGAAATATAGGATTTTATGTTAATTAAAATGGTGTTATTATTTTAAGATTTGTATAAAGTAAATTATAATCATAATTAATAGTTCCATAGACATTAAATATATATGGTGTTTAAATATATATGTTTATTTATTTTAGTGACAAAAGTATTTTTTGCAAATTTAAATCTATGAAGTGTAGAATTTTACGTGGCTCTATTCACTTCTCTTATTTAATTTAACTAGATAAGGACTTTTTTGTAAATAAATAATACTTGGTCTAGTTTTTATTAAAATAAAAAATTAAAGATTGAGGTTAAATTTTATAGAGGCGTAGAATTGTATGTGGCTCTATTCACTTTGCTTATTTAATTTAACTAGATAAAGATTTTTTTTGCAAATAATACTTAGTATAGTTTTTTATTAAAGGTTGAGGTTAACTTTATAAAGACAACCTCGAGGAGAGAAATTAAATTAGGATATCACTAAATTTTAAATAATTTTATTTTATTAATAAAATTTTAAATTAAGAAATATTTTAAAATTTGAGAATTGATATTATAAAAAAATAAAGATTATAAGATTTGAAATATTGAAAAACTATTGTTATAGAAATTTATGTGTTAAATTAGTAGAGTTTATTGTTATAGAAATTTGTGTGTTAAATTATTAGAGTTTATTGTTGTTATAGAAATTTATATGTTAAATTATTAGAGTTTGCATAGAGGGAAAAATTTAGTTGGAGAATAAATGCATAAATTTGTAAAAAATTGAGAAAAAAAGAATGACTTACATATTCAATAATGATGAAAAAAATTAAATGCATAACCCAATTAAATTTAAATTAAGCTTAACCGAAGCACTAAAACTAACTAAATCTAAATTAAAAAATAATAATAATAAAAAAAGAAAACAAAAACATTTAAATTTTATTATTTCTCAAGTGTATGTAAACACTTAAGTAAGTGTATGGACTCCTGAAGCAACTAAGGCCTTTGAACATCTTAAAGAGGCAATGTGCCTAGCACCAGTCTTAGCTATGCCGGACTTCACAAAAACCTTTATTGTGGAATGTGATTCCTCAGGAAATGGAATTGGTGTTGTTTTAATGCAATAAGGAAGACCCACTTCTTTCGAAAGTCGTTCAATCAAATGAAAGTATTTACAAAAGGCTATTTATGAGAAGGAAATGTTGGCAAACCGCATGCACTAAAGAAATGGAGACCTTACCTAATGGGAAGACACTTCAAGGTAAAAAATAATTATGATAGTCTTAAACACTTTTTAGAACAAAGACTGTATTCTAAGAGCAAAGAAAAATGGGTCACAAAGGTGTTGGGTTATGACTTTGAAATCATATACAAAAAAGGGAAGCTAAATGTTGTTGCGTATGCACTCTCAAGAAAGGATGAAGACGTGGAAGCATTCCTTTGTGTCATTTCAATTATCCAACCAGATCGGATAACCGAAGCAAGGGATGAAGGGAAGAAGGATGAAGAAGTGTGGACTCTCATTCAAAAGTTGCAGCAAGATCCTAGTGCATTTGATACATTTAGTTGGAAAAATGATTCGTTACGGTACAAAGATCGCTTATATATTTGCAAGAATTCCCAACTAAAACAAAATATTCTTTTGGAATTGCACACTTCTCCTTTAGGAGGACACTCGGGATTTTTAAAAACTTACCATAGGGTGAAGAAATATTTTTTTCTGGATGGCCTTAAATCTGATATTCAAAATTTTGTGGTGGAATGTTTGGTTTGCCAAATAAATAAAGTTGAGACAATTAAGACCCCGGGTCTTCTACAACCTTTATACATTCCAAGTCAACGTTGGGAGGAGATTTCAATAGATTTTATCACAGGTTTACCTAAGTTCGAAGGAAGGAGTGTCATCATGGTGGTAGTTGATAGAATTAACAAGTATGCACACTTTTGTGAATTATCTCATCCTTTTAAAGCGAGCACAGTTGCTACTGCATTTATGGAAATAATTCAAAAGCTACATGGAAACCCGAAGATTATTGTAAGTGACAATGATCCCATTTTTACAGGAAATTTTTGGACAGAATTATTTTCTTGTTTGGGTACTCAACTAGCTCATTTTATCATCCTCAATCTGATAGTCAAACAGAGATAGTGAATAAATGTTTGGGAAGGATATCTTCGTTGTTTTGTATCCGATAAGTAAGCACAATGGGTCAAGTGGTTATCTCTCGCTAAATGGTGGTATAACACTTCCTTCCATATCGCAAAGCAAAAATGCATTTATGGCACTTTATGGATATCATCCACCATCCATCACATCTTATTTAAGGGAAAATTCTAGGGTTCAAGCGATGGAGGATCACATCGAGCATCAACAAGAAGTTCTCCAACTCTTAAAGGATAACCTAAATTTGGCACAAAATCGAAATGAAACAACAAAGAGTGATCAACATCGCAAAGTGAGAGAAGTTTTTGATGTGGGAGACTATGTATTTTTTACAGACTACAACCATACAAACAAATGTCCCTCAAGCAAGCTAAGAAGGATAATAAATTACTAAGAAGGATAAGCAAGCTAAGCTAAGACTGTGTATCCCCGATCTGGACTTGGATCTGCCTTTTCTTGATTTACTGCGATATCCTAAGCTCTTTCCTCTTTCCATTCTCCTTCCCCTAAACTCTACACTCAAAGCACTACCCGATGTCTCACCGGAGCTTCTCCGTCGCATTTCCTCACTAAGGATAGCACCGAAAATATCATCAAACTTTAAAGTACTAAATCCAGAGACAAAGTTACTAATGGCCATTACTAAACCATTCCAAATCTCTGGCAATGAGCACAAGAATAACAGAGCTCTAACTTCATCATCAAAGTTTACCCCTACAGAACTTAACTCGATCGGGTAACTCGTATTAAAATCATTTAAATGGTCTGCAATAGATCCACCTTCCAACATCTTCATATTAAATACTCGTTTCATAAGAAATACCTTGTTTGAGGCCGAGGGTTTTTTCATATAGTTTCGCCAACGTCCGCTTCAAACCCTCTCGTTGTTGTTTCCTTTGAAATATTGAAGGTGATTGACGCCGCAAGGCACAACCGTATCGATTCGAGTGCCTTTCTATCGAGAATGTTCCATTCCGCGTCTCGTCATGGCCGTCGACTTCTTTGTTTTTTCCACTCAATGGTAGGTACGTATCTTTCTCGATATAGATAATCTTCCATCTCGCATCTTCCACAACGGGAAGTTTTGGTCGTTAAATTTCTTGACCCTAAACTTACCATCTTCCGCCATTTCTCCCACTCGAACCAAGAACCCTTCTTTCCTCGCGAGTTTATCACCCAAATATACCTTCGGCTCGATACTAGTTGTTAGAAAATTATATATTATGGAGCAATGAAACACATAAAATATGCAGAAAAATACAAGCACACAAAACACATAAAACCGTAGAGACACAGATATACGTGGTTCACCCTGGGCTTTGGGCAACGTCCACCCTCGAATGACCCATTCCTTCCTTTCTATTATCTAACAAAATGAAGAGACAAAACCTACAACGGCATCCACTCGTAATAATCTATGTTCTCTCTCATAGTCTCCCTATCTATTTCCCGCTTAGAGAATACACATGTAATGCACAGCCGCAATACAATACCCTCATACAAAGAGAGGGGTTGCCTTCTAGGGAAAAAAACCCTAAACTAAACATAACTTCTACCGTGAGATCATTCACCTAATGAACGGCCCAAATTGACTAGAAATTACTATACTTTTACAAGGAAATTTTACATTTGTTTTTAGCTTCGGGGGCGCGCCCCGAAAACCCCCGCCGGGGGACCGTTGGCCCCTCGGACCCCTCACACTGGGGGGTCACCCCCGCTGCAAGGGTGTACATTTTTCTTGTGGTATACATCCAGCTAAAACAAGGATCTCTCGAATCAAGATCAAAATCGTGCTCCACACCCAACATAAAATGATTCCTAATGGTGAAAAGATAGTAGAGGAAACTCATGATGAGAACAAAATAAATGTTAATCGTGATTTCATAAACTTTAATTTTGGATTGAAGAACCATCATATTCCAAATATGGATATGAGGAAGTTTGATGTCAAGGATCCCATAACATGGATACTACAGATGGAGTAATATTTTGATCTCAATAATGTGCAAAACACATAAAAGGTACGCATTACAACTCTACATTTAGAACAAAATACATTTGTATGGTATCGATGGCTTTGCTCCCGTAAAAAAATTGTCACTTGGTCAATTTTTACGGAGGAAATGATAACACATTATGAGGATACAAAGAGCAACACCTTCTTTAGCCAATTGATAAATCTCAAACAAAAGGGTTTAGTGGCGGAGCACATTGAGGACTTCCAAAAATTGAATATAAGGGTAACTGATATTCCAGAGGAACATAGGATTGATGTCTTCATAGGGACTTTAAAGGATAATATCCAACATGAAGTTCGCGTTTGGGAACCTAATTCATTGGAGAAGGCATTCGAAAGTTGGCAAGAAAAATTGAATGTAAAATTATGGCGACAAGGAAGCCTACCACTCACATCTATAAAGATGAAAGTGTTGCTACTCTTAGACTTCCACAACCTACACGTTTGACACCACAATAATTGGAAGAAAAAAAGAGCAAAAGGGCTTTGCTACAGTTGTGATAGAAAATACACTAAAGGTCATAAGTGTGCTGAGAAGAAATTATTTTACATAGATTGTGAAGAGGAGGAAGAAAATGAAGAAGAAACTTCAAAAGTGGAGGATATACACCAGGAAGAAACCCTAGAAGAAGAAGAAATGAGTCTGACCATATCATGTAATGCATTGGCACGAATTACCACTCCTCAAACTCTCAAGATAAAAGGACATATCAAGAAGAAAAAGGTAATAGTGTTGATTGATTTGGATAGTACCCATAATTTTATTCATTGTAAGGTAGCCAAGGAATTGAATTGTTTCCTATACCTAGCACCAGAATGTCAAGTGATTGTTGCAAATGGAGGAACTATAAATTTCTCTGGAAAATGATATAATATCAAGCTAGCCATGGGGGAATATGTATTGAATATTTCAATGCTTTCCATCCCAATGGGAGGTGTTGATGTTGTACTAGGAGTACAATGGTTACAATCTTTGGGAAAGGTAGCTTTTTAATTTTTCAAGAAATTTTCTTGAAAAAAAATTTCTAAGGAAAGGAAATCAAATTACGAGGTATCGCAGGGAAGCCAAGAAAGATAATAAGCTCTAATTTCATGACAAAGCTTCTCAAGAAAGAACAACGGGGAGTAATTGCACAATTATGCTCACTAGAAGTTCCAATATCAAAATCATCTATTTCTCCAGATCTCCAAAAAGTCTTGGACAATCATTCCAAGGTGTTTGATACTCCCAAAGGACTCCCACATATTCGTGATCACGATAATGCTATTCATTTGATTCCAAGAAGTGTTCCTCTAAACATCGTGCCCTTACAGATATCCTTATGTCCAAAAGAGCGAAATTGAACGTATGATTGCAAAAAACGTTAGAGGCTAGTATAATTCAACCTAGTCAAAGTTCTTTCTCTGCTCCCGATAGTATTGGTGCGCAAGAAAGATGGATCATGGCGCATGTGTCCGATTATAGGGAGCTAAATAAGCTCACTATTAAAGCTAAATTTCCCCATTCTTGTGATTGATGAATTATTGGATGAATTACATGGAGGAATTTATTTTACCAAGTTGGATTTTTTCATTTAGAGATATCATCAAATTAGAATAAAGATTGAAGATATTCCGAAAACAACATTTCGAACTCATGAGGGGTCATTATGAATTTTTGGTCATGCCTTTGGCCTTACCAATGCACCTTCTACATTTCAAGGGTTCATGAATTCCATTTTCAAACCCTCCCTTAGAAAATTTGTGCTAGTATTTTTTTGATGATATACTAATCTACAACAGTCTTGAGGGATCATGTTCAACATGTTGACAAGGTGCTCAAACTAATAGAGGAGAAACAATTATATGTAAAAAACATCCAAATGTTTCTTTGGAGTACAAGAGGTGGAATATCTAGGTCATATTGTATCTCACGAGGGTGTTAAGGTAGACCCTCACAAAATTAAAGCCATTAAAGGAATGGAAAGTCCCCACAACCATAAAGCAGTTGCGCGGATTTCGAGTTAACAAAGGTTATTATCGTAGGTTTGTTAAGAATTATGGGAGAATAGCAAGACCTCTAACAACATTATTGAAGAAAGATGCATTTTCATGGACTCCTCGAAGCAACTAAGGCCTTTGAACATCTTGAAGAGGCAATGTGCCCTAGCACCAGCCTTAGTTATGCCGGACTTCACAAAAAACCTTTATCGTGGAATGTGATGCCTCAGAAATGGAATTGGTGTTGTTTTAATGCAAGAAGGAAGACCCATTTCTTTTCGAAATTCGTTCAATCAAAGGAAAGTATTTACAAAAGGCTATTTATGAGAAGGAAATGTTGGCAATATCGCATGCACTAAAGAAATGGAGACCTTACCTAATGGGAAGACACTTCAAGGTAAAAAACTGATCATGATAGTCTTAAACACTTTTTTAGAACAAAGACCGTATTCGTAAGAGCAGCAAAAATGGGTCACAAAGGTGTTGGGTTATGACTTTGAAATCATATACAAAAAAAGGGAAAGCTAAATGTTGTTGCAGTATGCACTCTCAAGAAAGGATGAAGACGTGGAAGCATTCCTTTGTGTCATTTCAATTATCCAACTAGATTGGATAACCGAAGCAAGGGATGAAGAGAAGAAGGATGAAGAAGTGTGGACTCTCATTCAAAATTTGCAGCAAGATCCCAGTGCATCCGATACATTAAGTTGGAAAAATGATTCGTTACGGTACAAAGATCGCTTATATATTTGCAAGAATTCCCAACTAAAACAAAAGATTCTTTTTGGGAATTGCACACTTCTCCTTTAGGAGGACACTGAGATTTTTAAAAAACTTACCATAGGGTGAAGAAATATTTTTTTTCGGGATGGCCTTAAATCTGATATTCAAAATTTTGTGGCGGAATGTTTGGTTTGTCCAAACGAAATAAAGTTGAGAAAATTAAGACCCCTGGTCTTCTACAACCTTTATACATTCCAAGTCAACGTTGGGAGGAGATTTCAATAGATTTTATCACAGAGCTTTACCTAAGTTCGAAGGAAGGAGTGTCATCATGGTGATAGTTGATAGAATTACCAAGTATGCACACTTTTGTGAATTATCTCATCCTTTTAAAGCGAGTACAATTGCTACCGCATTTATGGAAACAATTCAAAAGCTACATGGAAACCCGAAGATTATTGTAAGTGACAGATGATCCCATTTTTTACAGGAAATTTTTGGACGGAATTATTTTCTTGTTTGGGTACTCAACTAGCTCATCTTATCATCCTCAATCCGATAGTCAAACAGAGATAGTGAATAAATGTTTGGAAGGATATCTTCGTTGTTTTGTATCTGATAGGCAAGCACAATGGGTCAAGTGGTTACCTCTCGCTAAATGGTGGTATAACACTTCCTTCCATACTACAGCAAAAGTGACCCCATTTATGGCACTTTATGGATATCATCCACCATCTATCACATCTTATTTAAGGGAAAATTCTAGGGTTCAAGCAGTGGAGGATCACATCGATCATCAACAAGAAGTTCTCCAACTCTTAAAGGATAATATAAATTTGGCACAAAATCGAATGAAACAACAGGCAGATCAACATCGCAGTGAGAGAATTTTTGATGTGGGAGACTATGTATTTTTACGAAACTACAACCATACAAACAAATGTCCCTCAAGCAAGCTAAGAAGGATAATAAATTATCGCCAAAGTACTATGGTCCTTACAAGGTTTTGCAAAAGATTGGTACTATGGCATACAAATTGGAGCTTCCCCGCTTCTTCATGAGTGCATCCTGTTTTCCATGTTTCATGCTTAAAAAAGGTTATAGGGGACAAACTTCCAGTTCAAACAATATTGCCAAAACTTGATGAGGAAGGAAAAACCATATTGGAACTTGAAGCAGTCAAAGAAACAAGAACTAGACACCTACGAAATCGATAAATTTCAGAGTATCTCATCAAATGGAAGAACTTACCCACTAAAGATTCTACATGGGAGGATTAGAATTTTATACAAAAGCACCCGTAGCTACTCAAGCGTTGAGGACAAAACTTTTTTGAAGGAGAGGAGCATGTTAGGTCCCTATATTACTAGTATAGTCCCTTACTGTTGTTAGTGTAACCCCCTTATTGTTATTGTTGTACCCCTATAACCCCCCATATTGTTATTATTGTGCCCTTAAATTATTATTGTTAGGGTCGTGCTAGGACTACATTGTGGCCCCACTAGGATTACATTGGGCCCCATGGAGTCCTATATATAGAAAGGAGGTTTTGTCATTTGTATCATCCAAGAATTGTTGATTCATGTAATGTATTGGAGGTTGCCCTCGAAGTGGCTTATTTGATAATGGAGTTCACTGAGTGTGGATTACGTCTCTCTGGGTCTAGTGTCAAGATAGTGCAGGCCGCTTCATATAATGTTGTAAGTGATGATGATGTATATGGAATATTCTTTGTCATAACAAGGACATATACCCTTAAACATAGTATATTGTCTCTCCACGAGACGTTCTCCCTATAGGAACTCTCACTCAAGAAGAAGGGTTTCCCTTCAACATGACAAGCTACAACAATATCACAATAATGTGGCAAAAAAATTCACAATATCACAATATTGTGATATCAATCATCCCTCAACATAGTGTCAAACAAGCATCTCACATAATACATTATCACAACATTCATAACATTTTTTTAATACTGTGCACCGTGGGGTGGTGGGTTCTTTGGGCTTGTCCCAACCTATTTTTTTTTATAAAATTTTAATATAAACCACCCTAGCCTTTTTTCAAATTTTCTGAAATAAGGGGTCACTCGAAAAATTAACTAGGCAACAATTTCACCCATCTCGATGGCCGCTTTACGTGCACCAAGTCTCGCTTAATTTGTAGGGACCATTAATCCCGGCTTGCATGCCCCCTTTGACCAAAAACTTTGACTATCCCTATCTCCTTCATACGTGCTTAGATTGGAGTGTCATTCACACAATTGGAATGAGGGTGACGAGCACTTCAATTTGGTCCTAATTTTGAGCTATTATAAGCCCTCTTTGACCTCTCGAGCATGTTCTGGAGCCACCTAGATCATGATAAAACCTTGAACTATAGAGAATATAAATTGGAAACATATATATTCTCTTACAACCTTTTACAACCCTTACAACCTTTACAACTCCCTCCTCTATTCTCTATCCATAAATTGATACCAAGGAGAAATGGGGAAAATTAAAACCAATTCCCAAAATATGAACAACCAAAATTTGGATAGATTACAATATATTGTCTTTGTTTCTTTTTGGTATATATTGGTTGGAAAAAAACTCAGTATCTTATTAAATATGAATTTTATAACATAAACATATCTTAAAATTAACTTGATCCGATTCCTTTGCTCACTAAATGCTTTATTTTGGACGTGTCTTTGGGAATGGTAGCAACAAAAAACACCTCTTAAAAACAACCATGTGTATCTCTCAATCCGCATATTTTGTAGGGAATCCACTCATGAGTCACCTAATTGGGGATGTTCTACACAAACCTATGCCATTTCACAAATTCATCTTCATTATTCTAAAAATGGTGTCTAAATTTTGTTATTCATTTATTCTTAGCACAAGTTGAATGAAATGTTTATCATGAGATGGAGGTATATGGAATCAATTTATGTAAAATCTAGATAAAATGAAACCACGTCAATGCTCCTTAATCATAAATTCCCATCATGTGCTAAGGTGGCGAGCTTAGCCCCTAAGGGACCCTTATCAATGTCATTCATGCCCCTATGGGGGGATAAAATATCTTAATATCAATATTTTTTATTTTTTCGTTTTTCATTATATTACATATTTTTTTTAAACATCATATTATATAGTTTCTATTTAGATTGGTTAAAAATGTTTAATATACTTCTTTTTTTATGTGATGATGATTAACATGTATTAAGCTTTGAAATTAGTTTATTGCACTTTATATAGGAAAATGATTGTTTGAAATTTCTTTAAATTTTTGATTTTACTCTTGAAAAATATTAAAATAAATGTTCCTATATCATTATAGTTTTGTCGAGTTAAAAGATTAAGAAGGTTGATAAGTTGGGATTTAAATTAGATAGAGATTGGACATTTTAAGAGAGATTTTTTTTCATATTCAACCCTCTTACATATCTTAATTTTGAAGGTTCAAGCTCACTAGACTTTATTCTTAGTTTAGTAATGTGAATTTTTCTTCTTTACACCAATAAAAGGTCACATGAAAGAATTGAACTCTAGTAACAACATTTCTCATAATCATCCTCACTAAACTCAATCAACATAAGCTCAATTGGTTCTTATTGAAATACATCTTAATTTAAATTATTTGTTTTGATGGACTTGCAATTTTTTGGATATCTAATGGGCTGAATTATATATCCACAAAAATGTTGATCCACATCAAACTATAACATTTCTTCATATTAAGATTTTTATTTAAACAACTTAATTTTCATTATTTGTTTAATATATCTATAAATTTATGATTTTCCCCTCTATTCTAAGTTTTATTTTAATTTTTCCATTCACTAATTTTTTTAATATGATAACATAAGTTATTTATTCAACATTATTAAATTAAAATTTATATTTTATTATATATTATAATTTTTTAAAGTTTACAAAGTTTCTAAATTTAAAAAAAAAAAAAAAAAAAAAAATATTAAAAAGTTTAGTCCTAGTGGTGCAATTCAATTGGTGATTGAAATAATGTGAGTGTTGAGAAAACATTCAAGGTTCAAATCTCCATGTTGTAACAAGGTCCTTGTTGTAAAGAGGTTTATTAAAATATATATCTAAATTAAATATATTCAATTTTTTTACACTTTTCAAAGAAAAACTCATTATTTTATTTTTAATAAAAAATAGATATTAACAAACATTTAATTTTCAATTTTTTACATGATTGAAAAAAAACATTGTTTTATTTTTAATGAAAATAGATATCCACACACATCTAATTTTAAGGACCACTCATAGGAAGAAATTCTTACTAACTCCATCTAAATTCCTTAACTTTAAGTTGTAGTTTTGATAATTTGAAAATCCTATACATTAATTTTTTTTGTTGCAATTTCAATAAAGTGTTTAGAAAATAATTTTTAAGAAATATAAGATTTTATCTTAATTAAAATGGTGTTATTATTTTAAGATTTGTATAAAGCAAATTTATAATCATAATTAATAGTTTCCATAGACATTAAATATATATGGTGTTTAAATATATATGTTTATTTATTTTAGTGAAAAAGTATTTTTGCAAATTTAAATCTATGAAGTGTAGAATTTTATGTGGCTCTATTCACTTCTCTTATTTAATTTAACTAGATAAGGACTTTTTGTAAATAAATAATACTTGGTCTAGTTTTTATTAAAATAAAAAATTAAAGATTGAGGTTAAATTTTATAGAGGCGTAGAATTGTATGTGGCTCTATTCACTTTGCTTATTTAATTTAACTAGATAAAGATTTTTTTTGTAAATAATACTTAGTATAGTTTTTATTAAAGGTTGAGGTTAACTTTATAGAGACAACTTGAGGAGAGAAATTAAATTAGGATATCACTAAATTTTAAATAATTTTATTTTATTAATAAAATTTTAAATTAAGAAATGTTTTAAAAATTGAGAATTGATATTATAGGAAAATAAAGATTATAAGATTTGAAATATTGAAAAACTATTGTTATAGAAATTTGTGTGTTAAATTAGTAGAGTTTATTGTTATAGAAATTTGTGTGTTAAATTATTAGAGTTTATTGCTGTTATAGAAATTTATATGTTAAATTTTTAGAGTTTGCATGGAGGGAAATTTTAAATGGAGAATAAATGCATAAATTTGTAAAAATTGAGAAAAAAGAATGACTTATATATTCAATAATGATGAAAAAATTAAATGCATAACCCAATTAAATTTAAATTAAGTTTAACTGAAGTACTAAAACTAACTAAATCTAAATTAAAAAATAATAATAATAAAAAAGAAAACAAAAACATTTAAATTTTATTATTTCTCAAGTGTATGTAAACACTTAAGTAAGCCTACACTAAATTAAAACTTAATTTATTTCTTAAGTGCATGTAAACAGTTAAAAAATAGGATTTAAATAGTATTAAAAACATTTAAAATTTAAAATATATTTAAATGGTATTAAAAATATTTAAATTTTATTACTTCTTAACTATATGCAAACACTTAAATAAGCTTACACTAAGTTAAAGTTAACTTATTTCTTAATTGCATATAAGCACTTAAATATATTACATATTTAAATAATATTTAAATTTTATTATTTCTTAACTAAACATGCACTAAAGCTAACTGCATCTCCATCTCACTGCATCTGCATCTAAACATGCACTAAAGCTAAAGCTAAGTACTGTTAACTGCATCTACATCTAAACCTGCACTAAAGCTAACTGCATATACATCTAAACATGCACTAAAGCTAAGCACTGTTGTTTAAATTTGATTAGTTCTTAGAAACTTTACATCATATATAAATCAGGGATTTATATGTAAATCCACAATTGAGCTTTGAAGTCCCAGAGGAGGGTTGGCAGTTGGCACCCAAAGCTATGATAGTGGTTATGTATTTGAATTCTTTTCTCACGAAAACTTAACTATTCATGTGCATGTTTCTGTACAATTTCGTGCATGTTAATAGTTTTGTTTTCCGTGAAAGAAGAATTCAAACACAAAACCACAATCATGGCCTTGGCATTTATATGAAGGCTACATTATGTAATCTCAGGTAGAAGTCCCAGAGGAGGGCGTATTTGAATTCTTTTGCATAATCTGTATATCATAAGGATTTTCCACATTGATTTCCGGATTGCATAGATTTTCTGAAGTGACAAGATAGACATTGCATAATCCGTGTTGAAAAGGATTTCATCCTGGAAGTGTTGAGATTGAGATCACATTATCTGTGTTGAAAAGGTTTCAAGATTTTCGATTTTCGTGGTAATCCAGATACAATAATGATTGTCGAAACTCATCTTTGTTGAGGTGGAAAATTTTCAGGAATTTTCAAGAATTTTCCCTGCATAATCCATGGTGTTGAGATTGCAGGTTGCATTCTCCGTGTGGTAAAGATTTTTAAGAAATTTTCATGCTCAATGCTAATCCCAAGGAAATATTCAAGGCGATGTAAGCGTTTATAGCCTGATTTTCCTAAGGAAATTGCATTTAACCCTGGTAATGTAAGGGTTTCAAGGCTATTTGTGTTCTGTTGATTGCCTAATTCAGATGGAGTCATTCCACCCCCACCTGTAATGTAATGTAAGGGTTTCAAGGCTTAGACATAATGTAAAGAGCCATTCCACCCCCACCTGCAACGACCAGACAACCTGCAATTGCCAAGGGTATAGTACCAGACTTGGATATGCCTAGTCTTCCACGTTGGTGCAGAGGTTTCTTGGATTGCTGAAGCCCCATCTTCTCTACATCCTCTGGAGTCATCTCGTGAGTATCAGCATTGGCTCTCCACCCTTCATTTGCTGCCATTTTGGGTGCCACAGATTTCCTCTGGTTTAATCTGTATATAAGGATTATACAAATGTGGAAAACACAGGAGACAGTAAAGCTCTGGGGTTTGCAAACGCAAGAGCAATGAGAGATCTTGATGCCTTGGAACCCTCCCATGTAAGATAACACCGCTGAAAAACTTCCAGCAAAAAGGTTAAGAGGGTTCAGAATAGATA
Organism: Pinus albicaulis; assembly: GCA_034641835.2. Lineage (NCBI taxonomy): Eukaryota > Viridiplantae > Streptophyta > Pinopsida > Pinales > Pinaceae > Pinus > Pinus albicaulis. The sequence continues at coordinate 243,170 of JAXQQM020064229.1, read as the reverse complement.
TATAAAAACACATAAACAGAAATGAAGAGAAATAACATACCCTGCAACTGACCGGAGGTTCCCTCTGCCATATTTTCGTCTTGTGCCTTTGCTCTAACATGGTACCCCTGCCATATTTTCGTCTTGTGCCTTTGCTCTAACATACCCTGCAACTGCCCGGAGGGTCCCTCTGCCATATTTTCCTCTTGTGGCTTTAACAGAGCAAAAGTAGCATCGCAAGTCAAAGGCAAACGCCACAGTTAAAACCCTAAGGGGTGCAGAGCTAATTCCAGAAGAGCGAAAAACAGAAAGGGATGCAGAGGTAATTCCAGAAGATTGAAAAACAGTAAAAAGTGCAGAGCTAATTCCAGAAGAGTGAAAAACACTAAGAGGTACAGAGCTAATTTCGGAAGAGCGAAAAACAGAAAAGGAGACTACCGTCGATCCCTGAGGAGACTACCGATGCGTGACACGTCAAGGCATTATCCGGAAGCCTTTCTATTGTGAATCAACATCAAGCTATTAATCAATTAATCGTTGAACATTAAATACGTTACATTCTTTTTTATTTCACTTGTTTTTGGGGTGGGTTTCACATATTTGAATTCTTTTTTTTGCTTTTTAATTATATTACTAGTCTATCATGTCATATTCTATTAAAGCTTCAGTTTGGAGTTGTAAACATTTTCTTTATGAAATATTAACATTTTGCCATTCATATTACCATGACAAGGTTGAATTAGGAAATATTAAATATATGGATATGTTAGTATACTAAATTTCAACTAAAATTAATTAATGGCAATCAGAAACAACTTTAGTTTGGTGAACAGTTGTGAAATTTAACGCAGGCTCACTTGGTAGTTACCATAAGTAGGTAAAAATATTTGCTACATCTAATTTTTCCAGGAATTTCTCCGAGACTTATCTAAATAGTTTTTCAGTTCTCCATCACTAAACACCAACATACAAAGGACTAAATTATCAAAGCGTTTTCTAAAACTCGTTTTTCTCTTTGGCAAGAGTTGGGGTCATTATCATTACATTATTGTTTTACTTCTTTAAATGAAGAACATGCTTATGCACCTGTAACAGAAGATAGTGTTTCTCAAATGTTATTTTTTTTTATTGTATCTTGCATGAAGTATTTCCTCATGCTACTCCTTTATTGTATTCTAAGTGAGAAGCATTTCCATTGTTATCTTTTATTGTATTCTGCACTTCTTCTACAGAGAACAAATTCAATATATGTGCTAGATTTGGCCATGGCTTGTATCTATACTTCATGAAGATGAGTCACAAGAAAATGCCATCAAATTTAGAAAACCTTTATTTTTGCCTCCTCTACTCTTAATCAGACCAAGTGCTATTAGGATTCATTGAAAAGTAGCCAGAGAATCCGATTTTTGAAGAGCTCCAAATTCAGCACTGGTAAATCCTTTCGTGTCAGTTGTGAAAACAATATATTTTCACATAAGAGATGTAAAAGTTTACCTACCTTCACATTTGGAACAAAAATAAATGCTTATATGCCTTGAACCAACATTATCTGTTTGTTTCAGCTAGAAATGTTCCTAAATCACGGTATTTATTTTAATAAAACATGATTTTTTGCTTATATGTTCTCGAAAAGCTGTTGTGTTGCTTATATCAAGTTGCATGCCTGTCCGTCATGAATATATGTAATGAAATATAAGTAACTTCTCAAATTTCAATCGTTTTCTCCTTTTCGAGATTGCACACTTGTTCTTCCTCTTGTTTGAAATGTATATGTTTCTTTATTATTTTTCTTCCCTTTTTCTTTTGGACCTGACCCACATCTTCCCACACAGACAAGGGCCTTCTATTTGAAGGTTGTTTCTTCGTCGCTGGCCTCCGCTCGAGAACCAAGTTCGAAAATCTCGCGGAAAATTAATTTAAATTTTCATATTCGTGAGGACGACTTGCTCTCAAACTCATTACATCTCTTCATCTTTGTAACTAGGGTTTTGTATTTAATTAATAATAACATTCAGTATAGCAATTATAAGAAGAAAAGGTAACACAAATTAATACAACTAATTGTGAACAAGTTTCTATTTATTCTTTATAAGCCAAAGGATAAGGCTATGTTCTCAAGAAAAGCTATGTTTTGCATAAACAGATGGTGTTCATAATGGAACATTTATAATCTGTTATATTTACCAAGGCAAGACCAATTATACATTTCCAATAAGAGGTAACTGCTCCAAATTATTATGTAAAATGATAATTGGTGTCTATCTTATTGAATCAAAGTTTCTCCATCTTAGGTCTGAATGCAAATGTTTTCATGTCATAGTTTTCAGAATTGCTGAGAACTCAGGAATCAATATTGAACGTTGGTTTCAATGGTGTTAAATGTCCATGTCCATGCCTTAACTTCTTCACTTCCAATGTTAGAAGGCCCTTCATTGACATTTCTTCTTTCACAATCAACTTGCCAGGCATATCACAGAATGTATGTCCCATTCTGCTTCGTAATTTCCAAAGAACCAACTTTCAAATTTATCATGAAGCTCAGGATTATTATCAAATGCCTATCCTAACACCAAGGATACCATTTGTTTGAAATTTCAAATGACATAATTGGATACATTCAGTTTGGAAAGCTTTCCAACTACAAGTATATTGATGGGAGTTAGTCCACACCATTCAAATGATTCTGAGTAACAAACACACGTATGATATAACAGAACAAAATGCAATTTCCCCGCTCATGTCCTTTGAGATTATTTCTTCCACAGTTTATTTCCATAATTTTTGTTTGAGAATCAGACAATGTCAGATCATTTAAAGTCCTTCCTTAGTTTCTATTTTTCTATCTTGCTTCCTCCGTTCTTTGAAACCAAACAGTAATTTACCTTGGTCACACTTAGAGTTTGAAGAATTTCTGTATTTTCTCTGTCTGTTTGCCTGCTGTTTCCTAAAATTTTATATGTAATCTGTGAATACAATGTGGATATTTTAACTGCATCACGAGACAGTTCTGTTTGGTTGCCATTTATTACGTAGAATAACCACAGACAATGCCTAAGTGTAAAGTAATGAGCACTTAAGAAAACTTGAACGAATGATGTTGAAGTTCTTTACTGAGGTTGTACCCTAGTATGCTTATTCAGATTATTTGATTAATATAATGCTAATGTGTATATAAATTTTATTTTAAATTCTGTCAAGAATACCCTACTTAATTCCATTACATTATTCCATGTTGTAAATTTATGTATGTACCCAAATTGTTATGAAGCAAATGATAGATATCCCTTTGAATTGCTTTCTATGATGCATACACAGTTATATCATATGTCTTTTCAATACTGATTAAGATTCAATGATAAATCAACTCAGTTTTCTTATGGCATCGTTTTGGAGGAATTATTTCCTCACTCTCTTCAAGATTAATTTGTCTTTATATATCACAGAATAGTGAGAGCTATTAATTATTTGGTTACATTTAATGAACTGCAATTAAGCTTAGAGCCTCGAACGTGAGATTTTTTGAGTAAAAGGACCGAAATTTAGATGAATTTTGAACAATAATATTCACATACATTTAAGAGAAGAAAAGAACATGTACCGATAAACCAATTTAAATAAGCTTTTTCGTCTTTATGTCACAAAGGATAACATGTTCACATAATGGAATATCGTATAATGTATGTTGTTACCTGTTGTGTTGTTAATTCCACTAATACTCCCAGGGGAACAGAAGGCCTCCAACCACATTTGGGAAACATACTGTGAAGGTCTGTCTGACCCATAATCACGCTTCCTCCACTTTAGGCCCTAATTGCATTCAAGATGAGGGTCAATATTGAATGTTACTAATCCCATGAACCAACATTTTGCCACTCGAACAGTTTGGGTCACATGTCCAAACAGAGCCTTCACCCAATGCTCATGCCTGTCATTATCTTCCTTATCATGCCAATCAACTTCGACAGACATCATGAGAATGGACAAGTCCCGATCCCCGTTCAGAATTTGTTAATTCAGCTCTAAATTTTGGTCACTACCGTGATTTATCAAGCTAGATGCCTGATTCAAGACCACAGATTACCAGCTTGTTGAAAAACAAATGACACAATTAGATACATCTATTTTGCTTTATGTAACTTAAGGCAGTATATTGATGGGAGTTACCCACACTCTGGCCCAAAACACTCTTATGCAAAAACACAGATGATATAAATAGCAAAGCAAATTTCTCAAACATGAACCAGAGATTATTATTTTCCATATGTTTATTTAATTTTTCTTCTTAGAATCATAGCTGCTTTAGAAAATTTAAATGAATATTTGGAATATTTCTCCTAAAATTTTCAACTTGCATCTATTAAATTATGTCACACATATTCATTCCAAGAACTTTAATACCCATGTTAGAACGTAATTATTTCTAACACCGAACTCTATACACAAAGGAGTGGTTCCATTACTTTAGTCACTCCGGGATAGATTCCATCTCTTTAAGAATTTCTCTTAAATGTTACCAAAAGTCAGCCCCCAGGTTTCCTTGCACGTTATACAGTTCATCGTTTTAGGAACTCATACTTCTGTCACAAACCCCGGGCGCGCCCTCGCTTTAACCCACGTGTTGTCTTGCCAAACCTCTTTCAGAAAATTGATTTGAAACTATTCTAGAAAAATTGATTTATATTGTAATTACGTGATCTAAAGAGTTTTGGATTATATGTATAATGTTAACAAGACAATTTTTTTCAATAATTATATTGCACCATGGTGATATTTTTATAACTTGAGTTATAAATGTCAAACAATAAGATTTTGGGTGTCATGAAAGTTTTTGACATGATATGATGCCGAATCTATTTCCACTATTAAAAACTATTGAAACTCATTAACATTTTGTTCTCACTTTTTTACCAAATTCCACCAAAATTCAGTGACTCAGCTATCTGAAAGTGTTCCAACTCCATCCTAGTGAATGAATATTTTTGTTATTATAATCTAAAGAAAAACTCAAACATAATTATGACAGGGTAGCGTGAATCTATAGGTTGAAATTTTGAATTAGCTTCAATTATGGTGTTTAACTTAGCATCCAAAAACTGTACCAGTGAAATTGTAGTACTTTATAAATATATTATAAGTTTTGAATAAACTAGTCCAGTCTAAACTGCTGAAATTTTAAGATTTTTTCTTCTATACCACTATTTCCAGTGTTACCGCTTTTTTGAGCATGCCTTTGCACATGGCACCGTTAGTTTTAAAGAAGCCAGATGTTTAGGGTTTGAAGAAAGGGAGTTTGATCTCTAAGCATGAAAATATATTTTTATCTTTAACATTTGTATATTTTTACACAAAGTACCCCGATTACATAACAGTACTCATAAAATAGCACTTCGTATTTAAAAATAAGTACTGGATTACATAAATACTACAACGCTAACCGATTAGTGTCCAACACAATATAGTTGCATCTTAAACCAAAAGACTAGTAAGTATGTAGATATGAAATTCTTTGAGGTGAACATCTTTTAAAATTGAAAACATGAATAATGAGGTTTACACAGACATGAAAGAACACCACCAAGACTGTCATGCTTAAAGAGAATGCGTGCAATATTTTTACATTTTGTGTTAAATAATAAACTAAATAATTAATCATTCCATGGCTATTTAAAAACATAGTATGTTTAAATATAATTTTTATTTATTTCTGTGTTGAAAGGACTTTTTTCCAAACTTAAGTGTAGAATTGTGGTTTCATTGATTTAAGAGGTGTGCTTATTTACTCACTAAATAAGGACTTTTGTAAACATATTTGTTTAGCTTAATTAAAGCCAAGATTAAATTTATAGACAACCTCCTAATATAAAACGTTTGTGAAATTCAATTTCCAAGAATTTTATTAGGTCGTTTTATTAAAGTTTGAGGTTGCCCCATAGAGACAATTTAAATTATGAAATCACTAAATTTTTAAAATGACATTTATTTTGTTAATAAAATTTTTAATTCAAAGAAATGTTTAGAATCGATATTAAAATAAAATATAAAATGCAAAAATTACAAGATCAAGAATATTGAGAAACTTAAAGTGATAGAAATTAGAGTGTTAAATTTATTATAGTTTATTTTTGTTATAGAAATTTAAAGGGTTAAACTATTATGTTTAAAAATCTAGTTGGAGATAACTATGAATTAAAGAAAGAAAAAAAAATGAAAAGAGAAAGACCCATATATTCAGCAGGTGAAAGAATTATGATGATAACCCAACTGAATTGTTTGCTAAATAAAGCTAACTAAATCTAAATATGTTAGAAAGAAATAGAAAACAAAAGAAACAAAATTTTTATTATTTCTTAAATCATATAAAAACACTTAATTATTTAAATTCATTGCTTTCTTAACTATGTAAATGTAAACTAAGCTAAAATTGAAATCACTTAGCTTTTCTACTTTTTTTAACTCATGTTGCAGGACTCCTGCCTCGGCCTTCCAGCTGTATGAGACGTGACAGTAACCATGATCACTTGTCCAGCTAGTTCTGGCTAGGCTCATGCAGGCTCTCCCTGGTACTGAGACTGCGCTAAATTGAGTATGAAAGAAGGCTAGCCAGGTATGTCATATCGTGTTTTATTGATTTTGTTTTTTTATGGATGGTGGCCTTCAGGGTTCAGGAGGATCAGCTCAGGCCCCCAAACTATATTTCTAGGAGACAAATTAAGCACAGTAGGTGCAACATTTTAGAACTTTAAAGTATACTGTGTGCAAGTGGCAGATTGACATGTTTCCAAATGAGGCACAGAATCTCATGAATCATGACAATTAAAAATATGAATAAAATGTGAAAGCTTCAAAAACAACATTTAATCAACAATGAATTTTGTTTATCATCTTATAAATTAAAATACATGAAGCATGGAAATGTAATTAATAATAATACATTCAAACATATGATCACAGATGGAAAACACCGTTAAATCACATTACACATGAGTTCCACCTTAATAATAGCTTAAAATTATGTCTATTAGTTCCGGCTAAATTCACAAATAATAATTATTATTCCAAAGCTCAATTTTTAAAACATCCAACCTTTTGAAAATTATTAAAAGTTCTCATATAGTCACTTTTACGTCGAAACTTCTGGAGGCCTAATTCTGCAAAAGCCAAATTATTATACCGTCAAGGAAACTTATAATATTTAATTTAAATCTCCCTGAGGCCTAACTTCAAGAAAAGGCCAAACATATGTATCTATCCACCGTTCTACCCATACATATGTAGCTACTCAAACTAATTTTCCTTTCAACTATATCACAGAGACATTTCCTCGTTATTAAATGATAAGACTATTTTACAAACCTATTTTACCCATTTAACTGTATTTTAACTCCTTACACTATTTAATATTCATTTACTTTTAAAAAGTGAAACTTAAAATTAAAAATTACACTGTAATTTCAGTAAAAATTACTTTGCAAATTACAAATGTCTTGTGCCATTTGAGGCTATTTTTAGGTGCCTTTCCAACGAAGTCCAAATGGCAAATGTGAGACCTGCCTAAAATATGAGAGAGTGAGAGATGAACAAAGGAGAAGCCACATCCAAAATGATGTATTTTTGGCCTAGATATGGCTGCCTTCCACAGTCTTATGTGCGTGTTATTGCAAGTGATGATAAAAGTTCTCAAAAGAAATATGTGTTTGGGAAAATGGCTTGTGAGTCACCCGAGGTCCAAATAGTGATATGGAAAGGTACCACTAAAGACACACTAATAAACAATGAACAATTAAGCACTGCAAACAATCTCTCCAAACTCCAAAAACCGCCTTGAAGTCACATATCCAAGTGCAAAAACCTCATATGGAAACACATTTTTTCGTATTTTCCAAAACTACATTACCAAAAGGTTCCAATAAACTTTTTAAGTTCCTCAACATATGATCTATTAAAACCTTCTTTCACCTGAAAATTCATCTATATTTATCATAAGCACATTTTGAGGCAAAATTGTTCAAAAAAGTACCCTGCAGTTTAGCACTACAACTAGAAAGTGGCAAAGTTATCTTTATAATTAGAACTACTTGGAAAGTGGGAGATAATACATCATATCACAAAAAGTTGAGTGGTCATATTCTATTGCCTGGCCTCCCTTGTTGGCAGCACCATCTCCCTCCACATGTATTTCTGAAGGAAACTCTAATTAGAAACAGGAATGGAGAAATGGAGAGAGCATACAGAGAGAGGGAGATGGCACCAGGGAAGTAGGAAAGGGTGTTAGGGGAGGATTAGGAAGCAGCCCACATATAAACAATAGTAACTGCCACGTCCCACAGAAATTGCTCAAAATTAGAGACCAAATAAAGCCAGTCCACTTGGGAATTAAATGAGGGGACAATGGGAGTTGTGGGAGATGGCTAGTGAGGGTGAGTACAAAAGATGAATACTATCTCACAAAGTGTGTGAATATGACCAAAAAGCAAGACAAACCTCACAGTAAAAGAAATTAGCTTGAATTATAGCACCAGACGTAAGGGTTGAGAAAAATGGTAGTAATACTTCTTTAAGTCATAACTTCTCTTAAGAAAACAAACTGAAAATTTCTAGTTTCCCACCTACAAGAAAACAAAAGCTGTTCAAATGTATGTACAGATAAATTCCCTCAAAAATAACACTTGGGGCAATGGCGTCTCATATGCACCCCACAACATAGCAAGTCCATGCTCAACACATGCAAATATTTGCCAATGAGAGGCAGGAAAGTGCTTGTTTTTCTTTTCCAATGGGAGAGGGGGAGTTTACGAAATACATAGAAGAGTGCAAATGATTTTTCTTTTTGTTTCTTTTTAAGCATATTGGAGTCATTTCATCAATGAGGTAGGATGGCTTCACCTCATGAATTCTACTTTATTTTTAGAACATTGTGCATTTTTTAAAACTTAATTGTAACTTAATAAATTTTTTAGGAATTTTATTACGAATAGAAATAATAAATTACATTTTGAAATCAAACTTTATTGAAACAAACTTTCTTATTACCACCCTCCACCTGCTTAGATTTTATGCGATGAAATGACATTTGGTGACCTTGAATTGTAATGGTTCAAATGAAGACATTGAACCGAATGAAACTAACAGAACACCAACACATGACATTTTGATGATACACTCAACTTAGTGATGATGATTAAAAGGTGGCACGTGAAGGGGAGCTTAAAATACTCACACCATGTTCATGACCACCCTTCATTGAAAAACTAAATGAGATGACAAAATGACTATGAGACCTCTAGGTATGTTAGGTTCACTGACTAATACCCGGGTGACAAAGGTTTATATACCTAATATTAACATTATTCTAAATAGGAGGAAAGCTCCTGGAGGTAAGCCCAAAACACTGTAACTATGTAGCACAATGGCCATATGAGCTGCACAAAAACCAACTAAATACTAAAACTTAACATGATAAAGTGACCGATCAACAATAAAATCTTACAAAACTATTATCGTAAGATATCATCAATTTGAGGGTCAAAATCCCACTGACAACCACTCGCCCGTTGAAGACATATGTACAATGTGAGTGATCCTTCTTGGTAACCAATCCAAAGACATGACTACTTACTTAAATTTCGCTCATTTTCCCCGCCACCAAGGAAAACACAAAAACTATGCTACTCAAGTGTCCACCCATTATGCTCATCCATAAAAGCAAGAAAATACATCTTCCTCAACACTGGGCAAACCATTAAAAGACCTCAAAATCTTAAATGTTACCTTGTTCTGAGATCCAAAACACAAGGCATCGGGGACTTTTGATAAATTCAAAATGGTCCCCAAGGAAATGTACAACTAACCACCAGTATAGAGAATTCATCCATTTGTGAGATGAAACTGCATCTCTCTCACGTGGTTGAGGAAAATGTTTGGAGGTTAGCAAAAATTACTTGTCAAAGACTCCCCCAATGGTGGATGAAAACCTATGCATAATCAGCAGTAGTGCTCTATGCACTTTTAAAGTTTGCTAAAGTACCCAATAATAAATATTTCTGTTAATTTTTTAATAAAATATGTTATTGCTTCTACACGTCTTCTAGCAGCAACAATGGTATCCTTATATATTTATTATATTATATTATATTATATTATATTTATATATATTAATTATAATATTATCTGTATACCTAAATAATGTAATTTTAATTACATATAATATAATTAAGAATTTATAAAATTTATTTAATATTTTACATTAAAGTTATTTAAGTACAAAATATTTAAGAATGTATTGACATTTTATTGGTTTAGCTATTATTTTATTATTTCCTTAAGGAGTCGATTTTAAATCTCAAACCCCCTAATGACACCCTTCACTTCCGATTTGAAATACACTTAGTTGTTCATCCATAGCTATAGGGAAGTACTACCTTATTCGTATATATGTTAGCTGTAACTTCAAGAATGGGAAACTTAATTTCATCTATCAATGTTGTTTATCTTAGGTCTACTCCCTGAAATCTACAATCTAAACTGCCCTAACATAAAACATTCTTCAAGATTGTCAAACATGAAAGCCCTATCCTCTTCATGAAAGACAACGGTCTCTGTTAGCCGATCTCCTTGCAGGAAATAATCATCACAAATTGGCTTACTCACAACAACTTCCGGTACAGTTTCATCAATTTCATGATTGCCATCATTTAAACTCAGATTTTCATATTCAATTATGGAAGAAGTTTCACTAACACTTTCGTGACTATGTGAACACAACAAACCTGCATTAGCTTGGGTTGTATCATGATTGTTCAGGAGTTGATATATCTCATCCTCAGATAGAGGAGAAAACAGATTTTTATAGCAGTAATTATTGGCTTGATGATTTTCATTTTCAGGATTGGGAATAGTCATTTCTCTTTTTTGGTCTGAGTCTGTTTCATCCAAGGAGGATGATACTATTTATTGTTGGGAGGAAAAATCATAAATGGCTTCTATGATCTCATCATCATCTAGACACTCTTCATCCCCATACAAATTTTCAAGAAACTCAATGAAATTTTCAGAAATCTCACAACAACTATCAATCATTGACAAGGAAGAATTAGATCTTTGATAATGTTGAAAGAAAAACTGAATGAAAGTCCTTTAGAGAATATAAACTAGATGATGGTAGACCTTCATATCATGATCTTTCTTTTTCCTCCAAGGTATCCATAAACATCTTCATCAGAAAATCTTCTGGAAACTCGATCTATAGTCTGTGAATATGAAAATGAAATTTGACCAAATGCAAACTAGCATCTTCTCCATCCTCACTTTTAAACTTTGACAGACTAGTTTGCCAATCTATACAAGGAATCTGATTTAGAAAACCAGGAATATGAGCTCGATTCATAGTAGCATACCTTCGAGCAGTTGAATCCATCTTGAAAACAATGAATTCACCAAGAATTTATTCAAACTATTAGCTCTTGAACAATGGAGTCGCCCTGAAAATTTTGAACATTTGGATTCTTCGACACTGGAGTCGCCATGTGAATCATGCACAACCTTCTTCTACTTGATAACTATTCACCATCAGCAATCAAATCTGATCATTTTCATTCTTTCCCGGGGAAGATATGTCACCTCGCTCCTCGGCAATGACGCCATAATGTTAGCACTGCACTAGTTCTCTGAAGGGTGAAAGGAGACTAGCAAAGGTAACCACATACCACTTTGACCTAGTAGCTAGCCCTATTAGGCTGAGAGGAATCTCTCAATGAGATCACATTCAATTGACTGGAGTGTAAAGGATATTAGGCTAGGTATGTTTAGATCAGGGTTTGGTTGATTTGATTTTCGTTGTTGATGGTGGCTTAGGTCTAGGAGGACTAGGTCAGGGCTCTGAAAATCAAATATGTAGAGATGTAATGGGGCAAGTTAGGCACATACTTTATCACTTTAAAGGTATATTTGTGTATAGGGTAGAGTGATAGGGTTTCAAAACAAGCATGAATCTCATGAATTCATTTATATCAGAAGAATATGAAAAAAAATGTGAAATATTCTCCAAAAAAGAGCATTAAATCAATGTTTTTTGTTTATCATCTTAGAAATAAAACACATGAAGCATGGAAATAGAAACGGAAGTTACAATACATTCAAACATATGATCACAGCAATAAAAACATTGTTAAAACACATAACACATGAATCCCACCACAATAGTTGAAATTTTTGTCTATTAGTTCTTGCGAAATTCACAAATGCACTAGTATCCACTGTCTACTACATACATACAAGGGAGGTTACTCAACCAATTCCTCCTTTTCCTAACCATCATGGGGCATTTCCTCAAAGCACGAAATGGAGGATAACATGCCTAAGTAACCCTATTTTACCCATTCACAATTTACTTTAACCCCTTACATTCATTTAATTTAACCCCTTGAATTTTACAAAAGTGAAACTGAAAATTGCCAAAAATTACAATGAAATTTCATGAAAATTTATCAGAAATTGCAGATGCGCGACGAGCTTTTGGAGGCCATATTTGGGTGCCTTTCTAAAGTCAAAATTTAAATATAATACCTGTGTATAAACTGAAGGAGGTTTAGTCTATGATGGAAAAAAAAATCTTTCACTTTTGGAAAAATCATCTCTATTTGGTCAGAAACACATTTTGAATCAAAATTGTTCATGTGTTTATTGTAAACCGGAAAGGTAAAGATATGATTTCTTAGAATTTGGCATTGTGTGGAAAGTGGAGATGACATTATCTCATGTTTTTTAAGTGGTTCATATCTTGAAATTTTTCCTCCCTTTTTTTAAGGCCTCTTGTCTCCCTTCATATGTACTTTGCAAGGGGAAAACCCTAATAGTGAAAAACAAGGGAATGGAGAAATGGAGTAGATGGAGGAGTTAGGAGAGGAAAATGGGGATAGGAAAAATGAGGGAAGTAGAGAAGGGTGTTAGGAAGGTTTAGGAAGTGAAATGGAGTGAAATGGGTGAGGGAATTGGGCTAGGAAATTTTTGCACAATCCTAGCTATGAAAATTTCCCAAAATTGCATAATTGGGCTAGGGTTTAGGGCTTGGGACTTGGGAATTGGAAATGAGGGGATACGAAGGCTGTGGGAGATGGTCTTAGGTGTCAGGGAGGGTAGAAATCCATCGAAAGATTTTTTTTCCTTGGCAAATGAAGTGTGGTGACTATGAGACTAAAAAAGCAAGAGAAACCCTAGAGAAGGAATTAGCTTGAATTTTAGGCAAATATGATGCAAGGGTTGATATAAATGGTATTACTTACTTACTTTAAGCTAATAGAACCTTTGTCAAGAAAGTAAAACCCTTGGAAATAGTTGTGCTTCACCCCACAAGAAAATGTGTGTTTTCAACCAGATGTATAACCTAGTCTCCCTGTGCGCAATGAAGTGTCTCTATGCACAGCGTTGTCCGCAACGTAGTGTTCCTGTATGCAACACCTGCAAGTTTTTTCCAATGAGAGGTAGAAAACCGGTTTTTCTTACCAATGGGAGAGGGGATCTCGATGGTAGGAGGATATAAGAGTGCAAATGATTTTTTCTTTCGTCTTTTTTAGCTTGCTTTGGAGTCATTTCATCAATGAGGTAGGATGGCCCACCTCATGAATCTCACTTTATTTTTAGAAACTTGTAGCCTTCGAACATTTAATTGCAAATTTATAACTTAGGAAATTATTACATAATAGAAACAATAAATTACATTTTGAAATCAAACTTTATTGAACAAACTTTCCTATTACCACTCCAATTGTCGGCTTTTATGCATGAAATGACATATTTGGTGACCTTGAAATGCTAATGACTTAATGGAGACACATAACTGAATGAAATCATGATGGTGATGACTAGAATGATGATGATGATCTTTGAATGATGATACGCTCAACTAAGTAATGACAAGGACTAGCATGTGAAAATATTGGAAGGAATGGAAATAGTCCTAGACGTAATACCGGCTGACCAAATTTTTACCTGAAAATCTAATGAAATGATAAAAAATTGACTATGAGACCTGAAAAAGACATGATAGGAGCCCATTTGATCACTGGTGATAGGCTTTATATACTGACACTAATAACAGGTAAGTAGTGAAAACCAATATTTAAATTATATTAAAAACACTTAAACAAATATTTAAATTTTATTAGAAGTTTAAGTGCATGTAACATGCACTAAATATAACTACATCTAATCATGCACTAAAGTGTTGTTGTTAAAAAAATAAAAATAAAAACCATTTAAATTTGATAATTTCTTAAAAACTTTACATCATATAAATCAGGCATTTAGATTTTCGTATTTCTCAAAAAGGCTACATTATGTAAATCCACAGGTGGGAAAAAATGATTTTAAGAGAGATTAATGAAACTTTTATTGTCACCTTAGATCAAAGTAGGATCCATCATCTAACCAAATAGTCCCACAAGAATATTTCTCATCTAGATTGTTTCACATGTTGCTTGACTTCCAACCATGCATTATGCTTCTACTGAGCTAAGTTCCGCCGATATGTGCTTCCTGCTATATCAGGAAAATGTTGCAAACCCAAAACTGAAAGTTCCTCCTAATGTAATCTTCAGGTTTGATGGAATTCCTACCCAATCTACATATGTGAAGCCACACAACTTCACTCCCTCTATCTAGCTCTACCATAGTCTAAACAGGGTGGTTCCTATGAGGTACCTTAGAACATTCTTAACTGCCCTCCAAAATAATTTGGTTGGCCTAACCATAGCTTGACTAAGTTGTTTGACTGCATAGCACATATCTAATCACATTTTCGCAAGATACATTAGTGAACCCACTAGCTACCGATAAATGGTAGGCTCTACTACTTCACCAGAAGTATCATCCTCTTTCCTCCAGTTGGTTGCTAGAGGTGTCTCCATGGGTTTACTACTCTCCATGTGAAAATTCTTCAGTATCTCATTTGTAGACTTGCCTTCAGAGACAAACAGTTCCCCATCTCCTTTCCATACTTCCAATTCAAGGAAGTAGTGCATGAGTCCCATGCTCTTCATTTCAAAATCTCTTGCAAGGTCCTCCTTGCAAGATCTGATCAACTTATCATCACCCATTAAAAATAAAATCTTTAACATATAAGAAAATAATAAAAAATTTACCCTCTACCAAGATATGATAATGGTTTGCATAAGCTTCACTTTTGGTGAAGCCCAAAACAGTGAGATAGATGTCAATCTTGTTGTACCAAGCATGGGGTGCATTCTTGAGGCCATACAACGCTCACTTGAGTCTTAACACATGAGAATCTCGATCAAAGGTCTCATAACCTTCTAGTTGTTTGATGACAACCTCATACTCACTAAATCCATTAAGGAATGTTTTTTTTACTTCCATATGGTGGATCTTCCACCCCATTGCGCAGATAGTGAAATAATTGATCTAATGGATGAATGCCTTGAGACAAGAGAAAATATTTCCTCATATTCATTTCCCTCAACTTGAGATAATCCTTTGGCCACAAATCTGGCCTTATACTTCCCTATGCTTCCATCTACTGCATGCTTTACCTTGAAGAGCCATATTGAAGCCATAACTGATTTATTTGTTGGTCTTGTGACCATTTCCCAAACATTGTTCTTTAAAATGGAAACATATTCCTCCACCATTGCATCAACCCATATAGGTTTCTCTATTTCCTTCTCGAAATAAGATGGAAAAGTCTTTACTAGCTCAACCATTAGAGCCATGTAGCCAGTGTACCATTCTAGTGACCTTCTCTACCTACGTTATGAAGTGGGTGCTCCCACATTCTCTATAGCATCAAGTATTAGCCTCTCAGCTTCTCTGGTTCATTTTCTTCCTTCTTTGGATGGTTATGCTTGAGTGGATGTCTCCACTCTCTATTCCTCATATTGTGGCTGCTCCACAACTTCCTGAGGTTTCTCCTTTTGGAGCTAAAATCTCCTCTCTTAGTGGAGTTTTAAGCTACCTATCAAGATAACAATGCATCTCTTTCTCCTCATCAAAATTTACATCCCTTCCCACAACTGCCATTATAAGGGATGGTAAGTAAACACAGTAGTTGTGAGGAGTTTCTATGCAACCCATAAATACCACCAACTCAGTTTTTGGCTCAAGCTTTTTCCTATAATATTTGGATACATGGAAATAAACAAATGCTCCAAAAATCCTAAAGTGAGACATTCAAATTTCTCCCCGAGAAAGCCTCCTTTGGTGTAATCATTCCTAGAATCTAATGAGCACTCATGTTCTACAAGTATATTGCTATGTTTTATGCCTCTACCCACAAATGTAGTAGTAGGACTTGGTCATGCAACATTGCCCTCGTTTCTCCTACAATATTACGATTCTTTCTCTCAACCACCCCATTTTTTTGTGGGTTGTGGGGTGCTTTCAACTCTCGTTGAATTCCTTATTTTGTTCATACATTTTTAAACTCATTCTACAAGTATTCATCTCCATTGTTGCTCCTAAGAGCCTTCACCTTCTTAATGGTTTCTTTCTCAACGAGTGCCTTGAATTCTAGTAACTTGGAGAATGTCTCATCCTTCTTCCACATGAAGAATATCTATCACTTCCATGAGAAATCATACACAAAGATAACATTATATTTATGCCTGGCAGTGGAGGTTGTCGAGAAAGGTCCACAGACATCAGTGTGGATCCTTTCAAGGACTACATGTGCTTTGTTTTCCTGATCATGGAATGTGGCTTTTGTGTACTTCCCCAAGGTAAACCCTTTGAATTTATCTTACTACTCAAGCTATCTATTGGGGAGGCCTTTGGCTATCAATTGCATAATAATCATGGCACCATGTTACACTGAAAATTGTCACCTTGACATTCTGTTAACTGTATGAGCTCATTATCACTCATACTTCTCCCTTTGCAAGTCTAACATATCAGTTCCTCATGCCAAGCCTTGAAAATCAGAGAAATGTTCCTAAAAATCTCCTAAACTTTGGTGTCGCACTTTCTCTCTATCTTGCCTGCTGTTCCGCACCTAATGTTCAGCTCTCTTGCGTACCTGAACGCACTTTATCTGTGTTAAAAGTGCAGACCCCTGTAAGATCAAAAAGGCGCAAGTAATTTATAAAATCTCAATAAAAGTGAATTCTAGAGGCTTCCAGAAAATATCTTGCGGGGATAGAACCGCTCTTATGAGGTGCATGAATCCCTTACCTTATGGAGCTAACCCCTTGATGTGAGGAGCTTATCCCTTTGAAGGAGGATTCTATCCCTTCATAGTTGGAACAAGAAAGCTCCTCTATTCTACTATTAAAAGAGGCATTGGGTAGCCTCAAAGGGAGTTGAAGCTTTAGAATATCTGAAGTTAAGTGTTGTTGAGATTCAGACTCAGTTGATTAAGACTTTTGTGAGGAGAGATTACATACCTCTATTCGTCTTGGTTGGAGGAGTGTAGAGCTTATCAAAGTAAAGGATATTCCTACTTCGGACCCCGGAAAGTCCTGTGCAACATCAAGGCTCAGGTTGTAAGGATTTTCTTCTTTTGAAATTAATACAAATATACTCATTTTTCTCATTAAGCTTTCAATCAATGGTTTATTTCGTAGATTCCTTGATCAATATGATGAGCATGGTTTATGATGATTTCTATACAGGTGCTATGTAATATTTTTCTTGTTTGTGACTGCAGGTTTACGAGGAAAACTCCTTCAAGCGCACGAGGGACGATAACGACTTCAAACAAGCACTGGACAAATGGTAAGTCCTTAACACCTCTATAGAGCTTTTCATAGATCATATATGCTTAGAGAAAGATTAGTATATTTGGCTATTTGTTGCTAGATACTTTTAGTACTAGGGAGATCAGTCTTGTCCGCAAGACGGATTTATCCGCCAAAAAATTGGCGACTCCACTAGGGAAAGAACTTGTTGTTTTTGGTTCTCTTTTATTTTGATTTGAGGAAATGTTTTTCCTAGTTTTTGATTGATAGACATCTGCCTAGGTAGCTTAGGTTTTCTCTGTTTTTAAAAATTTTGAGATCTTTTATGTTTTTCTCTAATTTTTCCTAGGATCACACTTTGCCTTCTTTGCACAGTGCGGGCAGTTTCGCATTTTTGCTTTAGTAAACAGTGCAGTACCGCACCTGTTCCTTCTGCAAACCTGCGGACCCTGTTAAAATTTTGAAAAACCTTTAGATTTCTTTCTTTAGTTTATCTTTATTTTAATTTATATTTTTTTATTTCTGCCCAGATTGATGATTGTTTCTGTCAAAAGATTTCTGTGAATGAATCTTAGCAGTATTGGTGTTTCGATGATTTTCTAGAAGTTTTGCGTTTTGGATTGTCTTTCACTTGGTCTTTGTAGTGATTCGAAGCATTTCTGTTTGAAATACCTGATATTACATTGGTCTTTTGTCTTTTTTTGAATCCGACCTGATTGTGAAATCATCCTTCATTGAGAAATAGAGTTTCATGTTTCTTTGCAAATCTTCGAAAAGAGACTTTGTTATTGGTTTTTGAATTTCATTTTTTATAATAACATAATTGAGTGTTTTTGATCTGTTTGTTATTCTGAACGAATAGATCCTTAGTTTGTTGAATAACTAAGTAAAACATTCTTCAAAAAAAAAATTTAAAGCTTTTATTCAAATAGGTTATTAAAATTTGTAGATCTCAGAATTAGTTTGATAGTTTTGAGTGATTTTCATAGAATTTTGTAGATCTCTTTTGAAGGAATTTATTTTATAGCTTCAAGTTTTTGAAAGTGAAAGGATTTTATTATGAGCTTTGATAGTTTGTTTCATTTGGAGTTATTTTGAAAAGACAAAAATATTTTCTTTCAATTGTTCTTTATGTTTAAAGAAGGAATTGTTCATTAAAAGAATTGCATTCTATAACTCTTCCTTAATTAGACTTTCATTGAAAGAAAACGATATGATTATCATTTTTAGGTGCATTTTTAGTGTTTTTTTTCGAATTCGAGTCTGGGGGGCAACCCCAAGGACAGTACATACCTCAAGGATATCAACCTTCAGGACAGTACATACCACAGGGTCAACCCCAAACTCAATATGCTCCTCAGGGTCCTTATCAACCCCAGCTTCAGTACGCGCCTCAGGGTTATCAACCTCAAGGTTAGTACCCAATTCAAGGTTACCAACAGCCTTCTAGTCAGTCATCTGTTCAAGGAGCCAGAAATTTACCACTTACGTGTCAACCCTATGTTCAACCAGGTTATGGTCCTTACGTTCAACCTTCTGCGGGATAGTACCCCGGAATGAATATGGCGTGGGATCCATCCCAGTATCAACAGCCTATGCAGCCTAACGTGCAGCTGTCTTATCAACCTGGACAGCCTTTGGTTTCTGGTTTAACCTAGCAACCTGTCCAGCCAACTATTCAAACTTCTGTACCTAGTTCTGTTCAGCAGGCTGGGCCTAGTTCACCTAAGACTCCACCTCAAACTGTTGCAACGTCTGTTCAACCTGTAACACCTATTTCTGGAGTATCTGTAACTCCGAGTTTGGCTATCCCTGTATCCATGCAAATCCCTCAAGTCTTTGTACCCCAGTCAGGATCTTCAGTTCAGACTTCGGTTCAGATGCCTGCAGGACAAGCCGGTACAAGTACAGTTGTCACAAGTCAACCACAATTCACGTATCAACCGTACTGGGGATATCCTCAATACGGTCCCGGTTCACAAAATCCAAGTTATCAGTATCAACCGTACCCTGGCTATACTTATCAGCAGCCTCAGCAACCCCAGTTTGGTCTGGTTAATCCTGGTTTTCCAGGAGGTTACACAATTCCTAATGCAAATCCGATTCCCAGTTATCTTGGGTATCCACCTGCTGGAACTGCTTTGGCTACTCAAGGTTTTCGTGACCCTAACCATCAATTACCATTTATTGCAACTTTGGATTTACCTGATTTGATGCGCCTTACAAATGATCCGATTTTATATTATCCATACTGGCCGCCAATGCGCATAAGTTGCCCAGTGATATACCCAAATTCAAAGGTAAGTCAGGAGAGGATCCATCAAATCATGTCATGACTTATCACCTCTGGTGTGCATCTAATTCAATCATTGATGATTCGATTTGCTTACGTCTTTTCCAAAGAACTCTTATTGGTCTTGCAGCCAAATGGTACATTGAGTTACCACGAGGCTCGTTTCATAACTTCAGTCAGTTAGCAACTGCCTTCTTGACTCATTTTCAGTTGCCTGTCAGATACGACAATGGCACAGAATTTTTAACTTCACTAAAACAATCTACATCTACGTATATTTCTGATCATATTCATGAATGGAGACGTAGAAGACGTTTGGTGAAATTTTATATTCCGGATCAAATTTTGGTAGAATGGTTTGTTAAATCATTGTTACCCAAGATTACTGAAGATGTAGCTAAGGTTGGTGTTTTTACTGAGGAGCAAGTGATTGCTCAAGCTCAGTACCTTGACCTCGTTTATACGCAGTCAGGTACTTTACACGAAAAAATCCCCGACCTTCCAAAACAAGGTCAAATAGCTGTTGCTCCTTCAGGGTCTCATGTCGCTGATGGTATGATTGGTACGGTCAATACAAAAAGTAAGAAGAAATCTTTAAAGAATTCTTCTCCTATTATAACTTTACCAGATTCCCCGAAAGGAAAATCTTCCCTTGAAATTTCTGCTGACATTCATGTCGTAGAGACATATACGGCTAAATCTAAATCCGATGGTAAAAAGAAAGGGAAGAATAAAAATAAAAATAATTCAAAAGAGAAAAATGATAAAAATGAATCCAATGACGAAAAACGCAAACCTAATTATCCTTGTTATATTTGTGAGGAAGATCATTTTACTAAGGAATGCCCACATCAAGCAGAGGTTGCGAAATTCGTTAAAGGTTCACAACAACCTACTGTCTTGAAGGATCCTTTTCCGACTCAAGATAGCAAAATGGTTGGTTCTACTTCGACAACTTCAGAAGAACCTATTTTGATGATGTCTCATGTAAGGATTGTGAGGCGATCACAAGATTATGGTACTAAGAGTCTTGTTGATGGTAAAGAAGCAGAATCTTCTAATGCAAATACATCAACTACGCCTCCTCCTGTTTCTGGTCCGCTACAGATCGAGAAACAAAATCCAGACTTAATAATCAAACCGCCTGCTAAAGGTGTTTTTCATAAATCAGCTTTCAATCCACATGCGAGAGCTGCTCAGAATTACAACATTGTTGAAGACTTAGCTATTTCTCCTTCAGCAATGTCGGCTTTGGAAGTGCTGCAATCATGCCCAGCACAGCGTAAATTTCTTTTGTCTGCCATAGGAGCTGTAGATATTCAGGATTCTAATCTTATAATCTTCGATTTAGAAAATAGTACACCTTGCCTACCTCACCAAATGGCTTTCCAAATTCCAATGTTAGTCAAAAACATACCAATCTATGGGACTGTGATTGATGAGGAAGCTTCAACGTGTATTATGTCGATTCAGTGTTGGAAATTGCTTGGTTCTCCTACACTCAACCAATCTCCGATGATTCTTAAGGCTTTTTATGGTCGAGGTTTCCACCCTTTTGGTATTTTGCAGGATTTACCCATAGGGGTCGAAGGTAAAACCGTAAATCTAGATGTGGAAGTGGTTGATGCCCCTCTAGATTACAACCTTCTCCTGGGTCGCAGTTGGTCTTATGCTATGACTGTTGTTGTTTCTTCGGTCTTTCGACTCATAAAATTTCCATATCAAGGAAAGATCGTCACAATAGATCAGTTAACTTATTTCTCTTCCGACCCAGCCTCTACAGAAACAATCCAGCACGTTGGTAAAGCGGCTATCCCTTATAAGGATGTTGGAGTAGGATTGGTTAAAGATTCTGGTTTACTAGGAACTTTTTCCTTTCCTCCTCCTAACGGATCGCCTTCTGTTGCAACTATTCACATGATTTCATCAGACACTATTATGTTTGATGATCCTTGGATCGTACCTTTCGATTCCGAGTTAGATTCAATTGATGGCATGATGCCTTTGAGTCCATTTGAAGTTGCATACCAGGCTGTACAGTCACTTTCCGACCCCTCTTCAACCGAAAATGATCCAATGAATGGGATCTGTGAGGAATCACTTTCTATATCCAGTTCAGCCACAACAACATTTCCTGATGTTGTTCATACTGATGAGCACATTCGTGAATTTTTGTCCGTTGATGATTTACCATGGGAAGATCTGCATCACCGATCTTCGTTTTTATCTGAAGATCATTTTGAAGATAATTTCGCTTCAATTTTTACCGCTGAATATGTCCAATAATCCCATAATCCATTGCAAAATCCTGATTCTGAGTTAAATTTGGAAAATATTTCTCGAACGGTTCCAATTGACATTTCAGTAAAACCAGGAATAATTGAAAACATTCATATAGGTGCTTGCTATACTGAAAATGAAATTAAAGCTTATAAAGCCCTATTTCAAGAATTCCGTGATGTTTTTGCCTGGTCCTATGAAGAAATGCCAGGAATTGATCCGTCAATCGTCGTACATGAAATCACGACTTACCCGGATGCCAAACCTGTTCGTCAACGTTTACGTCAGATACATCCTAGAAAAGCTGCTGCTATTAAATCCGAAGTTGAAAAATTACTTAACCAAACAATTGCTAGGGGGCAAGTATTCCAAATGGATCGTCATCCTACAGGAATTTGACTTGGAGTTTGAGAAATCCAAGGCAAAGAAATCTTTGGTATTTGTGGAACTGATGTGTGATTTTCCCTCTACTGATACTGAAACTGTGGCAGAAGAGCCCATTGCGGATGAATCTCTGTTTCTTATCAGTACTCTCGATCCATGGTATGGATATATTATTGTTTATCTCCAAACCCAATGTTTTCAGCCTGAAATCTCACGATCTCAGCGACGGAAAATACGCTTCCAATCCCAACAGTATAATATCATTGGTGATACACTTTATCGTCGTGGAGTGGATTCGATTTTCCGACGCTGTCTTGTTCATGAAGAAGTTGAAAATGTTTTAAATGACTGCCATTCTGGAGCATGCGGCGGTCATATGTCTGGGTATGTAACAACCCAAAAGATATTGCGTGCTGGCTATTTCTGGCCGTCGTTATTCAAGGATTGTATTTATGCAGTCTGGAAATGTCACAATTGTCAACTTTTTGATCGTAAGATGTGCGCGCCACCTGCTCCTCTTCATCCCATAATTGTTGTTGGTCCTTTCACGAAGTGGGGTATCGATTTTATTACATGTAACCCTCACTCGGCCAGGGGGCATGCATATATTATCTTAGCAGTAGATTATTTTACTAAATGGGCCGAGGCGATGCCTACATTTTCGGCTGACGGCAAAACTGCTGCAAGTTTCATATTTAATCACATAATTGCTAGGTTCGATGTTCCTCAAGCCATTATTACAGATCATGGAAGTCATTTTTGAAATGTCATGATGACAGAACTGACAGATCAACTTGGCTTGCGCCACGATAGTTCCACTCTGTATTATCCGCAAGCCAATGGTCTGGTCGAAGCTATAAATAAAGTTTTAGTCACCATGATTAGACGAATTATTGGTATTCACAAAACGAATTGGCATTCCATGTTATTTTCAGCACTTTGGGCATATCGAACCTCAGTAAAAACATCAACTGGTTTCACTCCCTTTCAACTCGTTTACGGTTTGGAAGCTATGTTGCCGATTGAATGCAAAATTCCGTCACTAAAATTAGCCATAGAATTACTCCCAGCTACGTCTGAGGAGGAGAAACGTTTCTTGTACTTAGCTCAGCTGGATGAGAATTGACGAAATGTTGCAATAGCAAACGAGGCTCATGTTAAATGAATAAAAGCTCAGTATGATAGAAGTGTGATCTCTCGAAATTTTTCAGAAGGAGACCTAGTCTTAGTTTATGATCAAGCCAATGATAAGCTAGGAGCCGGGAAATTCGTGCCCATGTGGCATGGCCCTTTCATTGTCAAGTGAAAGTTAGCGAAAGGGGCCTATGAGTTGATAGATTTTGACAGTGTCCCTTTAGATAAACCCAAAAATGGACTTTATCTAAAGCGATACTATGCTTAAAACTTGGTATGGAGATTTTTTATTAGATTAGATTTCTTTACTGCTAGTGTGTTTTAGATTAGAAAAGCGTGCTTAGTTTAGAAGTGTGTTTATCACTTTTCCTGCTTATCTGAGTTTTACTTTTGATATTGCAGATGTCGACGTCTCTTCAAACCTACATTGGTTTTGCTGATGGTGCTTGTCGTAGTACACGGAACATTTCTTCCGCAGCTTGGGTTATCTATTCACCCTCTGATGAGTTAGTATCCATGCATGGGGTAAGCCTTGGTCAAACAACAAATAACATTGCCGAGTATAGTGCAGTGATTGAGTTATTATCTAAATCCATATCATTTGGAATTCGGAGTTTGATTGTTAGGTTGGATTCTGAACTTGTTGTATTACAATTAAACAGGGTTTATGCCATTAGAAATCCGGTGTTATTACGGTTATTTTTAAGAGTTCATCTCTTGGAACGTGAATTTGATTACACTGAATATCAACATATCCCAACATTTGCAATGATCAAAACAGTAAAACAAACAACATCCATAATATGAACACAAGTAGCCGGTAAATAGTGATATATCATAGTATAGAATGTTTTTTAAAAAATATACATCGTCTTCGATCATAGGTTGGAAACACCTTATGATCGGCAAATGGTAACACAAAAAGTCAAAAACATGAGTCTACAACACGATCATCCCATCACTGATGGTGATCATGATAAGAAACCACTGCCCGAGCCACCCTACACAGGAACCTTCTAAAAGGTCCTGGAACACCAATCACGTATCTTTGCAATCTGAGTGGGATCTCATCTATGTTTGTCTCTGGAATATCTAGAGTCAAACGCTCTAGATGATGCTCTAAATCAGACAAAATTTCCGCTGATTGGCCTACTGGGGCTGGTGCGGCTGCAACTGGTTGTCTTCTGTCATAGGGCTGGAGATGGGCTGGTCGCCGTGGACCCACATCTGCATTCATAAAAACTTTTTAGTTATTAATTGACAAGACGATCAAAAATTAAAAAAAATAATTAGAACTTAAAATTCGTTGAAAATCATTTTACCTGATTCATCCCACTGTTCCCCTGCTGGGAGAGTCATCTCTCGGTCGTCGCGGAAATCTATCCAGGCGTATGGAAATTCCTTGATGACAAAAATTTGGTGGTCCAGCCAACGAAAATATGAAGGAGGAAATCGAACAATCTCAGCGCCCTCAATACCGTGACGGGCCATCAATGCAACCCAACGAACCATCCTAGGTTCTCGGGGTTGACCAGCATCAACAGGAATAGTTTGCGGAGCTAGCATGGGTACCCTCTCTAGAGAAAAAGTGACCACGATGGATCCATATCCAAAGTTATTTAGTTTGCCATTTTTCGCTCTAGTCAGTTGGCCTTTTACATTGGCCAACACAGCTTCGCACCAGTTGAAAATGGTGCCTCGAAAACAGTCCACAACAATACGCATCTGGGAACCGATAGCCACATGCAGTGCGACAATCCCACATAGTCTGGTAACATTAAACGCAATTACTTTCAGCTCGGGACGGATGATATTTTTTATATCAATCCGTTTGTCCCTGGGGTCTGCTTCATCATTACAGAACTCTTGTCGAAGGCTAACGATAGTTTGGCCACCTGGCCTAGTCCCAAACAAGGAAAGTTGTTCACCCCTCTTGGACAAACTAGTCAAAAAATAAATATCCTCCAGCTCAATTTCGAGCCGGTGGCCGCCAATAATGAAACACTGGTCCTGCATGTTCCACCTGTTTACCAGCCATGTCAGGAGGTCTACCTGTGCCCTCATGCCCTGAATGGCCCAAAATTTATACAAACGGCATGCTCTTAAAGCCTGCATTGTGGGAAAATGGAGCATCGCGGCATCATCCGCATCCTCGTGCTCACGTTCTCTCCAAATCAACATCTTGCTAATCCTACAATGCATAAAAAGATAAGTTAGAACAGTCTGATTTGAAAATTTTTGGGCGGGAAATGAAAATTTTGATTTTGAAATTCAATTGTGCGGGGACTGCACTTTTCCTTCGTACACAGTGCGTAGGAACGCACACGTTCTATATAAAAAGTGCGGACCCATGACATTTTTCTACATAGAAAAAGGTCGAGGTCCGCAGGTCCTGTGTGTTGTGCCTGCGAACCCCCACCGGCGATTTCTTAAAACATAATTTTCCCTTAAAAGATAAAAACTAAAGCCTAAAAAGAATTGTAAATGGATGAAAAGAGAGATTAAGAGGTTTTGGATTACCTGGGACTGACGGTTCTCGATTTCATCGAACGGATCTTCCGGAATCTTCATAGGAACTTTTTCACCCAAAAGCTTCTACTTTTCACTCTGAACTTGAACGGTAAAAATGAAGTTGAAAAAGTCCTTTTTATAAGTTTTTTCGAATAGATGAATTTTTAATTTGTTTATTTTTCACATTTAAAAAGGGTATTTTGAAAGCATTTTTACTTATTTTAAACAGGTATGTGTAATGTTTCAAGTTTTTGTGCAGAAATTGGATTTTTTCAGGAGAATTGATCATTTTTCAACAAAGAGTATACTTTTATCACTTTTTTCGGACTCTTTCAAAAATTCATGAAAAAGCGAAACATTGGAGTTCTCTTTTAAGCCCTTTTCAAACTCTCTAAACATGAAAAGATTTCCGAGTACTTGATTGTTCAAACTCGTTAAAGTAAATGAATAATCGTCCCTTCAGTATAAGCTTACCCCTTTTACGGACTGAAATGGACTATTTACAAAAAAGGTATACGTTGACTAATTACAGTCAATAGAGTTCTCTCCCAAATTATTTTATCCTTTTTCGGGCTCGAGAGACTAAACTTACGAAAAAGTACACCCATGGAGTTTTCTTAAGTTTTTTCTTCTGACTCCCTAAAATTGAAAAACACCGAGTTTCTCCTATACTGGACTCGTTAAAATTTAACAGTAAAGGACCTGTTTAATTTTCAACAGGAACAGACCACTCCTTCTTAGGGTTTGAATCTTAAACTAAGTTGGACTCATCCGAAGGATGAGCTTATAAACAAGCAAATTTTATCCTCCTCAAGCTTGTCAAAAATAAAGAGGTACTTGCTAGAAATGGTGGGGGAAAAGAGAGGAAAATGACTTATTTGTTGTACTTTGATTTTTCGAAAATCTAGTTAACCACTCTTGAACATGACACTTTCAATCACCTGGGTTGGGAAATCCTTTGCCTAACAGTTAATCAAACCTTATTTGAAAGTTTTCATCTGGTTTCTGGGTATTAACCTTGGGTCAATTGCTACCAAGCCATCTACAGTGTCATTATGTGTTCAAGAGGACAGTTCAAATAAACCATTCATCTGCAAAATATCTGTCATCCATTTTTGACCATCCCTGAGTCAGTCCTTGCCAATATATTTTTCAAAACTTGATCTATGATTTCGTGTTGTGGGCTCACCTACAATGGATCGCTTTCTATCGATGACAACTCATTATCTAGAAATTTGATCTAGAAATCGTCAGTACCTTGAAATCTGCATGCCTCAATGGCAGGTTTCTCGCTTTCGACGACAGGTTGCATCATTGACCTTCGATCGAATGATTCCGTGATATGTTCGACTTCAGCTCATTCATTCACATTTCATGGATTGTACTGGGTACTTTGAGAGCCACTGACATTACTGGTGGTTACTCTCACACTTGTTAATAGTTTACATCATTGACTGGTAATCAAGTGGTTTCTACCATGTTCAACTTCGACACATTCATTCACATGGATAGAATCGTACTAGTTTGAGATGCGGAAATCAAGACCCTGGATCTAGTTTCTACCATCCAGGCTGCGAGGAATTTTTTTATCTTACAGTAGACTATTTACAAACAGATGGCTGCGTCCATACTGTGTCTACACATGTCTATAGTGTGATGTACTCAAAATCATTCCTGTATCAGAATAGTTTGAATTAGTTAAGTTTTGATCTGAGCATAGGAATGCCTACCTCAGCAATGATATATATATATATATATATATATATATATATATATATTTTTCATTGAATTTTTTTACAGGTTCCGAATGGGGTGACCACAGGATGATCCTTGAAATGATAAAGTACTACACTCTTCATATATGACAAACTTCAACATCATCTATTCCAGACTTTGCACTTTAGGGTGCAATTTTTTACATTGAAAATTGTCACCTTGACATTCTGTTAACTGTATGAGCTCATTATCACTCATACTTCTCCCTTTGCAAGTCTAACATATTAGTTCCTCATGTCAAGCCTTGAAAATCAGAGAAATGTTCCTAAAAATCTCCTAAACTTTGGTGTCGCACTTTCTCTCTATCTTGCCTGCGGTTCCGCACCTAATGTTCAACTCTCTTGCGTACCTGAATGCAATTTATATGTGTTAAAAGTGCGGACCCTTGTAAGATCAAAAAGGTGCAAGTAATTTCTAAAAAGCTCAATAAAAGTGAATTCTAGAAGCTTCCAGAAAATATCTTGCGGGGATAGAACCGCTCTTATGAGGTGCATGAATCCCTTACCTTATGGAGCTAACCCCTTGATGTGAGAAGCTTATCCCTTTGAAGGAGGATTCTATCCCTTCATAGTTGGAACAAGAAACCTCCTCTATTCTACTATAAAAAGAGGCATTGGGTAGCCTCAAAGGGAGTTGAAGCTTTAGAATATTTGAAGTTAAGTGCTGTTGAGATTCAGACTCAGTTGATTAAGACTTTTGTGAGGAGATATTACATACCTCTATTCGTCTTGGTTGGAGGAGTGCAGAGCTTATCAAAGTAAAGGAGATTCCTGCTTCGGACCCCGGAAAGTCCTGTGCAACATCAAGGCTCAGGTTGTAAGGATTTTCTTCTTTTGAAATTAATACAAATATACTCATTTTTCTCAATAAGCTTTCAATCAATGCTTTATTTCGTAGATTCATTGATCACTATGATGAGCATGGTTTATGATGATTTCTATACAGGTGCTATGTAATATTTTGCTTGTTTGTGACTGCAGGTTTACGAGGAAAACTCCTTCAAGCTCGCGAGGGATGATAACGACTTCAAACAAGCACTGGACAAACGGTAAGTCCTTAACACCTCTATAGAGCTTTTCATAGATCATATATGCTTAGAGAAAGATTAGTCTATTTGGCTGTTTGTTGCTAGATACTTTTAGTACTTTTAGTACTAGGGAGAAAGATTAGTCTATTAATGTCCTCTTATTTTGGTTTCAGTAGAATACCTCAACACAAGAAAGATCCTTCCCACCCAATTACATAGAAAAGGCCATCAACTACTTAACAAACAAATTCAAAATGTGTGGCATTCCTTTTTTTAAGAGAACTCCACCCATTTAATATTGGATGATAGTTGTATGCATCTCTTAAAGCCATGGCTATTTAGCCATCATTAAACAATGCAACAATTACCATTAGTATCTTATCAATCATAATAAACCCAAAAATTGTCTCCAAAGGACGAGGCATAAATGGAAGAAGCTCCCATTTACCACATGTAGAATCGAGAGCTTGCCACTACATTTGGTCACTACATGAATCTGCAATCAACACATCAATTCACTCTTCAAGGGTGCCAACTAATTCTCTTTCCATATGAAATTAATTTCTTGCAATGAAACTTCTCTGTGCTTTTGGAACATATATTAGTGACTAAAAATATAAGTTAGTAACTAGTGCAAGACAATAATTGCAACACAAAAAGGGCTAGAAAAAGAGCATATTCATAATCATGATCATTGTATTAAATACTTTTTTAGATATGTTGATGTTGAAATGAAAACCTATCATGGGATATAGGGGCTTCTTTTTTTGTTATTACCTTCACTATCAGAGAGGCTTTAGTCAGTGGAAGGGGTTTTAAAACATTCTTAAGATCATCACCAAGGGTTTGTTTCTCAACTAGTAGATCACTTTTAAATGGATCCTTGCATTATGCTTATGGCCATATTAAATTTTCAACTAAGCATGTCCCCTTTGAAAGTTATATTCACATCCTTTGCTTCTCCTATAGGCTTGAGAATGATCTTTGGCTATCATTATGAATGAAAATATTTTCATAGTATATGTTTATAAATGATGATGTGGAGAGAAAACCCACTTCCATAAATACTCAAATTATAACTAAATTCCATGTCAGCTTGCTTATTGTTTTCATGAGAAGAGAAAGCTCATAAATTGACCAAAAATAGCTACATGGAAATTAAAAGTTT
This sequence comes from Pinus albicaulis, assembly GCA_034641835.2. Lineage (NCBI taxonomy): Eukaryota > Viridiplantae > Streptophyta > Pinopsida > Pinales > Pinaceae > Pinus > Pinus albicaulis. Next base: position 212,934 of record JAXQQM020064229.1, on the reverse strand, counting down.
CTACTAATTTTCATGCCTTTAATCATTTTCCTTTGATCAATATTAAAGCATATAATATCTTATTCCATGTACCCAGGACCCTAGTTAAGCACCAATGACTGCAATCTTGGTATCTTTCTAATTTTTCCTCTTATGAGGGATATTGCCTCCAATATATAGAAGGGTAGGAATCCTTTCTATAATCTATTATTTGTAATATCCCAAAATGGGAATGCTCAGCAATGCATGCATGAAAAACGCATTTTCAGGAATATGTGCTATAAAAATCAAAATTAACACTTGGATCCCTTAGATATGACAATATACCATCTAAATACAAGAGTATATCAGAAAAAAATCAAATTAGGTGAGGTAAACAAGCCTCCCACACCTAGTATAGCTCAAAAATATTGAAACCCCATAACTACTGCAACATGAAATTACTGTATAAAGAGACAACGCAGTTTAATGAAGGTTTATACAAAGAAATAGTAGATACAAATAGATCTGATGATATATTAATCAATATGACCCAAAAACTGAGATCTATTCTCCTTTATACAAATCCAAGAGAACCCAGGAAGGGTTTCTAGGAATACACCCAAATACAAATGGTGATCTTCAACACTAAGACTGAATAATCATTGCAAACTAAAGCACATGAGTATAGAAGGCTGAAACAATGTAAATCTGATGCAGATCTGATCAAAGGTCCTCCCCCATGAAAGGATGAACCCTTCAATCACAGGAAAACTCTCAAAAGAACCACCAGATCCCCTACTGAAGCTGCCCTCCAGAAATAATGCAATTCCAGACTGGAATTACGCTGTAGGTGATGGAAATATGTTGGCCTGCTGCCAAATATCTTAAATGAGCTCAAGTACCCTCCAAAATGATCTCCCAAGAGAAGGAATCCTTCCTCTTATGCAAAACCAACCCAGAAAGTGGGTTTCTCAACCCTCCACTGCAACACCCTGCAACACAACACAATATTCTGCAAAAAATTCACTATAGATAAAGACTGAAGCTTGGCCCTAATGCCAGATGTGTGGAATCATAGATCAGATCTCTCCCAAGAGCTACTCAAAGGGAGAATATGAAATTCCTAAACAAGAATCCCTTAGTTCTAAACAGCACCAACAATCTTAGCTAAATAGCTGAAGAGAGAAAATGTCTAAACAAACATATCAAAATATCATTCATAAGCTAACCCCATATGGATGCCATCCTCTTCCTTATAAACTATGTGAGCCTTCACACCTTTGGTCCCACTCATTAGGTTTTCCACCATCACACAATCTATCTGCCTCCAAAACTGTGTTGTACCTTCATCGATGCCACTTCTCCATAACAGCGTTGTTTGATTTGGTCAAGGTTGACCTGTTAAACCTACTTCAGCCCTTTTCATACCTAAGGGTATTCAATCTAGCTCTCATATAATTTTTTTAAACTAATCCTTATTCATATTGAGTTGTTTTTATTGATGATCCACTCCTCCCCATTAATGTTGTTGACTTGGTCAAACTTGACTTTGTCCACATCCACTATGCCTTGTTCACACATGAGAGTGCTAGATTCAGTTATTATTATGATCCCTTTTCACATCAAGAGGTATTTTATGCTTATTCAAGATAATTATGGGTCTCTTTTCCCATTTATTCATCTACTAGGTTCTAAAAGCAAAAATCAATATTCCTATTAGCTGCATGCTAATTTATGAATATTACAGTCCTCCCCTCATAAATGTTGCTTTTCCTCAAGAAACTGCAAGGATAGAATTGAAGACCCCCCTCTCCTCCTTCTATAGCATTTGTATATGATAAACTCCTCCCATGTACAAGATGTTGTATCATCAATACATCTCCAAGTTTCCCCTCCCAAGTGTGCGAGCTAGCTTTTGGTGAGTATCCCAAACAACTACCATCATGTAGAAGTAAAACATCCATGGAGGCAACAATGTGATGTCTAGAGGCATTCTTGAGTAATGAGATCTGATATGTATTGGGGTCTATCATCCCCATGTGAATCTCCCATCCCCAAGCTATCATCCACACAAAATGAGCCACCCTCCAGAATGATAATTCATGAAGAATCTCCTCCACCTTTGGCTCCTGAAATGTAGGTGGGTTGAATAATTGATCATGGTAGACAAAATGGCCTACCCCATGCTGTCTTTCTCTCCACTCCTGATAAGTGTAGAGCATCTGCTGATCTTGGGCTACAATAAGGTTGCCCTCAAGTGGCAAGAAGAAGATTGGATCTTCAAAGATTCTCTCTCTAAAGTCATGTATCATGTTGGCCCAAACCATTCCATACAAAATGAATGGCACATCATCACCATATGGCATCCAAATCAGAAAAACGCTAAAGGTTATGTGCAAGTTTGGATGATACCAATGGTTTCTCAAGTGGATACAACGCAGTCTTTCCAACTGTTGTTTTAGAACATCATGTGGCAAGTTGTCCTCCAACAAGTTACTAGTTGTGCATGTTTTCTCATCTACTATGTGGTAGTAAGCAGCAATATATATCAGCTGAGCATAATAAAAATAACAACACACTTGCCGAAATTCATGTAGAGAAGGGTTATCATCATAAGTGTTGGTCCTAGAATGACCATGTAACCCAAAATCAATCTTGCCCTCTTGTGGAGCAATGCACTGTATATAGATGGTGAGACAATGAAAATACTCAATGAAATGAATAATAAGTATAATAATACATTTCTTACCATGCATGATGAGTAGGCTGAAAATGAGGTCCATGGATGAGCCCTCCCATGAAAATATCTTCATAAAAATCTGCAAAATGAAGGGATGCATACTCCCCTTGGAACACTCCATCAATAGAAATATACTCCCAAGTGAAAGCATTGTTGGCCTTAGTGATAAGGCTCTTGTCACTCCGTGACTTCTTCCTTTGACATGCCACATGCCAAAGCCATACACCCTTATGCTGCTATGTGGGGTAATCTTCTCCCTATGTGGAAGCCCCTCCATATCCTCCAACGTTGAAGGGTAGCCTCTTTGCATCTTGAATGTGCCTTCCCTTTCTCCAGAAATATCATGACAAGTATGGGAAAAATTATGCCCATACTCTCCCAAGAGGAACCATAGAAACAATAACTCTTACTGCCCCCTCACACCTCCATCATACAAATTATGAAGTGAAAATATTTTGATTGACATGAAGGAGATCATATCAACATCATGCACCCAAAATATTTGCTACCATATGATGCAAGTGTCCCGCCAAGTTTCCTCCACCAACATACCCTTTGGAGAAGGATATAGCTCATGATGGCCAAACACTTTCAAGAGTAGCCAACGCAGCCATGCCTCCTGCTGCTCAGTGTCATAAATATGCAAGTGGCTCACCAACCTCTTGCTCTCCATCCACTCCTAGTCATCCATATGTGGATGCCTCCTACCATATTCCACCTTCGTACTCCTCCAATGGAGACTACCATCCTCCCAAATCAGATTTCTCCCTTTCCATTTCATGGGATGTTTAAATGCAACCTCTTGGAGATCTTATATAGAAGATCCCACATCAATGATCATATTGAATCCACAAGGATCCAAGTATGTTGAAGGCAAAACCTCCTCATAGGCCTGCACAATGCACATCCCAATAGATCCATCACAATGATGAAAGACAAAATGTCTCACATTGATCATCGGCTCATCCAATGTCATACAAGTGTAATGGTCATTAGAATGCTCTAATGATAGTTGGGCCCCCAACTATTCAGTTTTTCCCAATGACAGTGCTGTCAACCTCCTCCTCAAAGGTGTATTTTCTATCTCATGCTCCAACTCAAGGATGAACATAGATTTCTGCATAGGTTTGTTTAGGATAAATTTCATCCTATAATACTTACGACTTCCCATTTCCTTTAATACTTACGGCTTCCAAACATTGATTATGACATTGCGATCGTGCTCCGCCGCCAGTCCCACTGCCACGTCACCATCGCAATCACACTTCGCACCTTTTCCTTGCTTCTTTAAAACTTACTTCTTTCAAACACCAATTTTGATATTGCAAACGTGCTCCGCCCCCTGTCCCACCACCACGTCACTCATCGCAATCACAATTCGCATCTTTACCTTGTTTCTTGAAGACTTATTGATTTCAAAAGCCGATTGCGGTATTGTGATCGCGCTCCGCTGTCAGTCCCACGTCCACATCACCCATCGCAACTGTACTTCGTACCTTTTCATTGTTTCTTTAAGACTTTACCACTCCAAACACCGATTCCAAACTCCACCACATTGCAAATCGCCTTTCGCAGTTTTTGTTTTGTTCCTGTTAACCTTTACCGCTCCAACCTTGTGACATTGCGATTGCGATATCGCAGATCAAATATTGCACTTATATCCACCAATCATAACTCCCTCATCACATATTTTAATCATTCCACTCCACAAGCATATTGGCACCATATCATAAGGTTTTATAAGGATTAAACCCTTGCTTTCGACTCCGAAGCCCCGTTTCATGTGTTAAGAAATCCATTACCCTCTTTAGCCCTTTTGTTTCCTCCAAGCTGAAAAATTAACACTTTTTTTATTATGATTAAGTCATGGATAGATTAGTTGCATGGGTAGAAGCATGGTAGATAGACCATAGGATAAATAGACTGTATTTAGCCATTTAGCCAAGTTAAGTGTGGTTTAGAATTAGTTTCCTTTCTTCCATTCATTCTCGGCAAGTTAAATTAGTTTCCTTTCTGTCATTTCTTTTCTGTAACTTAAATTAGTTTCATTCTTTTCATTAATTTTCAGCAATTTAGTTTAGTTTCCTTTCTGTCATTTCCTTCCAGCAATTTACTTTCCAGTTCTTATCATAGTTTAAAAAAATAGCACCCTTTCCTAAAGCAGAAGAGGATGACATGAACAAATTAGATCTGCTATGTATATAGCACTGTCACCTCCAAGTTTGTATGAACCCCAGGTTGATAAAGTAAAGAAGGGTAGCCCCTGGGAGTTGTAGCACTCTTGGTGCAATAACAGGGCTTACCACTTTTTTGAGCCGTTTCAGGGGAGGTGTCTGGTAGATATTTTGATTTTGTTTTAGCATTCTTTTCTTCTTTCCTTTATTTTCTTGTCGTTTCAGAAATATTGAAAAAAATCCAAAAGGATCTGACTTTCATGCCTCGTAGGAGTAGGAATACCCAAAGACAAACCATACCCAAAACCCCCACATCACCTCCTAGCCACCCTTCACTCTTCTTCAGTGGCAGTGAGATTGAACCCCCTATAGGAGAGCGTTCTGAATACTTTGAGGATCCTACTGGGGAAGAAGAAGAAGACCTTGTTTCAACTAAGGGACATGCTTCACCTATCTTAACCATGGCTGGGACCCAGAGAGCCTTTCCCATAAGAGAGGAAAATGGGGAAACTAAGATGAAAAACATTATCCCCTCATCTCTCCCACACTTTCATCGACTCGCCTCTGAGGACCCTAACATATTCATGTTTGAATTTTTTGTTGTTTGTAGGACTTATGACTACACCTCTGATGATCAGAAGTTGAAGGTATTCGCATCCACCATTAAGGATGCAACCTTGCACTGGTTCATGGGTTTGCCTAGGGATAGCATCACTACCTGGGCACAGATGGAAGAGACCTTTAGCAGCAAATACAGAGACTACTATAAGTCCAAGGAAACTAAGAATGAAATATTTAGGATGACTCTAGGACCTAATGAATCCCTAGAGGTCTATGAAGAGAGCTTTCCATTAAGCTATAAGAGAGCCAACTGCACTCTTGATCCTGCATCACTTAAAATTGTACTTATTCGAGGGATCAGTGAAGAGATGATAGAAACCTTGAATATGCTATCAGGAGAAGATATCTAGCAACAACCTTATGAAGCAATCAAAACTGTCTTTTGGAACCATTCCAGGGAATTTAGGAAGAAGGGAAGATCTAGCCAAAGTACATCAAATACCCCTTCCTCTTCCACCTTCATAAAACATGAGATTCGAAACATGATAAAGGACTTCAAGAGTGACATGTTGCACACCTTTTCTTTGAAAATGGACATAATGCAGGTCAAAAGGAAGCAAGAGGAAGCAGAGAGAACCCTGGCCATATTTTGTCCTATATGTACCAGGAAGCACCCAAGAAATGAATGTCCACTGAATTTCATAGAGGTTTTCTTAGTCTGTGAGGAGAATCATGCCATAGAAAAGTGTCCCTCTTTACCTGGACTTAAGGTTGTATATCAAGGTGGGGAAGCAATGCTAGAGCAACTATGTTTCACCAACCAGAGAAAGCCTCAAGGCCCTCAACCATATCAACAAGGTATGCAAGGTGCACCTTACTCTTATTATCACGACAATCAGAGTGCACCCATGTAACCTTCGTACAACCCCACTCCTCCATCCTGGTCTATGCCTCCTATTTTGCCTTACAACCCTTCATATCATCCTCAGCTAGTAAACCAACCATTCTAGCAGTATGTTCCACAACAAAATCAGTAGAACAATCCATCCCAAGGGTGGAGGCCTCAAAAAAATTAACCACCTACTCTGAAGCCTCCACCCCAACCACAAACTCATCTTACTCATGTTGCTCCCACTAGGCTACCTATACCGACACAGCCCAATCCAAACCTGAACAACAGATAGGCACAACAGGCTCCCAATAAAGAAACATCCTATCCAAGTTATGATGTGGAGATACATGAGGTTAATCTCACAGGAAGAGTACTCCCATAAAACCATCCTCCATCTCCACCTATAGAGGTTGAGGAGGAAAAGGAAGAAGGTAACAGTCAGATCCAACAACCTCATTTTCCTGAGCGCTTGATCCACCCTAGTCAACACACCCTTGAGGAGACTGAACTCCTGGGAGAATTGGAAAATTTGTGTATAAATATACCGCATCTCTAGGCCATTAATGATGTCCCTATCTATAATAGGCTCATCAAAGAAAAGTGCTTCAAGAAACCCGGGAGAAGGAAGAAAAATACCCCCACCATCAATTTGGGAGGACAACTCTTTGACCTAATGCTGGGAAGGGTGATATTTCCAAAGTACCTAGACCCTGGTAGTCCAATTGTTGATGTGGATGTAAATGGTGTCACAGTCCCCAACACTCTAATTGATCTAGGGGCTTTGATAAACATAATGACCAAGGAAACTATGTTGAAACTTAATCTCCAAGCGACTTTGAGGAAAACCACAACAATTCTGCAACTTGCAGATTGGTCCACAGTGAATATGGAAGGAATTGTTTAGGATGTCATGGTTACCATCGAATCTTGGGATTATCCTACATATTTCCTTGTCCTGAAACCAAAAACTAAGTTTAATGGTTATCCTCTTATCTTACAGAGACCTTGGTTAGCCACCACAGATGCTTATATTAGTTTTTGGGCTGGAAACATGACTATAAAAAATGGGCCTTTGTCTAAACAACTAGTGTTATATCATCCAGCCCAGTATTCCATTGATCATGATCTCCCTATATGGGTGGAGGATGAGGAAGATGAGTTATATAACACTTCCCCTATGTGTACCATAGATGTTATTCTTAGAGGAGGGCAACTTGATGAAGATGAACTCATCCACCATCCCATTCAAAACTAGTCCTCCACTAACATTCCTCTCAAAACCTTAGTCAAAGAGTCTGAAAGTCAACCTTGAATGGAAGTGCACTCAGTTGAGTCAAACTATGAATCCACCAAGGCTATTGAGTTTGGTCCATCCATATTTCTGAAAATCAACCCAAACCTCTTGAATGAAGAATAGAAGCAGCTATGCCAGCTTTTGAAAGAGAATCTAGATGCATTTTCTTGGTATTAAAAAGAAATGAAAGGGGTGCATCCTTTAGTGTGCAAACATAATATTTACATCAAAGAAGGATGCAAGCCCATGAGACAATCCCAAATAAGGATGAACTCAGCTCTGAAGGACATAGTCAAAGAATATTTGCTGAAACTATTGGATGCATGGTTCATATATCCTATATCTAATAGTGAGTGGGTATCTCCTCTTATCTTAGTCCCAAAGAAGAATGGGAAGTGGTGAATTTGAGTTGATTATCAAGAACTTAACAAAGCCACCAAGAAAGACTGTTTCCATTTTCCATTTATATACCAAGCCCTAGATGACCTTGCGGGGAAGAAGTTCTTTTCCTTCTTAGATGGGTTCAGTGGGTACAATCAAATTCAAATCAGCCCTGAAGACCAGGGTAAGACTACTTTCACCTACCCTTGGGGTACCTTCGCTTATAGAGTCTTACCCTTTGGGTTGTGAAATGCCCCAGCTACCTTCCAAAATGTTGTCCTGAGCATATTTTCTGAGTTAGTCCATGACTTTGTCGAAATCTACATAGATGATTTCACACCATATGTGGATGACTTCCAGTAATCTCTCTCCAATTTGGGTAAAGTACTAAGAAGGTGCATTGAGATGCATATCTCCTTGAGCCCAACAAAAGTGTGAGTTCCTGAAGGAAGTAGGGGTTGTATTAGTACACTCCATATCCCAAGTAGGAATACAGGTAGACTTGAACAAGATCACTATCATCAAAAGGGTACATGCTCATCAAAAGCAGAAATATGTCAAGATTTTCTTAGGATTAGCTGGTTACTATAGAAGGTTCATCAAATGTTTCAGCAAGATAGCTTCACCATTATTTGGGTTACTCACCAAGGATTTTGAGTTTATTTGGTCCAGTCCTTGTCAAGAGTCTTTCGATCTCATTAAGGAACAATTGAATACTGCCCCCATCCTCCGAGGTCCAAATTGGACTCTGTCTTTCAACATCCACACTGATGCATCCGACAAATCTGTAGGAGAAACATTACGACAATTAGAAGAAAAAATCCCTTATGCCATTTATTTCATCAGCAATAATTTGTCAAAGGCTGAGCTGAATTATACTGTTATTTAGAAGGAGATGTTAGCCATTGTCCATGCATTGAACAAATTCAGGCATTATGTAATTGGATATCAGACCTTTGTTCACACTGACCATGTAGCCATCAAGTATTTAATGAGCAAACTAGATGTGAATGCTAGGATAATTAGATGGTTGTTACTTTTGTATTAATTTTATTTGACTATTATTGATAAACCTGGAAAGGAGAATGTTGTTACAGATTTTTTGTCTAGTTTTTCTCTCCCTGCAGGAGAGGAAGGAATGGTGGACAACCAATTGCCAGATTTTCACCTCCTTGCTATATCAGTACTCTCACCATGGTTTTCTGATATAGCCAACTACTTGGTTGCTGGGAGACTCCCTCCTAATATTTCATTTAGGGAGAGGAGTAGAATCATCAGAAAAAGCACCCCTTTAACATGGATTGGGGGAAACCTTTTCAAGCTAGGCCTTGATCAAATCCTAAGGATATGTGTGAGGAAGGAATAAGTTTTTGATATCCTCTTTTCATGTCATTACAGCCCATCTGGAGGCCACTTTGCTGCAAAGAGAATGGCTTACAAAGCTTTGCAAGGAGGATACTCAGTGGCCTGCCCTTCACCAAGATTCCAGAAGATACACCAGCAGGTGTGACCAATGCCAAAGGATGGGGAAAAACATGCAAAAGGATGAGATTCCTTTGCTCCCTTAGGTGGATCTTGAGACATTTTACAAATCAGGCATGGAATTTGTTTGACCTATCAATCCACCATCTGGACAAAAGAAGTATATCATAGTCTGCACTGATTACCTGAAAAAGTGGGTTGAAAAAAAAGAAGTGAAGGTAGAAGCCAAGGATAAAGTAGCATATTTTATGAGGGAGAATGTGTTTTTCAAGTTTGGGTACCCAGAGAAATAGTCACTGATTAGGGAGCACAATTTACCTCTCGCCTCATTGAGAATATTTTGAGGAAGAACAAGATTAAGCATAGAACTTCTACTACCTATCACCCTCAAGCGAATGGCCAAGTAGAAGTAACTAATATATCTTTAGAAATAATCCTCACCAAGGTTGTGAGAAGCAACAGAAAATATTGGGAAGATAGATTGGTGGAAGCTACTTGGGCCTACAACACTACTTGGAAGACAACAATATGATTCACTCCCTATGAACTAGTCTATGGTAAGAAGCCTCTACTTTTAGTTGAGTTTGAGTTCAATAATTTAACAATGGCAACTGAATTAAATCTATATCTATCAAATGCCCAAAAAGAGAGGTTGCAACAACTAAATGGATTGGATGAGCTCAAAATGAAAGCACTTCTTCACACAGAGGTAGTTCAGCTGCAAAAGAAGGTATGGCATGACAATAACATTAAAGAAAATACCTTCCAAGAAGTAGATTGGGCGTTGTTGTAGGATTCAAGGTTTGAAGGTTTCAAAGGAAAGCTGATGAAAAGATGGTTGTGACCTTGCACAGTGGAAAAATGTTTTATAATGACGTAGTTCAAATAAGAACCATAGATGAGGAAGGAATCCCCTTGCTTGTCAATGGTCACAGACTTAAAATTTACAAAAAACCTTTGTCAAGGGCAGAGTTCATAAATTCAATAAGCACATAGGTATATGTGATGGGAAACTCGATAGTTTCCCACACCTCCTAAAAAAAGAAAAAAAAAAAGAATAAATATCCCTGGGTGAAAACCTCTCTGAGGCACCCAAGGCAAGCTTATGGGTTGAAAACCTCAATGGAGGCAGCTCACTTGCTCAAAACAAAAGAGAAGAAAGAAGAAAAGAGAACAAATATCCATGCGTGAAAACCTCTCTGAGGTACCCAAGGCAATTCTATGGGTTGAAAACCTCCATGGAGGCATCCCACTTGCTTTCAAAAAAAAAAAAAGAGAGGAAAAAAAGACAGAAACAAAATTTACATCTGCATATCTGTGTTTTATGTGTTTTCTATTTTGTAGGTCATTAATGATTTCTGGAAAAATAGGGAAGCATTAATCTTATTTCCCTTCTTTTGTTTTACCATCCATCCTATGATTCACTCCATTCATTTTCATAACTTCCTCCATCACCTCCATACACCACATTCCTCCATTCCTTAGCATAATGTAGCAAGGGATGCATTCATATTCTTTTTCATTCTTTTGTTTTACCATCCATCCCATCATTCACTCAATTAATTTTCATAACTTCCTCCATCACCTCCATACACCACATTTCTCCATTCCTCAACACAATGTAGCAAGTGAAGCAAGACACAGACTACTACAGACACGAGGGAATTCCTACAGCACAGACATTTTTTCATGAACAACAAGAAAAACAAGGGAGGAGCTCATGAAGCAGACCCCAAGAAAGGCAAGAGTGCCACCCATGGCATCTAGAGCACTCCCCACGCAGCATCTACAATGGGAATGAAAATCAAGGAAAGATCAGTGACTCACTCGGAAAGCTGCTCATTCAGTGAGCTTCTCACTCAGATAACAGAAAATAGAGAAGAACACAACATCTAAAATGCTTGTCTCCTCAATACAGTGGCTGCAAACGACTTGGAAATTCCAAGTAAACTCAGGTATATCTTCTCACCCCTTGTTGTGCATCCATAATAGGAAGAAATAATTAAATTTACAGACTTAGAGTTTAAGGGGCAGAAAGGTGTCCAGTTAGTTTGACCACCATCGTGAAGTATGAATAGGGAGAACTGAAAATCACACCACCTGGGTATGCAAAATAAAATAATTTAAATCAAGTGGAGTAGAGGAGAACAAGGGGAGGAAACATGCAGTCCATCATGAATTAACAAGGAGAAGGAAAAAAATGTCTACAATAGAAACTAGAGCTTAGCTGAGTTAAATAAGCGCTCCAAAATTAGTTGTGCAATCTAATAAAAGGAGACCCCGTCTCATCCAAACTAGTAAATTAAAAAAATTTAAGGGGAGAGAGACCGCCGGAAGCCGCAGAACAACAGTACCAAGAGTGGGTTGCGTATTTGAATAGCGCGCAACGACAACAACAAAACAACGTCACCCTACCCATGGCTTGTTCCTCTCTCATAAATATGAACAGGGAAGCTTTTATAGAAACCCAAAAAAAGGCAGGATTCCACTCCTAGCCTTAAAGAAGAGCCAGAAGAAGAAACATAACAGGAAGAAGAAGAGACAAAGGGCCAAGGAAAAACTAAAGAGATGGCCATAGACGTCATAGAGATAGCAGAATGTGGGCAAGAAACAAACTCACAACACAACGCCACATCCCCTCAATAAAAAGAGGTAGTTGCCACCGTAGCTTGTATGAGCGCAAAGAGAAAAAGACAGACCTCTATGTATTTAAAAGCTGACAAGTGTTAGAGAGAGACATTAAATCCTGCCATGAGACTGATTATCATTGAAGAATGACCAAGGGAGGAGGAAAGAATTGAAGAAATATTTCTGAAGGAGCAGCTACAGAAGGCACATGCATAGAATGTAGCACTGAAGAAGGAATTACAGAAACAATGGCAGCAAGTAGCCACCATGGCAGACTTATGCATAGAAGCCCTTCAACACAGATTCCCTTTTGACTCATATGATGTGTACCTCAAGGAATAATGGCTCCTATTTCAAATCAAAACTCTAGCATGCCATGGATCACTAGCTTTCCAAGATTGTAGGCAATTCATGAATTTCTACAAGCAAGCTAACATGGTTGATCTCGAAAAGATGGAAGAGTTTTATGTGCATAAACTTGTGCTGAAAAATATGGATACTTGGGACCCCAATCCTACAATGGGGGATATGTAGTTTATGGCTCTAATATCTTGGATGATGAATAAGTACACTAGAGCAAAATAAATATGGAGAGTGATGGGAAGAAGAAGCAGAGAACCCTTATATATCAAACCAGAATTGTTCAGCCCAAGAGGAGTCATCCCTAATCGTAGAGAAATTGAAAGGGACCCTGCACTGGTTGAAAGCTACCTTCAGACCCAAACCCAGGTGATAGGCCACTTTGATGATGTTTCTAGGAAGATAGAAGATGAGTGCATTATGGCCAGCCAGAGGAGATGGAACCTCCCTCACAACCTCAAGAATAGGGAGTACCATACTCCAGAAAGACTGAGGGGTGCATTGGAAAGGAAACCATTATACAAGAGGGCCATGCAAGCTAAAAATATCCAATGGTTGGGACTAAACCTCAACCCACCATTGTTGCTGGGGTTGAATGATGAAAAGGACACATATGCACAAGATAGAGAATGGGAGAATGCAGAAAAGAATAATGGTTTTTACCCCCTTGGGGAAACTTCCCTTCGCTTCTCTTTTAGTAAAAACAGTAAAAAACATTAGAAACCACATATTTTCCATTTGGACTTACCATCACTCCTCATCGCATATTGCATAATTTTCCCGTTTCCTTTAAGACTTACCGCTTCCAAACACTGATTGCAATATTCCGATCACGCTCTGCCACTGGTCCCACCGCCACATCACCCATCGCAATCGCACTTCGCACATTTTCCTCGTTTCTTCAAGACTTACCGCTTTCAAGCGCTGATTCTGATATTGCGATTGCGCTCCACCGCTAGTCCCACTGCCATGTCACCCATCGCAATCGAACGTTGCACCTTTTCCTTATTTCTTTAAGACTTACTGCTTTCAAACGCCGATTTTGATATTGCGATCATGCTCCGCTGCCAGTCCCACTGCCATGTCACCCATCGCAACCGCACTTCACAGATTTTCCTTATTTCTTTAAGAATTACCACTCCAAACGTCGATTTTGAACTACGCCGCATCACAAATCACCTTTCGTAGTTTTTGTTTTGTTCATGTTAACCTTTACCGCTCCAACCTTGTGACATTGTGATTGGTATATTGCAGATCGCATATTGCACTTCTATCCACCAATCATAACTCCGCCATCGCATATTTCAATCATTCCGCTCAACAAGCATCTTGGCGCCATATCATAAGGTTTTATAAGGATTAAACCCCCACTTTCCACTCCTAAGCCCTGTTTCATGTGTTAAGCCCTCCATTAGCCTCTTTAGCACTTTTCTTTCCTACAAGCTGCAAAATCAACACTTTTTCAATTAGAATTAAGTCATGGGTAGCTTAGTTGCATGGGTAGAAGCATGGTAGATAGACCATAGGATAAATAGAGTGCATTTAGTCGTTTGGCCAAGTTAAGTGTGGTTTAGAATTAGTTTCCTTTCTGCCATTCATTCTCAGCAAGTTAAATTAGTTTCCTTTCTTTCATTTATTTTCTGCAAATTGAATTAGTTTCATTCTTCTCATTTCTTCTAGAAATTTACTTTCCAGTTCTTATCATAGTTTAAAAAAATAGCTCCCTTTCGTAAAGCAGAAGAGGATGACATAAACATATTGCATCTGCTGTCTATATAGCACTGTCACCTCCAAGTTTGTATGAACCCCGAGTTGATAAATTAAAGTAGGGCAACCCCTGGGAGTTGCAACACTCTTGGTGCAATACCAGGACTCACCAAGATGCATATAGGATTTTCATTATTTTCATGATTTAAGAGATTTCTTGGAGTAGCATTTCCTCGTTTGCCCAAAAGACTCTTCAACACCCTTATTTTGTGAGCTAGTAGGTCCTGTTAGCACATGGATTAGCATATGATGAAATTTTATAATGAAAAAACAAAAAACAAGAGATATATTTTAAAGAAATAAATGAAATTTGCAAGAAGAAAACAATTTCAAAGAAAAATTGATCATGTCATCGGACACCTCATGCTACTAATATCCTTTTTTCACCAAGTTATATATTCATCATGAGAGTCTCCCTCTTCCATGAATGAAAATAAGATTGCATAAAATAACTAGGAAAACAAAATTATCAAAGACTATTCCATTTAGCATCTCCTAAAAAGAAATGCCAAAAATGTTGGTCAATTTAATTCCTTAAATTATAGATATTAAATTATGTGTCTGCATGTGATGTATGGTGTGTCTATAGGCCAAATGTGGCAGAGCACCAGCAAAATTTATCAGCGATTTGAGTTTCCGCATCATGTAGGAGTTGGCATTGTAGTGCAGCGTCAGAGTAATCATGGGAGGAGTTGTCCTCGTTCGTTCTGGAGATTTCACCTGCATCTGAGGGATAAAGCAATTACATTACTACCAAATAAAATTTTAAATGCAAGCAAGGAAATGGAAACGTAATGAGAAATGATGACCACTAGGTCTACATATAAAGCTCATGCTTTAGAAGTTACAAGCTTGTCAAACTAATTGAACCAAACGTCTATTCATCCTTGAGGTTTGCAATATGTATCATTGTAATTCAATGCTCAATATCACTCCTGCAAATATGTAATAGTTGTAAGAAACAAAACATTCAATGATCGTAGCAATAAAAAAATAGTGTATTCAAGGGAAACAACCTATATTTTAGTTATGAATTCAAAGAATAAAACAAGCTCAAAAACAACTAAGCTATACTATGTTATGGAGAGGAAAGGAAGGGGCATTATGGATTGAGTTGGTGTGCCCTAAAATTGGTTTCACACTACCTAAGAGACTATATAATCAAAATTAATTTTCACATCCGAGACTATCAAAAGCCAACACCAACAGTTTCATTAATCTAGCTAGAAATAATGTCAGAGTTACATAATTTCCATCAAGATTTTCCCAATGATCTGATCTGGGTTCCTTTAGCTACCAAAATTATCCAAGATATTTTAATTCTACGATGTTAGAATAATTGTGTTTAAAATAGCATAAAGAACCACATTTGCATGCTTAAACAAGAGGAAACATAATGAAGATCAAGAAATCAAGAACATGGCACATGATAGGTCCCTATATTACTAGTATAGTCCCTTATTGTTGTTAATGTAACCCCCTTATTGTTATTGTTGTACTCCTGTAACCCCCATATTGTTATTATTGTGCCCTTAAATTATTATTGTTAGGTTGGCTAGGATTACATTGTGGCCCCACTAGGATTACATTAGGCCCCATGGAGTCCTATATATAGAAAGGAGGTTTTGTCATTTGTATCATCCAAGAATTGTTCATTCATGTAATGTATTGGAGGTTTCCCCCTCGAAGTGGCTTATTTCTAAGGCGTTGATATCTCTTTTATTTTATTTTTGGAGCTGG
Source organism: Pinus albicaulis (assembly GCA_034641835.2). NCBI lineage: Eukaryota > Viridiplantae > Streptophyta > Pinopsida > Pinales > Pinaceae > Pinus > Pinus albicaulis. Next base: position 196,954 of record JAXQQM020064229.1, on the reverse strand, counting down.
TTTCACAACATTTGGTATCAGAGCTTTTGATTCTAGGGTTTCGCTGCTCCAAACAGGTCATCGTGGAATTTTCGCTATAACATTTTTTATACGAAGGTTCAGAAGCTAAAATTTTTAGAGGGCGAAGCCAAAATCCTGAGGAGGATCATCGCAAAATTTCAGATCTTGGTTCGCAAAATTTTCAGAGATATGATCTATGCAAGTTAGGGATTTTTGAAGGCTCCCAAATTTAATCCAAACAGGTCATTGTGTCATGTTCACTATAAGTTTTTTTTCTACGAAGGTTCAGAAGCTGATATTTGTAAAGCGCAAAGCCTAAATCCCGAGGAACATCTTTGCAAAATTTAAGAGCTTGGTTTTCAATAGTTTTCGCGATATGATCTATGGAATTTAGGGCTTTTTCAGGCTTCTGAATTTCATCTCAAAGAGGTGATTGTGGGAAAATATTCATAACTCTCTCTCTGAGCATCGAATTGAAATTTTGTAAAAAGTGGCCACAAGTACATAGACTGTGGTTTTTTTTCTATTAATTTTAGAGCCAAAGGGGTAAACAGTGACACATAGAAAGTCATACACATTTTCTCTACTGAACCAGTCCATAATTAGGTCATGGTGGGAGATTGGACATAACTTTGTCTTGAAGAATCAAAATTAGGTCATACCTGTGGCATGCGAAGGAGGATTCAAAGAGATACCTCAGAGAAAAAGTTTAGATATTGAAGATCCGAAAACACAAAGATAATTTAGTTTCAATATCCAGCTCCTCAAAAGTAAGAAAAAGGTGTGTATTTGTTTCTGAATTGGATAAGTTTGTGTAAAAAATCAGTTTGAAGTGATTCCAAGGGCCTATTGAGCATATATTTTAGTATTAGGTTCTGAAATGCCTCCTAAAAATAATTCAACACCCATTAAGCCCTCAGAATACTCTACTATGGCTCATGAAGATGAAGAATTGCAACATGATCTATATCAAAATTACAAGAGCGAGTGCACCAAATTTCGTTCTCGCAAAGAGCAGCAAAAAATGAATGGAAGTTTTAAAGAAAGGCGTGGAAGCGAGGATGGATGGTTTGAAGAAAGGCATGGAAACTAACATGGATGGCGTCGAAGCTAAGATGGAGGACATGGAAGAAAAAATGAAAGACAACGTGGAAAACATGAAGAATGGTCTAAAAGCAGACATCGAAGGTTTGACAAAGTTGATACAAGAAATTGTTAGAAAATTATATATTATGGAGCAATGCAACACATAAAATATGCAGAAAATACAAGCACACAAAAAACATAAAACCAGAGAGACACAGATATATGTGGTTCACCTAGTTTGGGCTACGTCCACCCCGAACAGCCAGTCCTTCCTTTCTATTATCCAACAAAATGAAGAGACAAAACCTATAGCAGATCCACTGTAATATCCTCTGTTCTCTCTCACAATCTCCCCTATCTATTTCCCGCTCAGAGGATACACACGTAATGCACAACCGCAATACAATACCCTCATATAAAGAGAGGGGTTGCCTTCTAGGGCAAAAAACCATAAACTAAACATAACTTCTACCGTCAGATCATCTGCCTAATGAACGGCCTAGATTGACTAGAAATTACTATACTTTTACAAGGAAATTTTACATCTGTTTTTAGCTTCGAGGGCGCTGCCCTCGAAACCCTCGCCGGGGGACCACTGGCCCCCAGACCCCCCAGCCGGGGGGTCAGCCCCCCCAGACCCCGTGGGGGGGACAAGGCCCCCCCGCTGTAAGGGTGTATAGTTTTCCTGGGGTATACATCTAGCTAAAACAAGGATCTTTGAATTAGGATGAAAATCAGGCTCCACACCCAACAATATCCCACTTGGAGACTGATTGTAGCAACTCCACTGCTACTTCATTTGCTGGACAATGACTCCTCTTTAGACTTGGTTGTTTCTCATCTTCATCATCATCCTTGAAAACCAATTGAAACTGAGCACATTCTCAATTTCTCCCTGGTTACAACTTTTGTTAGCATATCTGTAGGATTATGGCTAGTGTGTATCTTTTCCAGCTTAAACTCTCCATCTTCCAATACTGACCGTATGAAATGGTACTTGAGATGTATGTGTTTAGTCCTGGAATGAAATGTTGAGTTCTTTGCAAGAAGAATGGCACTTTGGCTATCACTGTATAACGTGCCCATATCATGCTTCTTATCCAATTCACCCATAAACCTTTGTAACCAAATCATTTATTTACTAGCCTCTATAGCAGCAACATACTCTGCTTCTGTTGTTGAAAATGCAACAACACTTTGGATTTTTGAAACCCCACTGACAGTTGTTCCACCTACAGTAAATACATATCCTGTAAATACATATCTTCATTGTTTTGTATCTGATAAGCAAGCACAATGGGTCAAGTGGTTACCTCTCGCTAAATGGTGGTATAACACTTCCTTCCATACTGCAGCAAAAATGACTCCATTTATGGCACTTTATGGATATCATCCACCATCCATCACATCTTATTTAAGGGAAAATTATAGGGTTCAAGCAGTAGAGGATCACATCGAGCATCAACAAGAAGTTCTCCAACTCTTAAAGGATAACCTAAATTAGGCACAAAATCAAATGAAACAATAGGCAGATCAACATCACAGTGAGAGAAGTTTTGATGTGGGAGACTGTGTATTTTTACAGCTACAACCATACAAACAAATGTCCCTCAAGCAAGCTAAGAAGGATAATAAATTGTCGCCAAAGTACTATGGTCCTTACAAGGTTTTGCAAAAGATTGGTACTATGGCATACAAATTGGAGCTTCTTGCTTCTTCACGAGTGCATCATGTTTTCCATGTTTCATGCTTAAAAAAGGTTATAGGGGACAAACTTCCAGTTCAAACAATATTGCCAAAACTTGATGAGGAAGGAAAAACCATATTGGAACCTGAAGCAGTCACAGAAACAAGAACTAGACACCTACGAAATCGATAAATTTCAGAGTATCTCATCAAATGGAACAACTTACCCACTGAAGATTCTACATGGGAGGATGAGAATTTTATACAAAAGCACTCGGAGCTACTCAAGCATTGAGGACAACACTTTTTTGAAGGAGAGGAGAATTTTAGGTCCCTATATTACTAGTATAGTCCCTTACTGTTGTTAGTGTAACCCCCTTATTGTTATTGTTGCGCCCCTATAACCCCAATATTGTTATTATTGTGCCCTTAAATTATTATTGTTAGGTCGGCTAGGACTACATTGTGGCCCCACTAGGATTACATTGGGCCCCATGGAGTCCTATATATAGAAAGGAGGTTTTTTCATTTGTATCATCCAAGAATTTTTTATTCATGTAATGTATTGGAGGTTGCCCCCTCGAACTGGCTTATTTGATGATGGAGTTCACCTAGTGTGGATTATGTCTCTAGGTCTGGTGTCAATATAGTGCAGGCCGCTTCATATAATGTTGTAAGTGATGATGATGTATATGGAATATTATTTGTCATAACAAGGACATATACCCTTAAACATAGTATATTGTCTCTCCACGAGACGTTCTCCCTATAGGAACTCTCACTCAAGAAGAAGGGCTTCCCTTCAACATGACAAGCTAATACAATATCACAATAATGTGGCAAAAAATTTCACAATATCACAATATTGTGATAGCAATCATCCCTCAACATAGTGTCAAATAGGCATCTCACGAATAATACATTATCACAACATTCATAACATTTTTTTAATACGAGCACTGTGGGGTGGTGGATTCATTGGGCTTGTCCCAACCTATTTTTTTTATAAACTTTTAATATAACCACCCAGCCTTTTTCAAATTTTCCGAAATAAGGGGTCAGTCGGAAAATTAACTAGGCAACAATTTCGCCCATCTCGGTGGCCAGTTTATGTGCACCAAGTCTCGGTTAATTTGTAGGACCATTAATCCTGGCTTGCATGCCCCCTTTGACCAAAACTTTGACTATCCCTATCTCCTTCATACGTGCTTAGATTGGAGTGTCATTCACACAGTTGGAATGAGGGTGACGAGCACTTCAATTTGGTTCTAGTTTGAGAGCAATTTGGTGATTTTGAATTTTGAGCTATTGTAAGCCCTCTTTGACCTATGAGCATGTCTGGAGCCACCTAGATCATGATAAAACCTTGAACTATAGAGAATATAAATTGGAAACATATATATTCTCTTACAACCTTTTACAACCTTTACAACTCCCTCCTCTATTCTCTATCCATAAATTGATACCAAGGAGAAATGGGGAAAATTAAAACCAATTCCCAAAATATGAACAACCAAAATTTGGACAGATTACAATATATTGTCTTTGTTTCCTTTTGGTATATATTGGTTGGAAAAAAAACTCAATATCTTATTAAATATGAATTTTATAACATAAACATATCTTAAATTAACTTGATCTGATTCCTTTTCTCACTAAATGCTTTATTTTGGACGTGCTTTGGGAATGGTAGCAACAAAAAACACCTCTTAAAACAACCATGTGTATCTCTCAATCCGCATATTTTGTAGGGAACCCACTCATGAGTCACCTAATTGGGGTGTTCTACACAAAACCTATGCCATTTCACAAATTCATCTTCATTATTCTAAAAATGGTGTCTAAATTTTGTGATTCATTTATTCTTAGCACAAGTTGAATGAAATGTTTATCATGAGATGGAGGTATATGGAATCAATTTATGTAAAATCTAGATAAAATGAAACCACGTCAATGCTCCTTAATCATAAATTCCCATCATGTGCTAAGGTGGCGGGCTTAGCCCCTAAGGGACCCTTATCAATGTCATTCATGCCCCTATGGGGAAATAAAATATCTTAATATCAATATTTTTATTTTTCGTTTTTCATTATATTACATATTTTTTTAAACATCATATTATATAGTTTCTATTTAGATTGGTTAAAAATGTTTAATATACTTCTTTTTTTTATGTGATGATGATTAACATGTATTAAGCTTGAAATTAGTTTATTGCACTTTATATAGGAAAATGATTGTTTGAATTTCCTTAAATTTTGATTTTACTCTTGAAAAATATTAAAATAAATGTTCCTATATCATTATAGTTTTGTCGAGTTAAAAGATTAAGAAGGTTGATAAGTTGGGATTTAAATTAGATAGAGATTGGACATTTTAAGAGAGATTTTTTTCATATTCAACCATCTTACATATCTTAATTTTGAAGGTTCAAGCTCACTAGACTTTATTCTTAGTTTAGTAATGTGAATTTTCTTCTTTACACCAATAAAAGGTCACATGAAAGAATTGAACTCTAGTAACAACATTTCTCATAATCATCCTCACTAAACTCAATCAACATAAGTCAATTGGTTCTTATTGAAATACCTCTTAATTTAAATTATTTGTTTTGGTGGACTTGCAATTTTTTGGATATCTAGTGGGCTGAATTATATATCCACAAAATGCTGATCCACATCAAACTATAACAGTTCTTCATATTAAGATTTTTATTTAAACAACTTAATTTCATTATTTGTTTAAAATATATATAAATTTATGATTTTCCCCTCTATTCTAATTTTTATTTTAATTTTTCCATTCACTATTTTTTTTAATATGATAACATAAGTTATTTATTGAACATTATTAAATTAAAATTTATATTTTTTTATATATTATAATTTTTTAAAGTTTATAAAATTTCTAAATTTGAAAATAAAAACAAAAATAAATATTAAAAAGTTTAGTCCTAGTGGTGCAATTCAATTGGTGATTGAAATAATGTGAGTGTTGAGAAAACATTCAAGGTTCAAATCTCCATGTTGTAACAAGGTCCTTGTTGTAAAGAGGTTTATTAAAATATATATCTAAATTAAATATATTCAATTTTTTTCACCTTTCAAAGAAAAACTCATTATTTTATTTTTAATAAAAATAGATATTAACAAACATTTAATTTTCAATTTTTTAAATGATTGAAAAAAAACATTGTTTTATTTTTAATGAAAATAGATATCCACACACATCTAACTTTAAGGACCACTCATAGGAAGAAATTCTTACTAACTCCATCTAAATTAATTTTAAGGACCACTCATAGGAAGAAATTCTTACTAACTCCATCTAAATTCCTTAACTTTAAGTTGTAGTTTTGATAATTTGAAAATCCTATACATTAATTTTTTTGTTGCAATTTCAATAAAGTGTTTAGAAAATAATTTTTAAGAAATATAGGATTTTATCTTAATTAAAATGGTGTTATTATTTTAAGATTTGTATAAAGCAAATTATAATCATAATTAATAGTTCCATAGACATTAAATATATATGGTGTTTAAATATATATGTTTATTTATTTTAGTGAAAAAAGTATTTTTGCAAATTTAAATCTATGAAGTGTAGAATTCTATGTGGCTCTATTCACTTCTCTTATTTAATTTAACTAGATAAGGACTTTTTGTAAATAAATAATACTTGGTCTAGTTTTTATTAAAATAAAAAATTAAAGATTGAGGTTAAACTTTATGGAGGCGTAGAATTGTATGTGGCTCTATTCACTTTGCTTATTTAATTTAACTAGATAAAGATTTTTTTGTAAATAATACTTAGTATAGTTTTTATTAAAGGTTGAGGTTAACTTTATAGAGACAACTTGAGGAGAGAAATTAAATTAGGATATCACTAAATTTTAAATAATTTTATTTTATTAATAAAATTTTAAATTAAGAAATGTTTTAAAATTTGAGAATTGATATTATAAGAAAATAAAGATTATAAGATTTGAAATATTGAAAAACTATTGTTATAGAAATTTGTGTGTTAAATTAGTAGAGTTTATTGTTATAGAAATTTGTGTGTTAAATTATTAGAGTTTATTGCTGTTATAGAAATTTATATGTTAAATTATTAGAGTTTGCATAGAGGGAAAAATTTAGTTGGAGAATAAATGCATAAATTTGTAAAAATTGAGAAAAAAGAATGACTTATATATTCAATAATGATGAAAAAATTAAATGCATAACCCAATTAAATTTAAATTAAGTTTAACTGAAGTACTAAAACTAACTAAATCTAAATTAAAAAATAATAATAATAAAAAAGGAAACAAAAACATTTAAATTTTATTATTTCTCAAGTGTATGTAAACACTAAGTAAGCCTACACTAAATTAAAACTTAATTTATTTCTTAAGTGCATGTAAACAGTTAAAAAATAGGATTTAAATAGTATTAAAAACATTTAAAATTTAAAATATATTTAAATGGTATTAAAAATATTTAAATTTTATTACTTCTTAACTGTATGCAAACACTTAAATAAGCTTACACTAAGTTAAAGTTAACTTATTTCTTAATTGCATGTAAGCACTTAAATATATTACATATTTAAATAGTATTTAAATTTTATTATTTCTTAACTGTATGTAAGAACTAAATTAAGCTTAACTGCATCTGCATCTAAACATGCACTAAAGCTAACTGCATCTCCATCTCACTGCATCTGCATCTGCATCTAACATGCATCTGCATCTAAACACTGCATCTGCATCTGCACAATTAAATCCACAATTAACTGCATCTGCATCTAAACATGCACTAAAGCTAACTGCATATACATCTAAACATGCACTAAAGCTAATCACTATTGTAAATCAGGGATTTATATGTACATCATATATAAATCAGGGATTTATATGTAAATCCACAATTGAGCTTTGAAGTCCCAGAGGAAGGTTGGCAGTTGGCACCCAAAGCTATGATAGTGGTTATGTATTTGAATTCTTTTCTCACGAAAACTTAACTATTCATGTGCATGTTTCTGTACAATTTCGTGCATGTTAATAGTTTTGTTTTCCGTGAAAGAAGATTTCAAACACAAAACCACAATCATGGCCTTGGCATTTATATGAAGGCTACATTATGTAATCTCAGGTAGAAGTCCCAGAGGAGGGCGTATTTGAATTTTTTTGCATAATCTGTATATCATAAGGATTTTCCACATTGATTTCTGAAGTGACAAGATAGACATTGCATAATCCGTGTTGAAAAGGATTTCATCGAAACTCATCTTTGTTGAGGTGGAAAATTTCAGGAATTTTCAAGAATTTTCCCTGCATAATCCATGGTGTTAAGATTGCAGGTTGCATTCTCCGTGTGGTAAAGATTTTTAAGAAATTTTCATGCTCAGTGCTAATCCCAAGGAAATATTCAAGGTGATGTAAGCGTTTATAGCCTGATTTTCAAGGCTAATCCTAAGGAAATTGCATTTAACCCTGGTAATATAAGGGTTTCAAGGCTATTTGTGTTCTGTTGATTGCCTAATTCAGATGGAGTCGACTGGAAGGTGAATTTCAATGGATTTGAAGGTGATTTGATCAAATACAAACATCTGGAGCCAAATTGAAAAAGTAAAAGCGCAAAATCCTTGGCCCCTGATCCAACTCCTTTATCATCGACCTCAACAATTCGAGAATACAATTAGTGGATCACATTATTATGAATTCTTCATAAAGTTCAATAAATAGGTTTGAAGATCAAGATGAGAGGAAAGGAAAGATCTAGTTAAATGTTAGATCCTGCCAAACTGAAAGCCATTTACAGACCTGCAGCTATAATCTAAGAAACTTATATTCAAACGTGAAACTTACCTATACAAACAAATTTGTGCCCAACCCTGATTCAACATTTCATAGGCATAATATGCAGCCTTCAGACATAATCAAATGTTCTATTAATGAATCAAAATCAAATATAACACAAAATCCACAGCAATATAGATTTTCTTATGAATGTGCCCTTCAAATGATGGGCAGAAAAACCTAAAAACAGATGAATTCACAGAGTCTATTCAGTAAATATCGTTAACTAAAAAAGCCCTTGAATCAAGTATATAAGGATTATGCAAATGTGGAAAACACAGGAGACAGTAAAGCTCTGGGGTTTGGAAACGCAAGAGCAATGAGAGATCTTGATGCCTTGGAACCCTCCCATGTAAGATAACACCGCTGAAAAATTTCCAGCAAGAAGGTTAAGAGGGTCCAGAATAGATATATAAAAACACATAAACAGAAATGAAGAGAAATAACATACCCTGCAACTGACCGGAGGTTCCCTCTGCCATATTTTCGTCTTGTGCTAATTCCAGAAGAGCGAAAAACAGAAAGGGATGCAGAGCTAATTCCAGAAGATTGAAAAACAGTAAAAAGTGCAGAGCTAATTCCAGAAGAGTGAAAAACACTAAGAGGTACAGAGCTAATTTCGGAGAGCGAAAAACAGAAAAGGAGACTTGCGTTGAACATGAAATACGTTACATTTCACTTGTTTTTGGGGTGGGTTTCACATATTTGAATTCTTTTTTCTGCTTTTTAATTATATTACTAGTCTATCATGTCATATTCTATTAAAGCTTCAATTTTTCATGAAATATTTAACATTTTGCCAGTATCTTCATTACGAAAGACAAGCTGAAACTAGTGAAAGTATTAAATATATATGGGATACAAGTTAGTATACTAAATTATTTCCAAAATTAATTTAATGCAAATCTAATGAAACAACTTTTGGTTGGTGAACAGTTGTGAAATTTTAGGAGGCTCACTTGGTAGTATACGACAAGTAGGTAAAAATATCTATTATGATTCTGAATGTCTTCTTGAGAATTTCTGAGACGATTCAACAGTTTTGGTTCAGTCCTACTTTGGAACACCAACATATGCAAGGACTAAATACCAAAGCGCTTTCAAAAACCTTGTTTTTCTTCTTTGCAGAGCAATATTATCATTAGCAACATTGTTTTACTTCAAATGAAGAACATGCTTGGTGTAATTGCATGAGAAGATAGTTTCCCTCAATGTTATCTTTTATTGTATCTTGCATGAGAAGTTAGTTTCCCTCGATGTTATCTTTTATTGTATCTTGCATAAGAAGTTAGTTTCCCTCAATGTTATCTTTTATTGTATCTTGCACTATTCTGCAAGTGGCAGAGGCAATGGCATTCCGAAGAGCATGTGCTAGATTTGGCCATGGCTTGTATCTATACCATGAAGATGAGTCACAGTAAAAACATTACCAAATTTAGAAAACCCTATTTTTTGTTTCACTTTGCGAACTGTGATCTTAAGCTATTAGGATTCACGAGTGTTAGCTTTGTAGAATCCATCTTTGAAGAGCTCCAACTAATAATTTAGGTAACCCTTTCTGCAATATTAGGAAAAACAATATATTTTCAAGTATAAGAGAGATGTGTGTAAGCGGATTGGGTGTAATTTCCTTACATTTGAACAAAAAGTAAATGCTTATATGCCTTTAACTAGCATTATCTTGCTCGTTTGTATTATGAAATGTTCCTAAATCACGGTATTTATTTTAAGAAATGTGATAGATTTTTCGTTTAGTAGTGTTCCTGAAAAGCCAAGTTGTGTTGCTTATATCAAGTTGCAGGGCTATTGTCTGTCATATTATATGTGAAGGAAATACAAGTAACTTCAAATTTCACTGTTTTCTCTGAGATTGCACACTTGTTCTTCCTCTTATTTGAAATGTATATATAATGTTTCTTATAATCTTATTTCCCTTTTTCTTTTGGATTTTAGACCTAAGATTCTCTCCTTAGCTAGATAAGGGCCTTCATTTCAAGGTTGTTTCTATGCTGCCAGTCTCGCCTAAGAACCAAGCTCCTAGCGTGTCTCATGGAAAATTAATTAAAATTTTCACATCTCCGTGAGCATCATTTTGCCCTAAACCCTGTTTTCATCTCTTCATCTCTTTGTAACTAGGGTTTTGTATTTAATTGAACAATAACATTCATATATAGCAAATTGGTAGGAAGAAGAAAAGGTAACACAGCTGATAACCACCGTAAATAAGCTTTGCTTATCTTTATGTCACAAAGGATAATATATGTTCTCAAGAAAAAAGCTATGCCAAACAAGGAATGGTAACTATAATGGAATATCAGATAATGCATGTTGTTACTTGCTGAAGGCAAGACCAATTATACTCCCACAAGAGGGGACCAGGCTCCAAATTATTGTAAAATAGATAATTGCAAGGTTCATCTTATTGAATCAAAGTTTCCTCCACTTTAGGCCTGAAATTGCATTCAAGCCGAGGGTCATGAGCTTTAACGTTGGAGAATCCAATGGAATCAATATTCTGTTGGCTCTCAATGGTGCTGGGGCTGTCCATGTCCAAAACAGAACTTCCTTCACTTCCAATGCTAGAAGGCCCTTCATTATTATTCTCCTTGTTTGCACAATCAACTTTGGTTGCAGACATCATGAGAATGGGCAAGTCCTGATCTTGCTTCTATAATTTGGAAGAATTAGCCTCAAATTTCTGGTCATGGAAGCTTTGTGATTTATTGATTAAACGTTATATTTGAACACCACAGATTATCAGTAAGCTGAAAACAAATGACACAATTGGATACATCTAGTTTGGAAAAAGCTTTCTGTAACTTAAGGCAGGCATATTGATGGGAGTTACCCACACTCTTATTCAAAACACCTTATGCAAAAACACATGCATGGTATAAATAGGAACAAAATGCAATTTCCTACCATGGTCTGGAGATTGTTATTTTCTTCCATAAGGTTATCATGATTTTTGTTTAGAGAATCATAGTCATGCTTGAGATCATTGAAGTCCTTCTCTAGTTTCTTGGTTTTCCATCTTGCTCTCCTGTCTTGAAACCAAACAGCAATTTACCTTGGCTGCAGACCTAGAGCCTTTGCTAACTTCATTTTCTTCTCTGGTTCAAGTTTGTTTGCCACTTCGAAATTTTTTAGCAGAAATTCGTAATTGAATAATGTGATACTTTTAGCCCTGTGGGATTTATATTAGCCCCGTGTTTGGCCATTTTATTACGTGGATGAACCATAAGACAATGCCCATGTAAAAGTGGGTCGAGCACTTAAGAAAAACTTTCAACGAATGATGTTGAAGTTCTTCACGAGCGCAGTTGACATGCTGATATTCTGGACTATTTGATTAATATACGCAATGTGTATATAAATTCTATTTTTAAATTCCATTGTGTATATATCAATTCTGCCTTAAATTCCATTATATTGTCTTGCTTGCCAAATCTATGTATGTACTGGTAAATTGATGGTGAAGCAAATTTCTAGATAGATATCCCTTTGAATTCATTTATGATGTTAACACAAATAGGTCAGGGGTCTTTTTCAGTGCATTGATTGTGATTCATCAGATAAATTCAATTGTATTTTTCTTCATGGGCATCGGTTTTTGGAGAATTATTTCTCGACTTTTCTGCAGATTGTTTTATTCGAGAAAATTAATAGTAGAGAGCTATTAATTTATTTGTCATATTTTAATGAACTGCAATTAAGCTTAGAGCTCTCGAATGTGTGAGATTTTCTTGGTTGTAAAGACTGAAATTTGTATTTAATTGAACAATAACATTCATATATAGCAGATTGGTAGGAAGAAAAAAAGGTAACACAGCTGATAACCACCGTAAATAAGCTTTTCTTATCTTTATGTCACAAAGGATAATATATGTAACTATAATGGAATATCAGATAATGCATGTTGTTACTTGCTAAAGGAAAGACCAATTAAATACTCCCAAATTATTGTAAAATAGATAATTGCAAGGTTCATGTGACTGAATCACAGTTTCCTCCACTTTAGGCCCGAAATTGCATTCAAGCTGAGGGTCACGAGCTTTAATGTTGGAGAATCCTATGGAATCAATATTTTGTTGGCTCTCAATGGTGTTGGGGCTGTCCATGTCCAAAACAGAACTTCCTTCACTTCCAATGCTCAAAGGCCCTTCATTATTATTCTCCTTGTTTGCACAATCAACTTTGGTTGCAGACATCATGAGAATGGACAAGTCCTGATCCTGCTTCTGTAATTTGGAAGAATTAGCCTGAAATTTCTGGTCATGACAGCTCTGTGATTTATTGTTTAGACGTTCGATCTAAAGACCACAGATTATCAGTTTGCTGAAAACAAATGACACAATTGGATACATCTAGTTTTGAAAAAGCTTTATGTAACTTAAGGCAGGCATATTGATGGGAGTTACCCACACTCTTATTCAAAACACCTTATGCAAAAACACATGCATGATATAAATAGCAACAAAATGCAATTTCCTACCATGGTCTGGAGATTGTTATTTTCTTCCATAAGGTTATCATAATTTTTCTTCAAAGAATCATAGTCATGCTTGAGAACAATTCTAAAGTAATGATTGGGAATACTCCCCTGAAAAATTCTAACCAGAATTATTGAATTATGCTTCAAAAAAGTGATATCTATTCCATGAACTTAACACTTCAAGAATGTGAAATACTCTGAACTGGACAGTACAGTGAGTGGTATAGATTACTTTAGTCACTCTCGACAGATCTAACTGCTTTAAGACTTCTTAAATGTTACCAAAAGTCAAGCCCTAGGTTTCCTTGCACATTACATGTTAGTTCAATGTTTTAGAGAATTCTGATACTTGTCAGAAAATCTCTTAAAGGGGCTGCCTAGAACTGTAGGAGGGTTGTCTATGCTAAACTCTTCTGGAAAAATTGATTTGAAACTCTTCTAGAAAAAATGATTTATATTGCAATTAAGTGTGATCTAAAAAGTTTTATTTAGAAAATAATGGAAATAAATAACAGAATTTTTTTCAAGATTATGATAAATTCGGCATATATTTTTTATAACTTGAGTTATAGTTTTCAAACAATAAGATTTTGGGTGTCATGAAAGTTTTTGACATGATATGATGCCGAATCTATTTCCACCATTAAAAAATAAACTATTGAAACTCATTAACATTTTGTTCTTAATTTCTTTTTACCAAATTTCAGCCAAAAATTTACATACCTAGCTAATTTGTGGCATGGTTCCAACTCCCATCCCATATCAATATTTTTGGGTTAGTTGAGAATCTTACAAAAACTCAAACATAATTATGACAGGGGTAGCGTAACTATAGGTTGAAATTTTTGAATTAGCCTAACTATGGGTTGAACTTTTAGTGATTCAAAAATCATAATTATGAAATTGTAGTGATTTATAAATATAATTATAAGTTTTGAATAAACTACTCATAGTCTAACTTTGGTTGAAATTTTAAGATTTTTTCTTCTATACCACTATTTCCTATGTTACTGCTTTACAACGTTTCCTTTGCAACATATGGTACAATTGCTAGTTTTACATGTAGCTAAGATGTTTAGGGTTTTAATATAAGGAGTTATATCTCTAAGCATGAAAATATAATTTTTATCTTTTAAGATTTGGTATATTTTTACATAGCACTTGATTACATAACACACCATAAAATAGCACTTGATTAAAAAATATAGCACTTGATTACTAACTCACTATAACGCGAACGGATTAGGTTTCCAACACAATATAGTTGCATCTTAACCAAGTATCTAGTAAGTATGGAGAGGGATGAAATCTTTGAGGTGGAAACATCTTTTAAATTGAAAAACATGAATAATGAGGTTTTTAGTATTAGGGGAGTGCACAAGAATACTCACTTAAGATTTCACAAGGCTTGAAGAGAATGCAACAATATTTTAAGATTTTTATAAAGTAAATAATAATCATAATTAATCATTCCATGGCCATTTAAAAATATATGGTGTTTAAATATATCTTTATTTATTTCAGTGAAAGGACTTTTTGCAAACTTAAGTGTAGAATTTTGTGTGGCTCTATTGATTTAAAGAGGTGTGCTTATTTAATTTCACTAGATAAGGACTTTTTGTAAATAATACTTGGTCTAGTTTTAATTAAAGTTTAAGGTTGAACTTTATAGAGACAACCTGAATATAGAAATTAACTTAGGAAATCATTAAATTTTAAATAATTTTACTCAGTCTAGTTTTTATTAAAGTTTGAGGTTAAACTTTATAGAGACAATCAATTAAATTATGAAATCACTAAATTTTAAATTATTTTATTTTATTAATAAAATTTTAATTCAAGAAATGTTTGAGAATTGATATTATAAATAAAATATAAAATGCAAAAAATTATAAGATTTGAAATATTGAGAAACTTAGGTTATAGAAATTTGTATGTTAAATTATTATAGTTTACTTTGTTATAGAAATTTGTATGTTAAACTATTAGTGTTTAAAAATCTAGTTGGAGATAATTGCGTAAATTTGTAAGAAATAAGAAAAAAAAAATGGAAAAGAGAATGACTTATATATTCAATAGTGGTGAAAGAATTAAGTACATAACCCAACTAAATTAAGCTTAAGTGAAGCATTAAAGCTAACTAAATCTAAGTAGTGTTAGAAAGAAATAGAAAAACAAAAAGGCACATTTAAATTTTATTATTTCTTAACTGCATGCAAACACTTAATTATTTAAATTTTATTGTTTCTTAACTATATGTAAACACTTAAATTAAGCTTACACTAAATTCAACTTAGCTTATTTCTTAACCTTTATACACCCACCAAATCAAGGTTAAAGGAGATGATAAAGAATTACAAACCACTTTGACCTAGTAGCTGGCCCTACTAGGCTCAAAGGGCTCTCTCAATAAGATCATATTCAATTGAGTGGAGTGTAAAGTATATTAGGCTAGGTATGTTTAGATCAGGGTTTGGTTGATTTGATTTTTGTGTTGGATGGTGGTTTAGGTCTTGGAGGACTAGGTCAGGGCTCTGAAAATCATATTTGCAGAGATGTAATGGAGCAAGGTAGGTGCATATTTTATAACTTTAAAGGTATATTTGTGTATATGGTAGATTGATAGGGTTTCAAAACAAGCATAGATCTCATGAATTTTTTTATATCAGAAGAATATGAACAAAAATGTGAAAGCTTCTAAAAAACAGAGCATTTAATTAATGAATTTTGTTTATCATATTAGAAATCAAACACATGAAGCATGGAAATGGAAATTTAAGGTACAATACATTCAAACATATGATCATAGAAGTAAAAACACTGCTAAATCACATACCACCTGAATTCCACCACAATAGTTGCAAATTATGTCTATTAGTTCCTGTCAAATTCACAAATACACTAGTATTCCAAAGCTCAATTCCACAACATCCAACCTTTGAAAATGATTAAAAAGTTCCTCATATATTCACTAAGGTAGAAATCCTCCCTTGGAGGTCGAATTTACAGCAAGAAAATCCAAATACATGCATCTATCCATTGTCTACTCCATACAAGGGAGGTTACTCAATCAATTCCTCCTTTTCCTAACCATCATGAGACATTTCCTCAAAGCATTAAATGGAGTATAAGACACATAAGTAACCCTATTTTACCCATTTACAATTTACTTTAACCCCTTACATTCATTTAATGTTACCCCTTTACTTTTACAAAAGTGAAACTGAAAATTGCCAAAACTTACACACTGAAATTTCATGAAAATTTATCAGAATTTGCATATGTGTAACGAGCTTTTGGAGGCCATTTTTAGGTGCCTTATTGAAGTCCAAATTAAAATATGAGACCTTTTCTAGAAATATGAGAGAGTGTATATTTATTTTGAGTATTTAACATCCAAAATGATGCATTTTTGGCTGAGATATGGCCATTTTCCCAAGGTGTCTCTATGCACGGCGTCGTGCGCAGTGTAGTGTTCCTGTGTGTAGCATGCTTGGGAAAAGTGACTTGTGGAGGCCGTCCCGAGGTAAAAATAATGATATGAAAGTACCATTGGAAATATTACGATTTTTTCTACACAATGGATTCATTAAGCACTTCAAACATTTTCTCCAAACCTCTGAACAACTGTCTTGAAGTCAAGCTATCTAGAAGTGCAGAAAACCTCTTATGGAAATTTTATTTTTGGTATTTCTCCCAAATAATAATACTTTTGTATAAACCGAAGGAGGTTTTTGTTCCTTAGTATATGATGTACAAAAGACTCTTTCACCTTTGGAAAATTAATCTCTATTTGGTCATAAACACATTTTTAAGCAAAATTGTTCATGTGTGCATTGTAAACCCTAGGTAGTCCATAACTTAGAAAGGTAGAGATATGATTTCTTGGAATTTATAATTTCTTTGAAAGTGGAGATGACATAATCTCATGTGTGTTGAGTGGTTTTTATATCTTTTCATTTGGCCCTTTGTTAAAGGGTATTTTATCTTCCATATGTATTGTATAAAACTTATCAGAAAACAGAATGGAGAAATGGAGTAGGATGGAAGGGTTAGGAGAGGGAAATGGAAAAATTATGGCAGTAGGGAAGGGTGTTAGGAGGGATTAGGAAGTGAAATGAGTGAGGGAATTGGGTTAGGGAATTTTTACACAGTCCTAGCTAGTAAAATTGCCCAAAATTGGAGAATTGGGCTAGGGTTTAGGGTTTGGGACTTGGGAATTGGAAATGAGGGGATACGAAGGTTGTGGGAGATGGTATTAGGTGTGAGGGAGGGTACAGGAGTATGGTAAGATTTATTTTCCTTGGAAAATGAAGTGTGGTGAATATGAGACTGAAAAAGCAAGACAAACCCTACAGAAAGAATTAGCTTGAATTATAGGCAAATTTGATGCAAGGGTTGAGAAAAATGGTAGTAATTACTTCTTTAAGCTGATAGAACCTTCCTCAAGAAAATAAAACCCTTGGAAAAATTTGTGCTTCACCCCACAAGAAAATGTGTGTTTTCACCCAGATGCATAGCATAATCTCCCTGTGGCCAACGTCGTGCACAGCGAAGTGTCTCTATGCGCAACCTCGTGCACAACATAGTGTTCCTATGCCCAACACCTGCAAATATTTGCCAATGAGAGGTAGAAAACTAGTTTTTCTTGCCAATGGGAGAGGGGAGCTCGATGGTAGCAGGATAGAAGAGTGCAAATGATTTTCTCTTTTGTCTTTTCTAGCTTACTTTGGAGTCATTTCATCAATGAGGTAGGATGGCCCACCTCATGAATCTCACTTTATTTTTAGAACATTGTGGCCTTAGAAACTTTAATTGCAACTTAATAGCTTAGGAACTTATTACGTAATAGAAATAATAAATTACATTTTGAAATCAAACTTTATTGAACAAACTTTCCTATTACCACTCCTCCAATTGCCGGATTTTATGCATGAAATGACAGATTTGGTGACCTTGAAAACATAATGACTTAATGGAGACATTGAACTGAATGAAATCATGATGGTGATGACTATAATGATGATGATGATCTTTGAATGATGATACACTCAACTGAGTGATGACAAGGATTGGCATGTGAAAAGTTTGGAAGGAGTGGAAATACTCATGGACCTAATACCCAGTGACCAAATTTTTACTTGAAAACTTAATGAAATGACAAAAATTTGACTATGAGACCTCAAGAAGACATGATAAGAGCCCATTTGACCACTGGTGACAGGTTGTATATATTGACACTAACATTGGCTCCAGTTAGGGATGGAAGCTCCTTGGAGGTATCAAAAACACCGTAGACCAAGTAGCCTTACCATTGGGCATGCAGTCAAAAGTTAAAAACCAAACTAAATACTAAAAACTTAACATGATAAAGTGACTGACTCTGACTAAAATAAAAACTTACAAAACTTATTAATGGCAGCATATCATCGAGACTTGAGGGCTTCAAATCCTAATGACAACCACCTGCCTGTTGAAGACATATGTACAATCATGTGAAGTGATCCTTCTGGTGTAACCAATCCAGCAGATGACTACTTACTTAAATTCTGCTCTCACTTTCCTCAAGCACGAAGGAAACAAAAAACAAAAAAAACAAAAACTATGCCACTCCAAGTGTCCACTGAACATGTGCTTCTGGTCCATGAAAACAAGAAAATACATCTTCCCTACTAATTGTAGCAAATCAATAAAAGGATCTTCAAAAAACTAAAATGTTACCTTGTCTTGAGATCCAGCAAAAACACAAGCCATTAGGGGACTTTTGAGGTCTAAAATGGGTCTCCTAAGGAAAATGTACAATCAAAATTCACTTTATGAGAATCAATCACATTTTAGGGGATGAAATTATCCCTAATGGTTGAGGTGGCATTGCTTGAGTTAAAGGTACTTACTTGTCACATTCTCAATGGTGGATAAAAACTCATAGTTAATCAGGGTAGTGCTCTACGTACTTTTAAAGTCAAAGTAAAGTACTCATAATAAATGTCATTTCACACTTTTTGAATAAAAATATATTATTGTCATTTCATATTTCTTGAAAGAAACAATGCATATCCCTATACATTTATGATATTATATTATGTTATATTATATTGTATAGTATATTAATTACATGTTATTATACAATTTAAATAATGTAAATTTTAATTAATAGCATATAATATAATTAAGAATTTATAAATTTTTATTTATATTTTATTTTAAGTTATTTAAGTACAAAATATTTAAGAATGTAAATATTATTTTATTGGTTTAGCTATTATTTTATTATTTCCTTATGAGGTCCATTTTAGACCTCAAAATTCCCCTAATGACACCCTTCATTTCGATTTGAAATAATACTTAGTTGTTCATCTATAGGAAGGCATAGGGAAGTATTACCTTATTCTATATGGGTGTTGGTTGTAAATTCCTCAAGAATGGGAAACTCTGACTCTATCTATTGCACGTTGTTTATCTTAGGCTCATACTCCTCGAGTTCACAATCTAAATCGTCCTTGAACATAAAACATTCTTGTCAAACATGAAAGCCCTATCCTCTTCATGAAAGACAACAGTCTTTGTTAGCCAATCTCCTTGCAGAAAATAATCATCACAAATTGGCTTACTCACAACAACTTCCTATATAGTTTCATCAATTTCATGATTGCCATCATTTAAACTCAGATTTTCATTTTCAATTATGGAAGAAGTTTCACTAACACATTCGTGACTATGTGAACACAACAAACCTGGATTAGCTTGGGTTGTAACATGATTTTTCAGGAGTTGATATATCTCATCCTCTCATAGAGGAGAAAACAGAGTTTTATAGCAGTAATTATTGGCTTGATGATTTTCATTTTCAGGATCGGGAATAGGCATTTCTCTTTTTTGGTCCGAGTTTGTTTCATCCAAGGAGGAAGCTACTATTTATTGTTGGGAGGAAAAATCATAAAGGGTTTCTATGATCTCATCATCATCTAGACACTCTTCATCCCCATACAATTTTTTAAGAAACTCAATGAAATTTTCAGAAATCTCACAACAACTATCAATCATCGATAAGGAAGAATTAGATCTTTGATAATGTTGAAAGAAAAACTGAATGAAGGTCCTTTAGAGAATATAAACTAGATGATGGTAGACCTTCATATCATGATATTGCTTTTTCCTCCAAGGTATTCATAAACATCTTTTGGAAACTCGATCTTCATTCTGTGAATATGAAAATGAAATTTGACCAAATGCAAACTAGCATCTTCTCCATCCTCACTTTTAAACTTTGACAGACTAGTTTGCCAATCTATACAAGGAATCTGATTTAGAAAACCAGGAATATGAGCTCGATTCATAGTAGCATACCTTCGAGCAGTTGAATCCATCTTGAAAACAATGAAGTCACCAAGAATTTATTCAAACGTATCAGCTCTTGAACAATGGAGTTGCCTTGAAAATCTTGAACATTTGGATTCTTCGACACTGGAGTTGCCATGTGAATGATGCACAACCTTCTTCTGCTTGATCACTGTTCACCATCAACAATCAAATCTGATCATTTTCGTTCTTTCCCGAGGAATATATGTCACCTCGCTCCTCGACAATGACGCCAAAATGTTAGCACTGCACTAGTTCTTTGAAGGGTGAAATGAGACTAGCAAAGGTAACCACATACCACTTTGCCCTAGTAGCTAGCCCTATTAGGCTAAGAGGTATCTCTCAATGAGATCATAATCAATTGATTGGAGTGTAAAGGATATTAGGCTAGGTATGTTTAGATCAAGGTTTGGTTGATTTGATTTTTGTGCTTGATGGTGGCTTAGGTCTAGGAGGACTAGGTTAGGGCTCTGAAAATCAGATATGTAGAGATGTAATGGGGCAAGGTAGGCACATAATTTATCACTTTAAAGGTATATTTGTGTTTAGGGTAGAGTGATAGGGTTTCAAAATGAGCATGAATATCATGAATTATTACACGAAGAACATGAAAAAAATGAAATATTCTCATAAAATACATTAAATCAATGTTTTTGTTTATCATTCAGGAACAAAGTCACATGAAGCATGAACAGAATAAATACAACATTCAAATACATGACTACAAAAATAAACAATGTTAAAACATAAAAACATGAACTGCATTAATAACAGTTGGCAATTTTTGTTTGTTTTAGAAATTCATGTACCTACTCATATTCCAAAGCTCAATTCCACAATATCCACTGTCTACTACATACAAGGGAGGTTACTCAATCAATTCCTCCTTTTCCTAACCATCATGGGGCATTTCCTCAAAGCACGAAATGGAGGATAACACACCTAAGTAACCCTATTTTAACCATTCACAATTTACTTTAACCCCTTACATTCATTTAATTTAACCCCTTGAATTTTACAAAAATGAAACTGAAAATTGCCAAAAATTATAGTGAAATGTCATGAAAATTTATCAGCAATTGCAGATGCGCGACGAGCTTTTGGAGGCCATATTTGGGTACCTTTATGAAGTCAAAATTAAAATATAATACCTGTGTATAAAGTGAAGGAGGTTTTTGTTCCTTAGTCTATGATGGAAAAAAAATTCTTTCACTTTTGGAAAAATCATCTCTATTTGGTCAGAAACACATTTTGAATCAAAAGTGTTCATGTGTTTATTGTAAACCGGAAAGGTAAAGCTATGATTTCTTAGAATTTGGCATTGTGTGGCAAGTGGAGATGACATTATCTCATGTTTGTTGAGTGGTTCATATCTTGAAATTTTTCCTCCCTTTTTTTAAGGTCTCTTATTTCCCTTCATATGTACTTTGCAAGGGGAAACCCCTAATAGTGAAAAATAGGGGAATGGAGAAATGGAGTAGTATGGAGGATTTAGGAGAGGGAAATGGGGATAGGAAAAACCAGGGAAGTAGGGAAGGGTGTTAGGAAGGTTTAGGAAGTGAAATGGAGTGAAATGAGTGAGGGAATTGGGCTAGGAAATTTTTACACAATCCTAGCTAGGAAAATTGCCTAAAATTGCATAATTGGGCTAGGGTTTAGGGTTTGGGTCTTGGGAATTGGAAATGAGGGGATACGAAGGCTGTGGGAAATTGTCTTAGGTGTCAGGGAGGGTAGAAAGCCATCCAAAGATTTTTTTCCTTGGAAAATGAAGTGTGGTGACTATGAGACTAAAAAAGCAAGAGAAACCCTAGAGAAGGAATTGGCTTGAATTTTAGGCAAATATGATGCAAGGGTTGATATAAATGGTATTACTTACTTATTTTAAGCTAATAGAACCTTCGTCAATAAAGTAAAACCCTTGGAAATATTTGTGCTTCACCCCACAAGAAAATGTGCATTTTCAAAGAGATGTATAACGTAGTCTCCCTATGTGCAATAAAGTGTCTCTATGCACAACGCTGTCTGCAACGTAGTTTCCTGTATGCAACACCTGCAAGTTTTGCAAGTTTTTTCCAATGAGAGGTAGAAAACCAATTTTTCTTACCAATGGGAGAGGGGATCTCGATGGTAGGAGGATAGAAGAGTGCAAATGATTTTCTCTTTTGTATTTTTTAGCTTGCTTTGGAGTCATTTCATCAATGAGGTAGGATGGCCTACCTCATGAATCTCACTTTATTTTTAGAACCTTGTAGCCTTCAAACCTTTAATTGCAAATTTATAACTTAGGAAATTATTACATAATAGAAACAATAAATTACATTTTGAAATCAAACTTTATTGAACAAACTTTCCTATTACCACTCCTCCAATTGTCGGCTTTTATGCATGAAATGACATATTTGGTGACCTTGAAACCCTAATGACTTAATGGAGACACTTAACTGAATGAAATCATGATGATGATGACTAGAATGATGATGATGATCTTTGAATGATGATACGCTCAACTGAGTAATGACAAGGACTAGCATGTGAAAATATTGGAAGGAATGGAAATAGTCCTAGACATAATACCGACTCACCAATTTTTTACCTGAAAACCTAATGAAATGACAAAAAATTGACTATGAGACCTGAAAAAGACATGATAGGAGCCCATTTGATCACTGGTGACAGGCTGTATATACTGACACTAATAACAGGTAAGTAGTGAAAACCAATATTTAAATTATATTAAAAACACTTAAACAAATATTTAAATTTTATTAGAAGTTTACGTGCATGTAACATGCACTAAATCTAACTACATCTAATCATGCACTAAAGTATTTTTGTTAAAAAAATAAAAATAAAAACCATTTAAATTTGATAATTTCTTAAAAACTTTACATCATATAAATCAGGCATTTAGATTTTCTTTATTCTCAGGAAGGCTATATTATATAAATCCACAGGTGGAAAAAAATGATTTTAAGAGAGATTAATGAAACTTTTATTGTCACCTTGGATCAGAGTAGGATCCATCATCTAACCAAACAGTCCCACAAGAATATTTCTCATCCAAATTGCTTCACATGTTGCTTGACTTCCAACCATGCATTATGCTTCTATTGAGCTAAGTTCCGTCAATATGTGCTTCCTGCTATATCAGGAAAATGTTGGAAACCCAAAATTGAAAATTCCTCCTAATGTAATCTTCAGGTTTGATGGAATCCCTGCCCAATCTACATCTGTGAAGCCACACAACTTCACTCCCTCTATCTAGCTCTACCATAGTCTAAATTGGGTGGTTCCTATGAGGTACCTTATAACATTCTTAACTGCCCTTCAAAATAATTTGGTTGGCCTAATCAAAGCTTGACTAAGTTGTTTGACAGCATAGCACATATCTAGTCACATTTTCGCAAGATACATTAGTGAACCCACTAGCTACATATAAATGGTAGGCTCTACTACTTCACGAGAAGTATCATCCTCTTTCCTCCAGTTGGCTGCTAGAGGTGTCTCCATGGGTTTACTACTCTCCATGTGAAAATTCTTCAGTATCTCATTTGCATACTTGCCCTCAAAGACAAACAGTTCCCCATCTCCTTTCCATACTTCCAATTCAAGGAAGTAGTGCATGAGTCCCATGCCCTTCATTTCAAAATCTCTTGCAAGGTCCTCCTTGCAAGATCTGATCAACTTATCATCACCCATTAAAAATAAAATCTTTAACATACAAGAAAATAATAAACAATTTACCCTCTACCAAGATATGATAATGGTTTGCATAAGCTTCACTTTTGGTGAAGCCCAAACCAATGAGATAGATGTCAATCTTGTTGTACCAAGCATGGGGTGCATTCTTGAGGCCATACAACGCTCACTTGAGTCTTAACACATGAGAATTTCGATTAAAGGTCTCATAACCTTCTAGTTGTTTGATGACCACCTCATAATCAATAAAACCATTAAGGAATTTTTTTTTACATCCATATGGTGGATCTTCCACCCCATTGCACAGATAGTGAAATAATTGATCTAATGGATGAATGATTTGAGACAAGAGAAACTATTTCCTCGTATTCATTTCCATCAACTTGAGATAATCCTTTGGCCACAAATCTGGCCTTATACTTTCCTATGCTTCCATCTGCTGCATGCTTTACCTTGAAGAGCCATATTGAAGCCATAACTGATTTATTTGTTGGTCTTGTGACCATTTCCCAAACATTGTTCTTTAAAATGGAATCATATTCCTCCACCATTGCATCAACCCATATAGGTTTCTTTATTTCCTTCTCGAAATAAGATGGAAAAGTCTTTACTAGCTCAGCCATTAGAGCCATGTAGCCAGTGTATCGTTCTAGTGACCTTCTCTACCTACGTTATGAAGTGGGTGCTCCCACATTCTCTATAGCATCAAGTATTACCCTCTCAGGTTCTCTGGTTCATTTTCTTCCCTCTTTGGATGGTTATGCTTGAGTGGATGTCTCCACTCTCTGTTCCTCATATTGTGGCTGCTCCACAACTTCCTGTTATAGAAATTTATATGTTAAATTATTAGTGTTTGCATAGAGGGAAAATTTTAGTTGGAGAATAAATGCATAAATTTGTAAAAATTGAGAAAAAAAAATGACTTATATATTCAATAATGATGAAAAAATTAAATGCATAACCCAATTAAATTTAAATTAAGCTTAACTGAAGCACTAAAAGTAACTAAATCTAAATTAAAAAATAATAATAATAAAAAAGAAAACAAAAACATTTAAATTTTATTATTTCTCAAGTGTATGTAAACACTTAAGTAAGCTTACACTAAATTAAAACTTAATTTATTTCTTAAGTGCATGTAAACAGTTAAAAAATAGGATTTAAATAGTATTAAAAACATTTAAATTTTAAATATAAAATAGGATTTAAATAGTATTAAAAACATTTAAAATTTTAAATATATTTAAATGGTATTAAAAATATTTAAATTTTATTACTTCTTAACTGTATGCAAACACTTAATAAGCTTACACTAAGTTAAACTTAACTTATTTCTTAATTGCATGTAAGCACTTAAATATATTACATATTTAAATAGTATTTAAATTTTATTATTTCTTAAATGTATGTAAGAACTAAATTAAGCTAAACTGCATCTGCATCTAAACATGCACTAAAGCTAACTACATCTCCATCTAACTGTATCCGAAGCTAAAGCTAAGTATTGTTAACTACATCTCCCTCTAAACCTGCACTAAAGCTAACTGCATATGCATCTAAACATGCACTAATGCTAAGTATTGTTGTTTAAATTTGATTAGTTCTTAGAAACTTTACATCATATATAAATCAGGCATTTATATGTAAATCCACATTTGAGCTGTGAAGTCCCAGAGGAGGGTTGGCAGTTGGCACCCAAAGCTATGATAGTGGTTATGTATTTGAATTCTTTTCTCACGAAAACTTAACTATTCATGTGCATGTTTCTGTACAATTTTGTAAATGTTAATAGTTTTGTTTTGGTGAAACAAGAGTTCAAACACAAAACCACAATCATGGCCTTGGCATTTATATGAAGGCTACATTATGTAAATCCACAAATAAAATCTCAGGTAGAAGTCCCAGAGGAGGGCGTATTTGAATTCTTTTTTAGTTATTCATGTGCATGTTTCTGTATAATTTCTTGGATGTTAATAGCTTTACAATTTCTTGCATGGTCAAACATAGCTATGCACCCTGCAAAACTATGATAGTGGTTATGTAGCTGAATTCTTTTAGCTATTTATGTGCATGTTTCTTTCTATACAATTTCTGCTGAAATATTTAGATTAAATTCTCTTGAAAAATTCTGCCGCAAGAAGAGTATAACCAGCAAGCTAGAGTAATTAAATAAATATGAAAAAGAAAAACACAGGAGACAATAAAGCTTTGGGGTTTGCAAACGCAAGAGCAATGAGAGATCTTGATGCCTTGGAACCCTCCCATGTAAGATAACACTGCTGAAAAACTTCCAGCAAAAAGGTTAAGAGGGTCCAGAATAGATATATAAAAACACATAAATAGAAATGCAGAGAAATAACATACCCTGCAACTGACTGGAGGTTCCCTCTGCCATATTTTCGTCTTGTGCCTTTGCTGTAACATGGTCCCTCGATCCCTGAGGAGACTACTGATGCGTGACACGTCAAGGTACCTTTTCCTCTTGAGGCATTATCTAGAAGCCTTTCTATTGTGAATCAACATCAAGCTATTAATCAATTAGTTGTTGAACATTAAATACGTTACATTATTTTTTATTTCATTTTTTTTGGGGTGGTTTTCACATATTTGAATTCTTTTTTTTTCTTTTTAATTATATTACTAGTCTATGATGTCATATTGTATTAAAGTTTTGAAGATTTGGTATATTTTTACATGTAGTTAAGATGTTTAGGGTTTCAATATAAGGAGTTTGATCTCTAAGCATGAAAAGATAATTTTTAGTTTTTAAGATTTAGTATATTTTTACATGTAATTAAGATGTTTAGGGTTTCAATATAAGGAGTTTGATCTCTAAGCATGAAAAGATAATTTTTAGCTTTTAAGATTTGGTATATTTTTACATAGCACTTGATTACATAACACACCATAAAATAACACTTGATTAAAAAATATAGCACTTGATTACATAACACACCATAACGCTAATGGATTAGGTGTCCAACACAATATAGTTGCATCTTAACCATGTATCTAGTAACTATGGAGAGGGATGAAATCTTTGAGGTGGAAACATCTTTTAAATTGAAAAACATGAATAATGAGGTTTTTAGTACTAGGGGAGTGCACAAGAATACTAACTTAAGAGTTCACAAGGCTTGAAGAGAATGCAACAATATTTTAAGATTTTTATAAAGTAAATAGTAATCATAATTAATCATTCCATGGCCATTTAAAAATATATGGTGTTTAAATATATCTTTATTTATTTCAGTGAAAGGACTTTTTGCAAACTTAAGTGTAGAATTTTATGTGGCTCTATTGATTTAAAGAGGTGTGCTTATTTAATTTCACTAGATAAGGACTTTTTGTAAATAATACTCGGTCTAGTTTTAATTAAAGTTTAAGGTTAAACTTTATAGAGACAACCTGAATATAGAAATTAACTTAGGAAAACATTAAATTTTAAATAATTTTACTCAGTCTAGTTTTTATTAAAGTTTGAGGTTAAACTTTATAGAGACAATCAATTAAATTATGAAATAACTAAATTTTAAATTATTTTATTTTATTAATAAAATTTTAATTCAAGAAACGTTTGAGAATTGATATTATAAATAAAATATAAAATGCAAGAGATTATAAGATTTGAAATATTGAGAAACTTAGGTTATAGAAATTTGTATGTTAAATTATTATAGTTTACTTTGTTATAGAAATTTGTATGTTAAACTATTAGTGTTTAAAAATCTAGTTGGAGATAATTGCATAAATTTGTAAGAAATGAGAAAAAAAATGGAAAAGAGAATGACTTATATATTCAATAGTGGTGAAAAAATTAAGTACATAACCCAACTAAATTAAGCTTAGCTGAAGCATTAAAGTTAACTAAATCTAAGTACTGTTAGAAAAAAAAAAAACATTTAAATTTTATTATTTCTTAACTGTATGCAAACACTTAATTATTTAAATTTTATTGTTTCTTAACTATATGTAAACACTTAAATTAAGCTTACACTAAATTCAACTTAGCTTATTTCTTAACTTCGGGTGTTAGCACTCCACCAGTTCTCTGAAGGCTAAAAGGAGACCAACAAAGGTAACCACAGACCACTTTGACCTAGTAGCTAGCCCTACTAGGCTCACAGGGCTCTCTCAATGAGATCACAGTAAATTGAGTGGAGTGTAAAGGATATTAGGCTAGTAGCTAGCCCTACTAGGCTCACAGGGCTCTCTCAATGAGATCACAGTAAATTGAGTGGAGTGTAAAGGATATTAGGCTAGGTATGTTTAGATCAGAGTTTGGTTGATTTTATTTTTTTGATGGATGGTGGTTTAGGTCTAGGAGGACTAGGTCAGGGCTTTGAAAATCATATTTGCAGAGATGTAATGGAGCAAGGTAGGCACACATTTTAGAACTTTAAAGGTATATTTGTGTATATGGTAGATTGATAGGGTTTAAAAACGAGGATGAATCTCATGAATTTGTTTATATCAGAAGAATATGAACAAAAATGTGAAAGCTTCTCCAAAACAGAGAATTTAATCAATGAATTTTGTTTATCATCTTAGAAATCAAACACATGAAGCATGGAAATGGAAATTGAAGGTACAACACATTCAAACATATGATCATAGACGTAAAAACACTGTTAAATCACATTACACATGAGTTCCACCACAATAGCTGCAAACTATGTCTATTAGTTCCTGCCAAATTCACAAATACACTAGTATTCCAAAGCTCAATTCTAAAACATCCAACCTTTGAAAATGATTAAAAATTTCCTCATATAGTCACTTACGTCGAAATCCTCCCTTGGAGGTCGAATTTCCAGCAAGAAAAGCCAAATACATGCATCGATTACAAAGTTCCTCATATAGTCACTTAGGTCAAAATCCTCCCTTGGAGGTCGAATTTCCAGCAAGAAAAGCCAAATACATGCATCTATCCACTGTCTACTCCATACAAGGGAGGTTACTCAACCAATTCCTCCTTTTCCTAACCATCATGAGACATTTCCTCAAAGCATTAAATGGAGGATAAGACACCTAAGTTACCCTATTTTACCCATTTACAATTTACTTTAACCCCTTACATTCATTTAATGTTATCCATTTACTTTTACAAAATTGAAACTGAAAATCGCCAAAAATTACACACTGAAATTTCATTAAAATTTATCAGAAATTTCATATGTGCAACGAGCTATTGGAGGCCATTTTTAGGTGCCTTACTGAAGTCCAAATTAAAATATGAGACATGTTCTAGAAATATGAGAGAGTGTAGATGTCGTTTGAGTATTTAAAATCCAAAATGATGCATTTTTGGCTAAGATATGGCCATTTTCCCAAGGTGTCTCTATGTGCGGCGTCGTGCGCAGCGTAGTGTTCCTGTGTGCAGTGTGCTTGGGAAAAGTGACTTATGGAGGCTGTCCCGAGGTCCAAACAGTGATATGAAAGTACCATTGTAAAGATTACAATTTTGGCTACACAATGGAATAACTAATCACTGCAAACACCTTCTCCAAACCCCTGAAAAACTGCCTTGAAGTCAAGATATCCAAAAGTGTAGAAAACATCGTGTGGAAATTGTATTTTTGGAATTTCTCCAAAATCATAATACTTGTGTATAAAATGAAGGAGGTTTTTGTTCCTTAATATATGATGGACAAAAACCTCTTTCACCTTGGAAAATTAATCTATATTTGGTCATAAGCACATTTTGAAGCAAAATTGTTCATGTGTGCACTCTAAACCCTAGGCAGTCCATAACTTAGAAAGGTAAAGTTACGATTTCTTGGAATTTAGAACTTCTTGGAAAGTGGAGATGACATCATATCATGTGTGTTGAGTGGTTCATATCTTGACATTTGGCCTCCCTTGTTGTAAGGCATCTTATCTCCCTCCATATGTATTTTGCAAGGGGAAAACTCTAATTGTGAAAAATAGGGGAATGGAGAAATGGAGTAGGATGGAGGGGTTAGGAGAGGGAAATGGAAAAATTATGGAAGTAGGGAAGGGTTTTAGGAGGGTTTAGGAAGTGAAATGAGTGAGGGAATTGGGTTAGGGAATTTTTACACAGTCCTAGCTAGGAAAATTGCCCAAAATTGGAGAATTGGGCTAGGGTTTAGGGTTTGGGACTTGGGAATTGGAAATGAGGGGATACGAAGGTTGTGGGAGATGGTATTAGGTGTGAGGGAGGGTACAGAAGTATGGTAAGATTTTTTTTCCTTGGAAAATGAAGTGTGGTGAATATGAGACTGAAAAAGCAAGACAAACCCTAAAGAAGGAATTTGCTTGAATTTTAGGAAAATTTGATGCAAGGGTTGAGAAAGATGGTAGTAATTACTTCTTTAAGCTGATAGAACCTTCCTCAAGAAAATAAAACCCTTGGAAAAATTTGTGCTTCACCCCACAAGAAAATGTGTGTTTTCACCCAGATGCGTAGCATAGTCTCCCTGTGCCCAACATCGTGCGCAACGAAGTGTCTCTATGCGCAACCCCGTGCACAACATAGTGTTCCTATGCCCAACACCTACAAATATTTTCCAATGAGAGGTAGAAAATTGGTTTTTCTTGCCAATGGGAGAGGGGAGCTCGATGGTAGGAGGATAGAAGAGTGCAAATGTTTTTCTCTTTTGTCTTTTATAGCTTACTTTGGAGTCATTTCATCAATGAGGCAGGATGTCCCACCTCATGAATCTCACTTTATTTTTAGAACCTTGTAGCCTTAGAAACTTTAATTGCAACTTAATAGCTTAGGAAATTATTACGTAATAGAAATAATAAATTACATTTTGAAATCAAACTTTATTGAACAAAATTTCCTATTACCACTCCTCCAATTGCCGGATTTTATGCATGAAATGACAGATTTGGTGACCTTGAAACCATAATGACTTAATGGAGACATTGAACTGAATGAAATCATGATGGTGATGTCTATAATGATGATGATGATCTTTGAATGATGATACACTCAACTGAGTGATGACAAGGACTGGCATGTGAAAATTTTGGAAGGAGTGGAAATACTCATGGACCTAATACCCAGTGACCAAATTTTTACTTGAAAACCTAATGAAATGACAAAAATTTGACTATGAGACCTCAAGAAGACATGATAAGAGCCCATTTGACCACTGGTGACAGGTTGTATATACTGACACTAACATTGGCTCCAGTCGGGGATGGAAGCTCCTTGGAGGTATCAAGAACACCGTAGACCAAGTAGCCTTACCATTGGGCATGCAGTCAAAAGTTAAAAACCAAATTAAATACTGAAAACTTGACATGATAAAGTGACTGACTCTGACTAAAATAAAAAATTACAGAACTTATTAATGGCAGCATATCATCGAGACTTGAGCGCTTCAAATCCTAATGACAACCACCTTCCTGTTGAAGACATATGTACAATCATGTGAAGTGATCCTTCCAGTGTAACCAATCCAGCGGATGACTACTTACTTAAATTCTGCTCTCACTTTCCTCAAGCACGCAGAAAAAAAAGAAAAAAAAAACTATGCCACTCCAAGTGTCCATTGAACATGTGCTTCTAGTCCATGAAAACAAGAAAATACATCTTCCCTGCTAATTGTAGCAAATTAATAAAAGGATCTTCAAAAAACTAAAATGTTACCTTGTCTTTAGATCCAGCAAAAACACAAGCCATTAGGGGATTTTTGAGGTCTAAAATGGGTCTCCTAAGGAAAATGTACAATCAAAATTCACTTTATGAGAATCAATCACATTTTAGGGGATGAAATTATCCCTAATGGTTGAGGTGGCATTGCTTGAGTTAAAGGTACTTAATTGTCACATTCTTAATGGTGGATAAAAACTCATACTTAATCATGGTAGTGGTCTAAGTACTTTTAAAGTCAAAGTAAAGTACTCATAATAAATGTCATTTCACACTTTTTGAATAAAAATATATTATTGTCATTTCATATTTCTTGAAAGAAACAATGCATATTCCTATACATTTATTATATTATATTATATTGTATTATATTGCATAATATATTAATTACATGTTATTATACAATTTAAATAATGTAAATTTTAATTAATAGCATATAATATAATTAAGAATTTATAAATTTATATTTATATTTTATTTTAAGTTATTTAAGTACAAAATATTTAAGAATGTAAATATTATTTTATTGGTTTAGCTATTATTTTATTATTTCCTTATGAGGCCCATTTTACACCTCA
Organism: Pinus albicaulis; assembly: GCA_034641835.2. Lineage (NCBI taxonomy): Eukaryota > Viridiplantae > Streptophyta > Pinopsida > Pinales > Pinaceae > Pinus > Pinus albicaulis. The sequence continues at coordinate 164,582 of JAXQQM020064229.1, read as the reverse complement.
AAATTCCCCTAATGACACCCTTCATTTCGATTTGAAATAATGCTTAGTTTTTCATCTATAGGAAGGCATAGGGAAGTATTACCTTATTCTATATGAATGTTGGTTGTAAATTCCTCAAGAATGGGAAACTCTGACTCTATCTATTGCATGTTGTTTATCTTAGGCTCATACTCCTCGAGTTCACAATCTAAATTATCCTTGAACATAAAACATTCTTCAAGATTTTCAAACATGAAAGCCCTATCCTCTTCATGAAAGACAACGGTCTCTGTTAGCCGATCTCCTTGCAGGAAATAATCATCACAAATTGGCTTACTCACAACAACTTCCGGTACAGTTTCATCAATTTCATGATTGCCATCATTTAAACTCATATTTTCATTTTCAATTATGGAAGAAGTTTCACTAACACTTTCGTGACTATGTGAACACAACAAACCTACATTAGCTTGGGTTGTATCATGATTGCTCAGGAGTTGATATATCTCATCCTCAGATAGAGGAGAAAACAGATTTTTATAGCAGTAATTATTGGCTTGATGATTTTCATTTTCAGGATTGGGAATAGGCATTTCTCTTTTTTGGTCCGAGTCTGTTTCATCCAAGGAGGATGCTACTATTTATTGTTGGGAGGAAAAATCATAAATGGCTTCTATGATCTCATCATCATCTAGACACTCTTCATCCCCATACAAATTTTCAAGAAACTCAATGAAATTTTCAGAAATCTCACAACAACTATCAATCATTGACAAGGAAGAATTAGATCTTTGATAATGTTGAAAGAAAAACTGAATGAAAGTCCTTTAGAGAATATAAACTAGATGATGGTAGACCTTCATATCATGATCTTTCTTTTTCCTCCAAGGTATCCATAAACATCTTCATCAGACAATCTTCTGGAAACTCGATCTATAGTCTGTGAATATGAAAATGAAATTTGACCAAATGCAAACTAGCATCTTCTCCATCCTCACTTTTAAACTTTGACAGACTAGTTTGCCAATCTATACAAGGAATCTGATTTAGAAAACCAGGAATATGAGCTCGATTCATAGTAGCATACCTTCGAGCAGTTGAATCCATCTTGAAAACAATGAATTCACCAAGAATTTATTCAAACTATTAGCTCTTGAACAATGGAGTCGCCCTGAAAATTTTGAACATTTGGATTCTTCGACACTGGAGTCGCCATGTGAATCATGCACAACCTTCTTCTACTTGATAACTATTCACCATCAGCAATCAAATCTGATCATTTTCATTCTTTCCCGGGGAAGATATGTCACCTCGCTCCTCGGCAATGACGCCATAATGTTAGCACTGCACTAGTTCTCTGAAGGGTGAAAGGAGACTAGCAAAGGTAACCACATACCACTTTGACCTAGTAGCTAGCCCTATTAGGCTGAGAGGAATCTCTCAATGAGATCACATTCAATTGACTGGAGTGTAAAGGATATTAGGCTAGGTATGTTTAGATCAGGGTTTGGTTGATTTGATTTTCGTTGTTGATGGTGGCTTAGGTCTAGGAGGACTAGGTCAGGGCTCTGAAAATCAAATATGTAGAGATGTAATGGGGCAAGTTAGGCACATACTTTATCACTTTAAAGGTATATTTGTGTATAGGGTAGAGTGATAGGGTTTCAAAACAAGCATGAATCTCATGAATTCATTTATATCAGAAGAATATGAAAAAAAATGTGAAATATTCTCCAAAAAAGAGCATTAAATCAATGTTTTTTGTTTATCATCTTAGAAATAAAACACATGAAGCATGGAAATAGAAACGGAAGTTACAATACATTCAAACATATGATCACAGCAATAAAAACATTGTTAAAACACATAACACATGAATCCCACCACAATAGTTGAAATTTTTGTCTATTAGTTCTTGCGAAATTCACAAATGCACTAGTATCCACTGTCTACTACATACATACAAGGGAGGTTACTCAACCAATTCCTCCTTTTCCTAACCATCATGGGGCATTTCCTCAAAGCACGAAATGGAGGATAACATGCCTAAGTAACCCTATTTTACCCATTCACAATTTACTTTAACCCCTTACATTCATTTAATTTAACCCCTTGAATTTTACAAAAGTGAAACTGAAAATTGCCAAAAATTACAGTGAAATTTCATGAAAATTTATCAGAAATTGCAGATGCGCGACGAGCTTTTGGAGGCCATATTTGGGTGCCTTTCTAAAGTCAAAATTAAAATATAATACCTGTGTATAAACTGAAGGAGGTTTAGTCTATGATGGAAAAAAAAATCTTTCACTTTTGGAAAAATCATCTCTATTTGGTCAGAAACACATTTTGAATCAAAATTGTTCATGTGTTTATTGTAAACCGGAAAGGTAAAGATATGATTTCTTAGAATTTGGCATTGTGTGGAAAGTGGAGATGACATTATCTCATGTTTTTTAAGTGGTTCATATCTTGAAATTTTTCCTCCCTTTTTTTAAGGCCTCTTGTCTCCCTTCATATGTACTTTGCAAGGGGAAAACCCTAATAGTGAAAAACAAGGGAATGGAGAAATGGAGTAGATGGAGGAGTTAGGAGAGGAAAATGGGGATAGGAAAAATGAGGGAAGTAGGGAAGGGTGTTAGGAAGGTTTAGGAAGTGAAATGGAGTGAAATGAGTGAGGGAATTGGGCTAGGAAATTTTTGCACAATCCTAGCTATGAAAATTGCCCAAAATTGCATAATTGGGCTAGGGTTTAGGGCTTGGGACTTGGGAATTGGAAATGAGGGGATACGAAGGCTGTGGGAGATGGTCTTAGGTGTCAGGGAGGGTAGAAATCCATCGAAATATTTTTTTTCCTTGGCAAATGAAGTGTGGTGACTATGAGACTAAAAAAGCAAGAGAAACCCTAGAGAAGGAATTAGCTTGAATTTTAGGCAAATATGATGCAAGGGTTGATATAAATGGTATTACTTACTTACTTTAAGCTAATAGAACCTTTGTCAAGAAAGTAAAACCCTTGGAAATAGTTGTGCTTCACCCCACAAGAAAATGTGTGTTTTCAACCAGATGTATAACCTAGTCTCCCTGTGCGCAATGAAGTGTCTCTATGCACAGCGTTGTCCGCAACGTAGTGTTCCTGTATGCAACACCTGCAAGTTTTTTCCAATGAGAGGTAGAAAACCGGTTTTTCTTACCAATGGGAGAGGGGATCTCGATGGTAGGAGGATATAAGAGTGCAAATGATTTTTTCTTTCGTCTTTTTTAGCTTGCTTTGGAGTCATTTCATCAATGAGGTAGGATGGCCCACCTCATGAATCTCACTTTATTTTTAGAAACTTGTAGCCTTCGAACATTTAATTGCAAATTTATAACTTAGGAAATTATTACATAATAGAAACAATAAATTACATTTTGAAATCAAACTTTATTGAACAAACTTTCCTATTACCACTCCAATTGTCGGCTTTTATGCATGAAATGACATATTTGGTGACCTTGAAATGCTAATGACTTAATGGAGAAACTTAACTGAATGAAATCATGATGGTGATGACTAGAATGATGATGATGATCTTTGAATGATGATACGCTCAGCTAAGTAATGACAAGGACTAGCATGTGAAAATATTGGAAGGAATGGAAATAGTCCTAGACGTAATACCGGCTGACCAAATTTTTACCTGAAAATCTAATGAAATGATAAAAAATTGACTATGAGACCTGAAAAAGACATGATAGGAGCCCATTTGATCACTGGTGATAGGCTTTATATACTGACACTAATAACAGGTAAGTAGTGAAAACCAATATTTAAATTATATTAAAAACACTTAAACAAATATTTAAATTTTATTAGAAGTTTAAGTGCATGTAACATGCACTAAATATAACTACATCTAATCATGCACTAAAGTGTTGTTGTTAAAAAAATAAAAATAAAAACCATTTAAATTTGATAATTTCTTAAAAACTTTACATCATATAAATCAGGCATTTAGATTTTCGTATTTCTCAAAAAGGCTACATTATGTAAATCCACAGGTGGGAAAAAATGATTTTAAGAGAGATTAATGAAACTTTTATTGTCACCTTAGATCAAAGTAGGATCCATCATCTAACCAAATAGTCCCACAAGAATATTTCTCATCTAGATTGTTTCACATGTTGCTTGACTTCCAACCATGCATTATGCTTCTACTGAGCTAAGTTCCGCCGATATGTGCTTCCTGCTATATCAGGAAAATGTTGCAAACCCAAAACTGAAAGTTCCTCCTAATGTAATCTTCAGGTTTGATGGAATTCCTACCCAATCTACATATGTGAAGCCACACAACTTCACTCCCTCTATCTAGCTCTACCATAGTCTAAACAGGGTGGTTCCTATGAGGTACCTTAGAACATTCTTAACTGCCCTCCAAAATAATTTAGTTGGCCTAACCATAGCTTGACTAAGTTGTTTGACTGCATAGCACATATCTAATCACATTTTCGCAAGATACATTAGTGAACCCACTAGCTACCGATAAATGGTAGGCTCTACTACTTCACCAGAAGTATCATCCTCTTTCCTCCAGTTGGTTGCTAGAGGTGTCTCCATGGGTTTACTACTCTCCATGTGAAAATTCTTCAGTATCTCATTTGTAGACTTGCCTTCAGAGACAAACAGTTCCCCATCTCCTTTCCATACTTCCAATTCAAGGAAGTAGTGCATGAGTCCCATGCTCTTCATTTCAAAATCTCTTGCAAGGTCCTCCTTGCAAGATCTGATCAACTTATCATCACCCATTAAAAATAAAATCTTTAACATATAAGAAAATAATAAAAAATTTACCCTCTACCAAGATATGATAATGGTTTGCATAAGCTTCACTTTTGGTGAAGCCCAAAACAGTGAGATAGATGTCAATCTTGTTGTACCAAGCATGGGGTGCATTCTTGAGGCCATACAACGCTCACTTGAGTCTTAACACATGAGAATCTCGATCAAAGGTCTCATAACCTTCTAGTTGTTTGATGACAACCTCATACTCACTAAATCCATTAAGGAATGTTTTTTTTACTTCCATATGGTGGATCTTCCACCCCATTGCGCAGATAGTGAAATAATTGATCTAATGGATGAATGCCTTGAGACAAGAGAAAATATTTCCTCATATTCATTTCCCTCAACTTGAGATAATCCTTTGGCCACAAATCTGGCCTTATACTTCCCTATGCTTCCATCTACTGCATGCTTTACCTTGAAGAGCCATATTGAAGCCATAACTGATTTATTTGTTGGTCTTGTGACCATTTCCCAAACATTGTTCTTTAAAATGGAAACATATTCCTCCACCATTGCATCAACCCATATAGGTTTCTCTATTTCCTTCTCGAAATAAGATGGAAAAGTCTTTACTAGCTCAACCATTAGAGCCATGTAGCCAGTGTACCATTCTAGTGACCTTCTCTACCTACGTTATGAAGTGGGTGCTCCCACATTCTCTATAGCATCAAGTATTAGCCTCTCAGCTTCTCTGGTTCATTTTCTTCCTTCTTTGGATGGTTATGCTTGAGTGGATGTCTCCACTCTCTATTCCTCATATTGTGGCTGCTCCACAACTTCCTGAGGTTTCTCCTTTTGGAGCTAAAATCTCCTCTCTTAGTGGAGTTTTAAGCTACCTATCAAGATAACAATGCATCTCTTTCTCCTCATCAAAATTTACATCCCTTCCCACAACTGCCATTATAAGGGATGGTAAGTAAACACAGTAGTTGTGAGGAGTTTCTATGCAACCCATAAATACCACCAACTCAGTTTTTGGCTCAAGCTTTTTCCTATAATATTTGGATACATGGAAATAAACAAATGCTCCAAAAATCCTAAAGTGAGACATTCAAATTTCTCCCCGAGAAAGCCTCCTTTGGTGTAATCATTCCTAGAATCTAATGAGCACTCATGTTCTACAAGTATATTGCTATGTTTTATGCCTCTACCCACAAATGTAGTAGTAGGACTTGGTCATGCAACATTGCCCTCGTTTCTCCTACAATATTACGATTCTTTCTCTCAACCACCCCATTTTTTTGTGGGTTGTGGGGTGCTTTCAACTCTCGTTGAATTCCTTATTTTGTTCATACATTTTTAAACTCATTCTACAAGTATTCATCTCCATTGTTGCTCCTAAGAGCCTTCACCTTCTTAATGGTTTCTTTCTCAACGAGTGCCTTGAATTCTAGTAACTTGGAGAATGTCTCATCCTTCTTCCACATGAAGAATATCTATCACTTCCATGAGAAATCATACACAAAGATAACATTATATTTATGCCTGGCAGTGGAGGTTGTCGAGAAAGGTCCACAGACATCAGTGTGGATCCTTTCAAGGACTACATGTGCTTTGTTTTCCTGATCATGGAATGTGGCTTTTGTGTACTTCCCCAAGGTAAACCCTTTGAATTTATCTTACTACTCAAGCTATCTATTGGGGAGGCCTTTGGCTATCAATTGCATAATAATCATGGCACCATGTTACACTGAAAATTGTCACCTTGACGTTCTGTTAACTGTATGAGCTCATTATCACTCATACTTCTCCCTTTGCAAGTCTAACATATTAGTTCCTCATGCCAAGCCTTGAAAATCAGAGAAATGTTCTTAAAAATCTCCTAAACTTTGGTGTCGCACTTTCTCTCTATCTTGCCTGCTGTTCCGCACCTAATGTTCAGCTCTCTTGCGTACCTGAACGCACTTTATCTGTGTTAAAAGTGCAGACCCCTGTAAGATCAAAAAGGCGCAAGTAATTTATAAAATCTCAATAAAAGTGAATTCTAGAGGCTTCCAGAAAATATCTTGCGGGGATAGAACCGCTCTTATGAGGTGCATGAATCCCTTACCTTATGGAGCTAACCCCTTGATGTGAGGAGCTTATCCCTTTGAAGGAGGATTCTATCCCTTCATAGTTGGAACAAGAAAGCTCCTCTATTCTACTATTAAAAGAGGCATTGGGTAGCCTCAAAGGGAGTTGAAGCTTTAGAATATCTGAAGTTAAGTGTTGTTGAGATTCAGACTCAGTTGATTAAGACTTTTGTGAGGAGAGATTACATACCTCTATTCGTCTTGGTTGGAGGAGTGTAGAGCTTATCAAAGTAAAGGATATTCCTACTTCGGACCCCGGAAAGTCCTGTGCAACATCAAGGCTCAGGTTGTAAGGATTTTCTTCTTTTGAAATTAATACAAATATACTCATTTTTCTCATTAAGCTTTCAATCAATGGTTTATTTCGTAGATTCCTTGATCAATATGATGAGCATGGTTTATGATGATTTCTATACAGGTGCTATGTAATATTTTTCTTGTTTGTGACTGCAGGTTTACGAGGAAAACTCCTTCAAGCGCACGAGGGACGATAACGACTTCAAACAAGCACTGGACAAATGGTAAGTCCTTAACACCTCTATAGAGCTTTTCATAGATCATATATGCTTAGAGAAAGATTAGTATATTTGGCTATTTGTTGCTAGATACTTTTAGTACTAGGGAGATCAGTCTTGTCCGCAAGACGGATTTATCCGCCAAAAAATTGGCGACTCCACTAGGGAAAGAACTTGTTGTTTTTGGTTCTCTTTTATTTTGATTTGAGGAAATGTTTTTCCTAGTTTTTGATTGATAGACATCTGCCTAGGTAGCTTAGGTTTTCTCTGTTTTTAAAAATTTTGAGATCTTTTATGTTTTTCTCTAATTTTTCCTAGGATCACACTTTGCCTTCTTTGCACAGTGCGGGCAGTTTCGCATTTTTGCTTTAGTAAACAGTGCAGTACCGCACCTGTTCCTTCTGCAAACCTGCGGACCCTGTTAAAATTTTGAAAAACCTTTAGATTTATTTCTTTAGTTTATCTTTATTTTAATTTATAGTTTTTGATTTCTGCCCAGATTGATGATTGTTTCTGTCAAAAGATTTCTGTGAATGAATCTTAGCAGTATTGGTGTTTCGATGATTTTCTAGAAGTTTTGCGTTTTGGATTGTCTTTCACTTGGTCTTTGTAGTGATTCGAAGCATTTCTGTTTGAAATACCTGATATTACATTGGTCTTTTGTCTTTTTTTGAATCCGACCTGATTGTGAAATCATCCTTCATTGAGAAATAGAGTTTCATGTTTCTTTGCAAATCTTCGAAAAGAGACTTTGTTATTGGTTTTTGAATTTCATTTTTTATAATAACATAATTGAGTGTTTTTGATCTGTTTGTTATTCTGAACGAATAGATCCTTAGTTTGTTGAATAACTAAGTAAAACATTCTTCAAAAAAAAAATTTAAAGCTTTTATTCAAATAGGTTATTAAAATTTGTAGATCTCAGAATTAGTTTGATAGTTTTGAGTGATTTTCATAGAATTTTGTAGATCTCTTTTGAAGGAATTTATTTTATAGCTTCAAGTTTTTGAAAGTGAAAGGATTTTATTATGAGCTTTGATAGTTTGTTTCATTTGGAGTTATTTTGAAAAGACAAAAATATTTTCTTTCAATTGTTCTTTATGTTTAAAGAAGGAATTGTTCATTAAAAGAATTGCATTCTATAACTCTTCCTTAATTAGACTTTCATTGAAAGAAAACGATATGATTATCATTTTTAGGTGCATTTTTAGTGTTTTTTTTCGAATTCGAGTCTGGGGGGCAACCCCAAGGACAGTACATACCTCAAGGATATCAACCTTCAGGACAGTACATACCACAGGGTCAACCCCAAACTCAATATGCTCCTCAGGGTCCTTATCAACCCCAGCTTCAGTACGCGCCTCAGGGTTATCAACCTCAAGGTTAGTACCCAATTCAAGGTTACCAACAGCCTTCTAGTCAGTCATCTGTTCAAGGAGCCAGAAATTTACCACTTACGTGTCAACCCTATGTTCAACCAGGTTATGGTCCTTACGTTCAACCTTCTGCGGGATAGTACCCCGGAATGAATATGGCGTGGGATCCATCCCAGTATCAACAGCCTATGCAGCCTAACGTGCAGCTGTCTTATCAACCTGGACAGCCTTTGGTTTCTGGTTTAACCTAGCAACCTGTCCAGCCAACTATTCAAACTTCTGTACCTAGTTCTGTTCAGCAGGCTGGGCCTAGTTCACCTAAGACTCCACCTCAAACTGTTGCAACGTCTGTTCAACCTGTAACACCTATTTCTGGAGTATCTGTAACTCCGAGTTTGGCTATCCCTGTATCCATGCAAATCCCTCAAGTCTTTGTACCCCAGTCAGGATCTTCAGTTCAGACTTCGGTTCAGATGCCTGCAGGACAAGCCGGTACAAGTACAGTTGTCACAAGTCAACCACAATTCACGTATCAACCGTACTGGGGATATCCTCAATACGGTCCCGGTTCACAAAATCCAAGTTATCAGTATCAACCGTACCCTGGCTATACTTATCAGCAGCCTCAGCAACCCCAGTTTGGTCTGGTTAATCCTGGTTTTCCAGGAGGTTACACAATTCCTAATGCAAATCCGATTCCCAGTTATCTTGGGTATCCACCTGCTGGAACTGCTTTGGCTACTCAAGGTTTTCGTGACCCTAACCATCAATTACCATTTATTGCAACTTTGGATTTACCTGATTTGATGCGCCTTACAAATGATCCGATTTTATATTATCCATACTGGCCGCCAATGCGCATAAGTTGCCCAGTGATATACCCAAATTCAAAGGTAAGTCAGGAGAGGATCCATCAAATCATGTCATGACTTATCACCTCTGGTGTGCATCTAATTCAATCATTGATGATTCGATTTGCTTACGTCTTTTCCAAAGAACTCTTATTGGTCTTGCAGCCAAATGGTACATTGAGTTACCACGAGGCTCGTTTCATAACTTCAGTCAGTTAGCAACTGCCTTCTTGACTCATTTTCAGTTGCCTGTCAGATACGACAATGGCACAGAATTTTTAACTTCACTAAAACAATCTACATCTACGTATATTTCTGATCATATTCATGAATGGAGACGTAGAAGACGTTTGGTGAAATTTTATATTCCGGATCAAATTTTGGTAGAATGGTTTGTTAAATCATTGTTACCCAAGATTACTGAAGATGTAGCTAAGGTTGGTGTTTTTACTGAGGAGCAAGTGATTGCTCAAGCTCAGTACCTTGACCTCGTTTATACGCAGTCAGGTACTTTACACGAAAAAATCCCCGACCTTCCAAAACAAGGTCAAATAGCTGTTGCTCCTTCAGGGTCTCATGTCGCTGATGGTATGATTGGTACGGTCAATACAAAAAGTAAGAAGAAATCTTTAAAGAATTCTTCTCCTATTATAACTTTACCAGATTCCCCGAAAGGAAAATCTTCCCTTGAAATTTCTGCTGACATTCATGTCGTAGAGACATATACGGCTAAATCTAAATCCGATGGTAAAAAGAAAGGGAAGAATAAAAATAAAAATAATTCAAAAGAGAAAAATGATAAAAATGAATCCAATGACGAAAAACGCAAACCTAATTATCCTTGTTATATTTGTGAGGAAGATCATTTTACTAAGGAATGCCCACATCAAGCAGAGGTTGCGAAATTCGTTAAAGGTTCACAACAACCTACTGTCTTGAAGGATCCTTTTCCGACTCAAGATAGCAAAATGGTTGGTTCTACTTCGACAACTTCAGAAGAACCTATTTTGATGATGTCTCATGTAAGGATTGTGAGGCGATCACAAGATTATGGTACTAAGAGTCTTGTTGATGGTAAAGAAGCAGAATCTTCTAATGCAAATACATCAACTACGCCTCCTCCTGTTTCTGGTCCGCTACAGATCGAGAAACAAAATCCAGACTTAATAATCAAACCGCCTGCTAAAGGTGTTCTTCGTAAATCAGCTTTCAATCCACATGCGAGAGCTGCTCAGAATTACAACATTGTTGAAGACTTAGCTATTTCTCCTTCAGCAATGTCGGCTTTGGAAGTGCTGCAATCATGCCCAACACAGCGTAAATTAGTTTTGTCTTCTATAGGAGCTGTAGATGTTTAGGATTCTAATCTTATAATATTTGATTTAGAAAATAGTATACCTCGTCTACCTCATCAAATGGCTTTCCAGATACCAGTGTTAGTCAAAAACATACCGATCTATCGGACTGTGATTAATGAGGGAGCTTCAATGTGTATTATGTCGATTCAGTGTTGGAAATCACTTGGTTCTCCTACACTCAACCAATCTCCAACGATTCTTAAGGCTTCTGATGGTCGAGGTTTCCACCCTTTTGGTATTTTGCAGGATTTACCCATAGGGGTTGAAGGTAAAACCATAAATCTAGATGTGGAAGTGGTTGATACCCCTCTAGATTACAACCTTCTCCTGGGTCGCAGTTGGTCTTATGCTATGATTGTTGTTGTTTCTTCGGTCTTTTGACTCATAAAATTTCCATATCAAGGAAATATCGTCATAATAGATCAGTTAACTTATTTCTCTTCCGACCCAGCCTCTACAGAAACAATCCAGCAAGTTGGTAAAGCGGCTATCCCTTATAAGGATGTTGGAGTAGGATTGGTTAAAGATTCTGGTTTACTAGGAACTTTTTCCTTTCCTCCTCCTAACGTATCGCCTTCTGTTGCAACTATTCACATGATATCATCAGACATTATTATGTTTGATGATCCTTGGATCGTACCTTTTGATTCCGAGTTAGATTCAATTGATGGCATGATGCCTTTGAGTCCATTTGAAGTTGCATACCAGGCTGTACAGTCACTTTCCGACCCCTCTTCAACCGAAAATGATCCAATGAATGGGATCTGTGAGGAATCACTTTCTATATCCAGTTCAGCCACAACAACATTTCCTGATGTTGTTCATACTGATGAGCACATTCGTGAATTTTTGTCCGTTGATGATTTACCATGGGAAGATCTGCATCACCGATCTTCGTTTTTATCTGAAGATCATTTTGAAGATAATTTCGCTTCAATTTTTACCGCTGAATATGTCCAATAATCCCATAATCCATTGCAAAATCCTGATTCTGAGTTAAATTTGGAAAATATTTCTCGAACGGTTCCAATTGACATTTCAGTAAAACCAGGAATAATTGAAAACATTCATATAGGTGCTTGCTATACTGAAAATGAAATTAAAGCTTATAAAGCCCTATTTCAAGAATTCCGTGATGTTTTTGCCTGGTCCTATGAAGAAATGCCAGGAATTGATCCGTCAATCATCGTACATGAAATCACGACTTACCCGGATGCCAAACCTGTTCGTCAACGTTTACGTCAGATACATCCTAGAAAAGCTGTTGCTATTAAATCCGAAGTTGAAAAATTACTTAACCAAACAATTGCTAGGGGGCAAGTATTCCAAATGGATCGTCATCCTACAGGAATTTGACTTGGAGTTTGAGAAATCCAAGGCAAAGAAATCTTTGGTATTTGTGGAACTGATGTGTGATTTTCCCTCTACTGATACTGAAACTGTGGCAGAAGAGCCCATTGCGGATGAATCTCTGTTTCTTATCAGTACTCTCGATCCATGGTATGGATATATTATTGTTTATCTCCAAACCCAATGTTTTCAGCCTGAAATCTCACGATCTCAGCGACGGAAAATACGCTTCCAATCCCAACAGTATAATATCATTGGTGATACACTTTATCGTCGTGGAGTGGATTCGATTTTCCGACGCTGTCTTGTTCATGAAGAAGTTGAAAATGTTTTAAATGACTGCCATTCTGGAGCATGCGGCGGTCATATGTCTGGGTATGTAACAACCCAAAAGATATTGCGTGCTGGCTATTTCTGGCCGTCGTTATTCAAGGATTGTATTTATGCAGTCTGGAAATGTCACAATTGTCAACTTTTTGATCGTAAGATGTGCGCGCCACCTGCTCCTCTTCATCCCATAATTGTTGTTGGTCCTTTCACGAAGTGGGGTATCGATTTTATTACATGTAACCCTCACTCGGCCAGGGGGCATGCATATATTATCTTAGCAGTAGATTATTTTACTAAATGGGCCGAGGCGATGCCTACATTTTCGGCTGACGGCAAAACTGCTGCAAGTTTCATATTTAATCACATAATTGCTAGGTTCGATGTTCCTCAAGCCATTATTACAGATCATGGAAGTCATTTTTGAAATGTCATGATGACAGAACTGACAGATCAACTTGGCTTGCGCCACGATAGTTCCACTCTGTATTATCCGCAAGCCAATGGTCTGGTCGAAGCTATAAATAAAGTTTTAGTCACCATGATTAGACGAATTATTGGTATTCACAAAACGAATTGGCATTCCATGTTATTTTCAGCACTTTGGGCATATCGAACCTCAGTAAAAACATCAACTGGTTTCACTCCCTTTCAACTCGTTTACGGTTTGGAAGCTATGTTGCCGATTGAATGCGAAATTCCGTCACTAAAATTAGCCATAGAATTACTCCCAGCTACGTCTGAGGAGGAGAAACGTTTCTTGTACTTAGCTCAGCTGGATGAGAATCGACGAAATGCTGCAATAGCAAACGAGGCTCATGTTAAACGAATAAAAGCTCAGTATGATAGAAGTGTGACCCCTCGAAATTTTTCAGAAGGAGACCTAGTCTTAGTTTATGATCAAGCCAACGATAAGCTAGGAGCCGGGAAATTCGTGCCCATGTGGCATGGCCCTTTCATTGTCAAGCGAAAGTTAGCGAAAGGGGCCTATGAGCTGATAGATTTTGACGATGTCCCTTTAGATAAACCCAAAAATGGACTTTATCTAAAGCGATACTATGCTTAAAACTTGGTATGGAGATTTTTTATTAGATTAGATTTCTTTACTGCTGGTGTGTTTTAGATTAGAAAAGCGTGCTTAGTTTAGAAGTGTGTTTATCACTATTCCTGCTTATCTGAGTTTTACTCTTGATATTGCAGATGTCGACGTCTCTTCAAACCTACATTGGTTTTGCTGATGGTGCTTGTCGTAGTACACAGAACATTTCTTCCGCAACTTGGGTTATCTATTCACCCTCTGACGAGTTAGTATCCATGCATGGGGTAAGCCTTGGTCAAACAACAAATAACATTGCCGAGTATAGTGCAGTGATTGAGTTATTATCTAAATCCATATCATTTGGAATTCGGAGTTTGATTGTTAGGTTGGATTCTGAACTTGTTGTATTACAATTAAACAGGGTTTATGCCATTAGAAATCCGGTGTTATTACGGTTATTTTTAAGAGTTCATCTCTTGGAACGTGAATTTGATTACACTGAATATCAACATATCCCAACATTTGCAATGATCAAAACAGTAAAACAAACAACATCCATAATATGAACACAAGTAGCCGGTAAATAGTGATATATCATAGTATAGAATGTTTTTTTTAAAATATACATCGTCTTCGATCATAGGTTGGAAACACCTTATGATCGGCAAATGGTAACACAAAAAGTCAAAAACATGAGTCTACAACACGATCATTCCATCACTGATGGTGATCATGATAAGAAACCACTGCCTGAGCCACCCTACACAGGAACCTTCTAAAAGGTCCTGGAACACCAATCACGTATCTTTGCAATCTGAGTGGGATCTCATCTATGTTTGTCTCTGGAATATCTAGAGTCAAACGCTCTAGATGATGCTCTAAATCAGACAAAATTTCCGCTGATTGGCCTACTGGGGCTGGTGCGGCTGCAACTGGTTGTCTTCTGTCATAGGGCTGGAGATGGGCTGGTCGCCGTGGACCCACATCTGCATTCATAAAAACTTTTTAGTTATTAATTGACAAGACGATCAAAAATTAAAAAAAATAATTAGAACTTAAAATTCGTTGAAAATCATTTTACCTGATTCATCCCACTGTTCCCCTGCTGGGAGAGTCATCTCTCGGTCGTCGCGGAAATCTATCCAGGCGTATGGAAATTCCTTGATGACAAAAATTTGGTGGTCCAGCCAACGAAAATATGAAGGAGGAAATCGAACAATCTCAGCGCCCTCAATACCGTGACGGGCCATCAATGCAACCCAATGAACCATCCTAGGTTCTCGGGGTTGACCAGCATCAACAGGAATAATTTGCGGAGCTAGCATGGGTACCCTCTCTAGAGAAAAAGTGACCACGATGGATCCATATCCAAAGTTATTTAGTTTGCCATTTTTCGCTCTAGTCAGTTGGCCTTTTACATTGGCCAACACAGCTTCGCACCAGTTGAAAATGGTGCCTCGAAAACAGTCCACAACAATACGCATCTGGGAACCGATAGCCACATGCAGTGCGACAATCCCACATAGTCTGGTAACATTAAACGCAATTACTTTCAGCTCGGGACGGATGATATTTTTTATATCAATCCGTTTGTCCCTGGGGTCTGCTTCATCATTACAGAACTCTTGTCGAAGGCTAACGATAGTTTGGCCACCTGGCCTAGTCCCAAACAAGGAAAGTTGTTCACCCCTCTTGGACAAACTAGTCAAAAAATAAATATCCTCCAGCTCAATTTCGAGCCGGTGGCCGCCAATAATGAAACACTGGTCCTGCATGTTCCACCTGTTTACCAGCCATGTCAGGAGGTCTACCTGTGCCCTCATGCCCTGAATGGCCCAAAATTTATACAAACAACATGCTCTTAAAGCCTGCATTGTGGGAAAATGGAGTATCGCGGCATCATCTACATCCTTGTGCTCACGTTCTCTCCAAATCAACATCTTGCTAATCCTACAATGCATAAAAAGATAAGTTAGAACAGTCTGATTTGAAAATTTTTGGGCGGGAAATGAAAATTTTGATTTTGAAATTCAATTGTGCGGGGACTGCACTTTTCCTTCGTACACAGTGCGTAGGAACGCACACGTTCTATATAAAAAGTGCGGACCCATGACATTTTTCTACATAGAAAAAGGTCGAGGTCCGCAGGTCCTGTGTGTTGTGCCTGCGAACCCCCACCGGCGATTTCTTAAAACATAATTTTCCCTTAAAAGATAAAAACTAAAGCCTAAAAAGAATTGTAAATGGATGAAAAGAGAGATTAAGAGGTTTTGGATTACCTGGGACTGACGGTTCTCGATTTCATCGAACGGATCTTCCGGAATCTTCATAGGAACTTTTTCACCCAAAAGCTTCTACTTTTCACTCTGAACTTGAACGGTAAAAATGAAGTTGAAAAAGTCCTTTTTATAAGTTTTTTCGAATAGATGAATTTTTAATTTGTTTATTTTTCACATTTAAAAAGGGTATTTTGAAAGCATTTTTACTTATTTTAAACAGGTATGTGTAATGTTTCAAGTTTTTGTGCAGAAATTGGATTTTTTCAGGAGAATTGATCATTTTTCAACAAAGAGTATACTTTTATCACTTTTTTCGGACTCTTTCAAAAATTCATGAAAAAGCGAAACATTGGAGTTCTCTTTTAAGCCCTTTTCAAACTCTCTAAACATGAAAAGATTTCCGAGTACTTGATTGTTCAAACTCGTTAAAGTAAATGAATAATCGTCCCTTCAGTATAAGCTTACCCCTTTTACGGACTGAAATGGACTATTTACAAAAAAGGTATACGTTGACTAATTACAGTCAATAGAGTTCTCTCCCAAATTATTTTATCCTTTTTCGGGCTCGAGAGACTAAACTTACGAAAAAGTACACCCATGGAGTTTTCTTAAGTTTTTTCTTCTGACTCCCTAAAATTGAAAAACACCGAGTTTCTCCTATACTGGACTCGTTAAAATTTAACAGTAAAGGACCTGTTTAATTTTCAACAGGAACAGACCACTCCTTCTTAGGGTTTGAATCTTAAACTAAGTTGGACTCATCCGAAGGATGAGCTTATAAACAAGCAAATGTTATCCTCCTCAAGCTTGTCAAAAATAAAGAGGTACTTGCTAGAAATGGTGGGGGAAAAGAGAGGAAAATGACTTATTTGTTGTACTTTGATTTTTCGAAAATCTAGTTAACCACTCTTGAACACGACACTTTCAATCACCTGGGTTGGGAAATCCTTTGCCTAACAGTTAATCAAACCTTATTTGAAAGTTTTCATCCGGTTTCTGGGTATTAACCTTGGGTCAATTGCTACCAAGCCATCTACAGTGTCATTATGTGTTCAAGAGGACAGTTCAAATAAACCATTCATCTGCAAAATATCTGTCATCCATTTTTGACCATCCCTGAGTCAGTCCTTGCAAATATATTTTTAAAAACTTGATCTATGATTTCGTGTTGTGGGCTCACCTACAATGGATCACTTTCTATCGACGACAACTCATTATCTAGAAAGTTGATCTAGAAATCGTCAGTACCTTGAAATCTGCATGCCTCAATGGCAGGTTTCTCGCTTTCGACGACAGGTTGCATCATTGACCTTCGATCGAATGATTCCGTGATATGTTCAACTTCAGCTCATTCATTCACATTTCATGGATTGTATTGGGTACTTTGAGAGCCACTGACATTACTGGTGGTTACTCTCACACTTGTTAACAGTTTACATCATTGACTGGTAATCAAGTGGTTTCTACCATGTTCAACTTCGACACATTCATTCACATGGATAGAATCGTACTAGTTTGAGATGCGGAAATCAAGACCCTAGATCTAGTTTCTACCATCCAGGCTGCGAGGAATTTTGTTATCTTACAGTAGACTATTTACAAACAGATGGCTGCGTCCATACTGTGTCTACACATGTCTATAGTGTGATGTACTCAAAATCATTCCTGTATCAGAACAGTTTGAATTAGTTAAGTTTTGATCTGAGCATAGGAATGCCTACCTCAGCGATGATATATATATATATATATATATATATATATATATATATTGCATTAAATTTTTTTACAGGTTCCGACTGGGGTGACCACAGGATGATCCTTGAAATGATAAAGTACTGCACTCTTCATATATGACAAACTTCAACATCATCTATTCCAGACTTTGCACTTTAGGGGGCAATCTGTTACACTGAAAATTGTCACCTTGACATTCTGTTAACTGTATGAGCTCATTATCACTCATACTTCTCCCTTTGCAAGTCTAACATATCAGTTCCTCATGTCAAGCCTTGAAAATCAAAGAAATGTTCCTAAAAATCTCCTAAACTTTGGTGTCGCACTTTCTCTCTATCTTGCCTGCGGTTCCGCACCTAATGTTCAGCTCTCTTGCGTACCTGAATGCACTTTATCTGTGTTAAAAGTGCGGACCCCTGTAAGATCAAAAAGGTGCAAGTAATTTCTAAAAAGCTCAATAAAAGTGAATTCTAGAAGCTTCCAGAAAATATCTTGCGGGGATAGAACCGCTCTTATGAGGTGCATGAATCCCTTACCTTATGGAGCTAACCCCTTGATGTGAGAAGCTTATCCCTTTGAAGGAGGATTCTATCCCTTCATAGTTGGAACAAGAAACCTCCTCTATTCTACTATAAAAAGAGGCATTGGGTAGCCTCAAAGGGAGTTGAAGCTTTAGAATATTTGAATTTAAGTGTTGTTGAGATTCAGACTCAGTTGATTAAGACTTTTGTGAGGAGAGATTACATACCTCTATTCGTCTTGGTTGGAGGAGTGCAGAGCTTATCAAAGTAAAGGAGATTCCTGCTTCGGATCCCGAAAAGTCCTGTGCAACATCAAGGCTCAGGTTGTAAGGATTTTCTTCTTTTGAAATTAATACAAATATACTCATTTTTCTCAATAAGCTTTCAATCAATGGTTTATTTCGTAGATTCCTTGATCACTATGATGAGCATGGTTTATGATGATTTCTATACAGGTGCTATGTAATATTTTGCTTGTTTGTGACTGCAGGTTTGTGAGGAAAACTCCTTCAAGCGCGCGAGGGACGATAACGACTTCAAACAAGCACTGGACAAACGGTAAGTCCTTAACACCTCTATAGAGCTTTTCATAGATCATATATGCTTAGAGAAAGATTAGTCTATTTGGCTGTTTGTTGCTAGATACTTTTAGTACTTTTAGTACTAGGGAGAAAGATTAGTCTATTAATGTCCTCTTATTTTGGTTTCAGTAGAATACCTCAACACAAGAAAGATCCTTCCCACCCAATTACATAGAAAAGGCCATCAACTACTTAACAAACAAATTCAAAATGTGTGGCATTCCTTTTTTTAAGAGAACTCCACCCATTTAATATTGGATGATAGTTGTATGCATCTCTTAAAGCCATGGCTATTTAGCCATCATTAAACAATGCAACAATTACCATTAGTATCTTATCAATCATAATAAACCCAAAAATTGTCTCCAAAGGACGAGGCATAAATGGAAGAAGCTCCCATTTACCACATGTAGAATCGAGAGCTTGCCACTACATTTGGTCACTACATGAATCAGCAATCAACACATCAATTCACTCTTCAAGGGTGCCAACTAATTCTCTTTCCATATGAAATTAATTTCTTGCAATGAAACTTCTCTGTGCTTTTGGAACATATATTAGTGACTAAAAATATAAGTTAGTAACTAGTGCAAGACAATAATTGCAACACAAAAAGGGCTAGAAAAAGAGCATATTCATAATCATGATCATTGTATTAAATAATTTTTTAGATATGTTGATGTTGAAATGAAAACCTATCATGGGATATAGGGGCTTCTTTTTTTGTTATTACCTTCACTATCAGAGAGGCTTTAGTCATTGGAAGGGGTTTTAACACATTCTTAAGATCATCATCAAGGGTTTGTTTCTCAACTAGTAGATCACTTTTAAATGGATCCTTGCATTATGCTTATGGCCATATTAAATTTTCAACTAAGCATGTCCCCTTTTAAAGTTATATTCACATCCTTTGCTTCTCCTATAGGCTTGAGAATGATCTTTGGCTATCGTTATGAATGAAAATATTTTCATAGTATATGTTTATAAATGATGATGTGGAGAGAAAACCCACTTCCATAAATACTCAAATTATAACTAAATTCCATGTCAGCTTGCTTATTGTTTTCATGAGAAGAGAAAGCTCATAAATTGACCAAAAATAGCTACATGGAAATTAAAAGTTTCTACTAATTTTCATGCCTTTAATCATTTTCCTTTGATCAATATTAAAGCATATAATATCTTATTCCATGTACCCAGGACCCTAGTTAAGCACCAATGACTGCAATCTTGGTATCTTTCTAATTTTTCCTCTTATGAGGGATATTGCCTCCAATATATAGAAGGGTAGGAATCCTTTCTATAATCTATTATTTGTAATATCCCAAAATGGGAATGCTCAGCAATGCATGCATGAAAAACGCATTTTCAGGAATATGTGCTATAAAAATCAAAATTAACACTTGGATCCCTTAGATATGACAATATACCATCTAAATACAAGAGTATATCAGAAACAAATCAAATTAGGTGAGGTAAACAAGCCTCCCACACCTAGTATAGCTCAAAAATATTGAAACCCCAAAACTACTGCAACATGAAATTACTGTATAAAGAGACAACGCAGTTTAATGAAGGTTTATACAAAGAAATAGTAGATACAAATAGATCTGATGATATATTAATCAATATGACCCAAAAATTGAGATCTATTCTCATTTATACAAATCCAAGAGAACCCAGGAAGGGTTTCTAGGAATACACCCAAATACAAATGGTGATCTTCAACACTAAGACTGAATAATCATTGCAAACTAAAGCACATGAGTATAGAAGGCTGAAATAATGTAAATCTGATGCAGATCTGATCAAAGGTCCTCCCCCATGAAAGGATGAACCCTTCAATCACAGGAAAACTCTCAAAAGAACCACCAAATCCCCTACTGAAGCTGCCCTCCAGAAATAATGCAATTCCAGATTGGAATTAGCTGTAGGTGATGGAAATATGTTGGCCTGCTGCCAAATATCTTAAATGAGCTCAAGTACCCTCCAAAATGATCTCCCAAGAGAAGGAATCCTTCCTCTTATGCAAAACCAACCCAGAAAGTGGGTTTCTCAACCCTCCACTGCAACACCCTGCAACACAACACAATATTCTGCAAAAACTGCACTATAGATAAAGACTGAAGCTTGGCCCTAATGCCAGATGTGTGGAATCATAGATCAGATCTCTCCCAAGAGCTACTCAAAGGGAGAAGATGGAATTCCTAAACAAGAATCCCTTAGTTCTAAACAGCACCAACAATCTTAGCTAAATAGCTGAAGAGAGAAAATGTCTAAACAAACATATCAAAATATCATTCATAAGCTAACCCCATATGGCTGCCATCCTCTTCCTTATAAACTATGTGAGCCTTCACACCTTGGGTCCCACTCATTAGGTTTTCCACCATCACACAATCTATCTGCCTCCAAAACTGTGTTGTACCTTCATCGATGCCACTTCTCCATAACAGCATTGTTTAATTTGCTCAAGGTTGACCTGTTAAACCTACTTTAGCCCTTTTCATACCTAAGGGTCTTCAATATAGCTCTCATATAATTTGTTTAAACTAATCCTTATTCATATTGAGTTGTTTTTATTGATGATCCACTCCTCCCCATTAATGCTGTTGACTTGGTCAAACTTGACTTTGTCCACATCCACTATGCCTTGTTCACACATGAGAATGCTAGATTCAGTTATTATTAGGATCCCTTTTCACATCAAGAGGTATTTTATGCTTATTCAAGATAATTATGGGTCTCTTTCCCCATTTATTCATCTACTAGGTTCTAAAAGCAAAAATCAATATTCCTATTAGTTGCATGTTAATTTATGAATATTACAGTCCTCCCCTCATAAATGTTGATTTTCCTCAAGAAACTGCAAGGATAGAATTGAAGACCCCCCTCTCCTCCTTCTATAGCATTTTTATATGATAAACTCCTCCCATGTACAAGATGTTGTATCATCAATACATCTCCAAGTTTCCCCTCCCAAGTATGCGAGCTAGCTTTTGGTGAGTATCCCAAACAACTACCATCATGTAGAAGTAAAACATCCATGGAGGAAACAATGTGTTGTCTAGAGGCCTTCTTGAGTAATGAGATCTGATATGTATTGGGGTCTATCATCCCCATGTGAATCTCCCATCCCCAAGCTATCATCCACACAAAATGAGCCACCCTCCAGAATGATAATTCATGAAGAATCTCCTCCACCTTTGGCTCCTGCAATGTAGGTGGGTTGAATAATTGATCATGGTAGACAAAATGGCCTACCCCATGCTGTCTTTCTCTCCACTCCTGATAAGTGTAGAGCATCTGCTGATCTTGGGCTGCAATAAGGTTGCCCTCAAGTGGCAAGAAGAAGATTGGATCTTCAAAGATTCTCTCTCTAAAGTCATGTATCATGCTGGCCCAAACCATTCCATACAAAATGAATGGCACATCATCACCATATGGCATCCAAATCAGAAAAAAGCTGAAGTTTATGTGCAAGTTTGGATGATACCAATGGTTTCTCAAGTGGATACAACGCAGTCTTTCCAACTGTTGTTTTAGAACATCATGTGGCAAGTTGTCCTCCAACAAGTTACTAGTTGTGCATGTTTTCTCATATACTATGTGGTAGTAAGCAGCAATATATATCAGCTGAGCATAATAAAAATAACAACACACTTCCCTAAATTTATGTAGAGAAGGGTTATCATCATAAGTGTTGGTCCTAGAATGACCATGTAACCCAAAATCAATCTTGCCCTCTTGTGGAGCAATGCACTGTATATAGATGGTGAGACAATGAAAATACTCAATGAAATGAATAATAAGTATAATAATACATTTCTTACCATGCATGATGAGTAGGCTGAAAATGAGGTCCATGGATGAGCCCTCCCATGAGAATATCTTCATAAAAATCTGCAAAATGAAGGGATGCATACTCTTCTTGGAACACTCCATCAATAGAAATATACTCCCAAGTGAAAGCATTGTTGGCCTTAGTGATAAGGCTCTTGTCACTCCGTGACTTCTTCCTTTGACATGCCACATGCCAAAGCCATACACCCTTATGCTGCTATGTGGGGCAATCTTCTCCCTATGTGGAAGCCCCTCCATATCCTCCAACGTTGAAGGGTAGCCTCTTTGCATCTTGAATGTGCATTCCATTTCTCCAGAAATATCATGACAAGTATGGGAAAAATTATGCCCATACTCTCCCAAGAGGAACCATAGCAACAATAACTCTTACTGCCCCCTCACACCTCCATCATACAAATTATGAAGTGAAAATATTTTGATTGACATGAAGGAGATCATATCAACATCATGCACCCAAAATCTTTGCTACCATATCATGCAAGTGTCCCGCCAAGTTTCCTCCACCAACATACCCTTTGGAGAAGGATATAGCTCATGATGGCCAAACACTTTCAAGAGTAGCCAACGTAGTCATGCCTCATGCTGCTCAGTGTCATAAATATGCAAGTGACTCACCAACCTCTTGCTCTCCATCCACTCCTAGTCATCCATATGTGGATGCCTCCTACCATATTCCACCTTCGTACTCCTCCAATGGAGACTACCATCCTCCCAAATCAGATTTCTCCCTTTCCATTTCATGGGATGTTTAAATGCAACCTCTTGGAGATCTTATATAGAAGATCCCACATCAATGATCATATTGAATCCACAAGGATCCAAGTATGTTGAAGGCAAAACCTCCTCATAGGCCTGCACAATGCACATCCCAATAGATCCATCACAACGATGAAAGACAAAATGTCTCACATTGATCATCGGCTCATCCAATGTCATACAAGTGTAATGGTCATTAGAATTCTCTAATGATAGCTGGGCCCCCAACTATTCAGTTTTTCCCAATGACAGTGCTGTCAACCTCCTCCTCAAAGGTGTATTTTCTATCTCATGCTCCAACTCAAGGATGAACATAGATTTCTGCATAGGTTTGTTTAGGATAAATTTCATCCTATAATACTTACGACTTCCCATTTCCTTTAATACTTACGGCTTCCAAACACTGATTATGACATTGCGATCGTGCTCCGCCGCCAGTCCCACTGCCATGTCACCATCGCAATCAAACTTCACACCTTTTCCTTGCTTCTTTAAAACTTACTGCTTTCAAACACCAATTTTGATATTGCAAACGTGCTCCGCCCCCTGTCCCACCACCACGTCACCCATCACAATCACAATTCACATCTTTACCTTGTTTCTTGAAGACTTATTGATTTCAAAAGCCGATTTCGGTATTGTGATCATGCTCCACTGCAGTCCCACGTCCACATCACCCATCGCAACTGCACTTCGTACCTTTTCATTGTTTCTTTAAGACTTTACCACTCCAAACACCAATTCCAAAATCCACCACATTGCAAATCAGCTTTCGCAGTTTTTGTTTTGTTCCCGTTAACCTTTACCGCTCCAACCTTGTGACATTGCGATTGCGATATCGCAGATCAAATATTGCGCTTATATCCACCAATCATAACTCCCTCGTCACATATTTCAATCATTCCACTCCACAAGCATATTGGCACCATATCATAAGGTTTTATAAGGATTAAACCCTTGCTTTCGACTCCTAAGCCCCGTTTCATGTGTTAAGAAATCCATTACCCTCTTTAGCCCTTTTGTTTCCTCCAAGCTGAAAAATTAACACTTTTTTTATTATGATTAAGTCATGGATAGCTTAGTTGCATGGGTAGAAGCATGGTAGATAGACCATAGGATAAATAGAGTGTATTTAGCCATTTAGCCAAGTTAAGTGTGGTTTAGAATTAGTTTCCTTTCTTCCATTCATTCTCGGCAAGTTAAATTAGTTTCCTTTCTGTCATTTCTTTTCTGTAAATTAAATTAGTTTCATTCTTTTCATTTCTTTTCAGCAATTTAGTTTAGTTTCCTTTCTGTCATTTCCTTCCAGCAATTTACTTTCCAGTTCTTATCATAGTTTAAAAAAATAGCACCCTTTCCTAAAGCAGAAGAGGATGACATGAACAAATTAGATCTGCTATGTATATAGCATTGTCACCTCCAAGTTTGTATGAACTCCAGGTTTATAAAGTAAATAAGGGTAGCCCCTAGGAGTTGTAGCACTCTTGGTGCAATAATAGGGCTTACCACTTGTTTGAGCCGTTTCAGGGGAGGTGTTTGGTAGATATTTTGATTTTTTTTTAGCATTCTTTTCTGCTTTCCTTTATTTTCTTGTCGTTTCAGAAATATTGAAAAAAATCCAAAAGGATCTGACTTTCATGCCTCGTAGGAGTAGGAATACCCAAAGACAAACCATACCCAAAACCCCCACATCACCTCCTAGCCACCCTTCACTCTTCTTCAGTGGCAGTGAGATTGAACCCCCTATAGGAGAGCGTTCTGAATACTTTGAGGATCCTACTGGGGAAGAAGAAGAAGACCTTGTTTCAACTGAGGGACATGCTTCACCTATCTTAACCATGGCTGGGACCCAGAGAGCCTTTCCCATAAGAGAGGAAAATGGGGAAACTAAGATGAAAAACATTATCCCCTCATCTCTCCCACACTTTCTTCGACTCGCCTCTGAGGACCCTAACACATTCATGTTTGAATTTGTTGTTGTTTGTAGGACTTATGACTACACCTCTTATGATCAGAAGTTGAAGGTATTCACATCCACCATTAAGGATGCAACCTTGCACTGGTTCATGGGTCTGCCTAGGGATAGCATCACTACCTGGGCACAGATGGAAGAGACCTTTAGCAGCAAATACAGAGACTACTGTAAGTCCAAGGAAACTAAGAATGAAATATTTAGGATGACTCTAGGACCTGATGAATCCCTAGAGGTCTATGAAGAGAGCTTTCCATTAAGCTATAAGAGAGCCAACTGCACTCTTGATCCTGCATCACTTAAAATTGTACTTATTCGAGGGATCAGTGAAGAGATGATAGAAACCTTGAATGTGCTATCAGGAGAAGATATCTAGCAACAACCTTATGAAGCAATCAAAACTGTCTTTTGGAACCATTCCAGGGAATTTAGGAAGAAGGGAAGATCTATCCAAAGTACATCAAATACCCCTTCCTCTTCCACCTTCATAAAACATGAGATTCCAAACATGATAGAGGACTTCAAGAGTGACATGTTGCACACCTTTTCTTTGAAAATGGACATAATGCAGGTCAAAAGGAAGCAAGAGGAAGCAGAGAGAACCCTGGCCATATTTTGTCCTATATGTACCAGGAAGCACCCAAGAAATGAATGTCCACTGAATTTCATAGAGGTTTTCTTAGCCTATGAGGAGAATCATGCCATAGAAAAGTGTCCCTCTTTACCTGGACTTAAGGTTGTATATCAAGGTGGGGAAGCAATGCTAGAGCAACTATGTTTCACCAACCAGAGAAAGCCTCAAGGCCCTCAACCATATCAACAAGGTATGCAAGGTGCACCTTACTCTTACTATCACAACAATCAGAGTGCACCCATGTAACGTTTGTACAACCCCACTCCTCTATCCTGGTCTATGCCTCCTATTTTGCCTTACAACCCTTCATATCATCCTCAGCTAGTAAACAAACCATTCTAGCAGTATGTTCCACAACAAAATCAGTGGAACAATCCATCCCAAGGGTGGAGGCCTCAAAAAAATTAACCACCTACTCTGAAGCCTCCACCCCAACCACAACCTCATCTTACTCATGTTTCTCCCACTAGGCTACCTATACCGGCACAACCCAATCCAAACCTGAACAACAGATAGGCACAACAGGTTCCCAATAAAGAAACATCCTATCCAAGTTATGATGTGGAGATACATGAGGTTAATCTCACAGGAAGAGTACTCCCATAAAACCATCCTCCATCTCCACCTATAGAGGTTGAGGAGGAAAAGGAAGAAGGTAACAGTCAGATCCAACAACCTCATTTTCCTGAGCGCTTGATCCACCCTAGTCAACACACCCCTGAGGAGACTGAACTCCTAGGAGAATTGGAAAATTTGTGTATAAATATACCACATCTCTAGGCCATTAATGATGTCCCTATCTATAATAGGCTCATCAAAGAAAAGAGCTTCAAAAAACCCGGGAGAAGGAAGAAAAATACCCCCACCATCAATGTGGGAGGACAACTCTTTGACCTAATGCTGGGAAGGGTGATATTTCCAAAGTACCTAGACCCTGGTAGTCCAATTGTGATGTGGATGTAAATGGTGTCACAGTCCCCAACACTCTAATTGATCTAGGGGCTTTGATAAACGTAATGACCAAGGAAACTATGTTGAAACTTAATCTCCAAGCGACTTTGAGGAAAACCACAACAGTTCTGCAACTTGCAGATTGGTCCACAGTGAATATGGAAGGAATTGTTTAGGATGTCATGGTTACCATTGAATCTTGGGAGTATCCTACATATTTCCTTGTCCTGAAACCAAAAACTAAGTTTAATGGTTATCCTGTTATCTTACAGAGACCTTGGTTAGCCACCACAGATGCTTATATTAGTTTTTGGGCTGGAAACATGACTATAAAAAATGGGCCTTTGTCTAAACAGCTAGTGTTATATCATCCAGCCCAGTATTCCATTGATCATGATCTCCCTATATGGGTGGAGGATGAGGAAGATGAGTTATATAACACTACCCCTATGTGTACCGTAGATGTTATTCTTAGAGGGGGGCAACTTGATGAAGATGAACTCATCCACCATCCCATTCAAAACTAGTCCTCCAATAACATTCCTCTCAAAACTTTAGTCAAAGAGTCTGAAAGTCAACCTTGAATGGAAGTGCACTCAGTTGAGTCAAAATATGAATCCACCAAGGCTATTGAGTTTGGTCCATCCATATTTCTGAAAATCAACCCAAACCTCTTGAATGAAGAATAGAAGCAGCTATGCCAGCTTTTGAAAGAGAATCTAGATGCATTTGCTTGGTATTACAAAGAAATGAAAGGGGTGCATCCTTTAGTGTGCAAACATAATATTTACATCAAAGAAGGATGCAAGCCCATGAGACAATCCCAAATAAGGATGAACTCAGCTCTGAAGGACATAGTCAAAGAAGAGTTGCTGAAACTATTGGATGCAGGGTTCATATATCCTATATCTAACAATGAGTGGGTATCTCCTCTTATCTTAGTCCCAAAGAAGAATGGGAAGTGGTGAATTTGAGTTGATTATCAAGAACTTAACAAAGCCACCAAGAAATATTGTTTCCCTTTTCCATTTATATACCAAGCCCTAGATGACCTTGCGGGGAAGAAGTTCTTTTCCTTCTTAGATGGGTTCAGTGGGTACAATCAAATTCAAATCAGCCCTGAAGACCAGGGTAAGACTACTTTCACCTACCCTTGGGGTACCTTCGCTTATAGAGTCTTACCCTTTGGGTTGTGAAATGCCCTAGCTACCTTCCAAAATGTTGTCTTGAGCATATTTTCTGAGTTAGTCCATGACTTTGTCGAAATCTACATAGATGATTTCACACCATATGTGGATGACTTCCAGTAATCTCTCTCCAATTTGGGTAAAGTACTAAGAAGGTGCCTTGAGATGCATATCTCCTTGAGCCCAACAAAAGTGTGAGTTCCTGAAGGAAGTAGGGGTTGTATTAGTACACTCCATATCCCAAGTAGGAATACAGGTAGACTTGAAAAAGATCACTATCATCAAAAGGGTACATGCTCATCAAAAGCAGAAATATGTCAAGATTTTCTTAGGATTAGCTGGTTACTATAAAAGGTTCATCAAATGTTTCAGCAAGATAGCTTCACCATTATTTGGGTTACTCACCAAGGATTTTGAGTTTATTTGGTCCAGTCCTTGTCAAGAGTCTTTCGATCTCATTAAGGAACAATTGAATACTGCCCCCATCCTTCGAGATCCAAATTGGATTCTGTCTTTCAACATCCACACTGATGCATCCGACAAATCTGTAGGAGAAACATTATGACAATTAGAAGAAAAAATCCCTTATGCCATTTATTTCATCAGCAAGAATTTGTCAAAGGCTGAGCTGAATTATACTGTTATTGAGAAGGAGATGTTAGCCATTGTCCATGCATTGAACAAATTCAGGCATTATGTAATTGAATATCATACCTTTTTTCACACTGACCATGTAGCCATCAAGTATTTAATGAGCAAACTAGATGTGAATGCTAGGATAATTAGATGGTTGTTACTTTCGTAGTAATTTGATTTGACTATTATTGATAAACCTGGAAAGGAGAATGTTGTTACAGATTTTTTGTCCAGGTTTGCTCTCCCTGCAGGAGAGGAAGGAATGGTGGACGACCAACTGCCAGATTTTCACCTCCTTGCTATATCAGTACTCTCACCATGGTTTTCTGATATAGCCAACTACTTGGTTGCTGGGAGACTCCCTCCTAATATTTCATTCAGGGAGAGGAGTAGAATCATCAGAAAAAGCACCCCTTTAACATGGATTGGGGGAAACCTTTTCAAGCTAGGCCCTGATCAAATCCTAAGGATATGTGTGAGGAAGGAATAAGTTTTTGATATCCTCTTTTCATGTCATTACAGCCCATCTGGAGGCCACTTTGCTGCAAAGAGAATGGCTTACAAAGCTTTGAAAGGAGGATACTCAGTTGCCTGCCCTTCACCAAGATTACAGAAGATACACCAGCAGGTGTGACCAATGCCAAAGGATGGGGAAAAACATGCAAAAGGATGAGATTCCTTTGCTCCCTTAGGTGGATCTTGATACATTTTACAAATCAGGCATGGAATTTGTTTGACCTATCGATCCACCATCTGGACTAAAGAAGTATATCATAGTCTGCACTGATTACCTGACAAAGTGGGCTGAAACAAAAGAAGTGAAGGTAGAAACCAAGGAGAAAGTAGCATATTTTATGAGGGAGAATGTGTTTTTCAAGTTTGGGTACCCATAGAAATAGTCACTGATTAGGGAGCAAAATTTACCTCTCGCCTCATTGAGAATATTTTGAGGAAGAACAAGATTAAGCATAGAACTTCTACTGCCTATCACCCTCAAGCGAATGGCCAAGTAGAAGTAACTAATAGATCTTTAGAAATAATCCTCACCAAGGTTGTGAGAAGCAACAGAAAATATTGGGAAGATAGATTGGTGGAAGCTACTTGGGCCTACAACACTACTTGGAAGACAACAATATGATTCACTCCCTATGAAATAGTCTGTTAGAGTCGGTCCTTACAACCCTTCGTCAGAGATCGTTTCGCTTTTGCATATTCATTCTTAGGTGTCTCGCTTGTTCCACTTCATTTCATTTCGCTAGGATCATGCCACTGACTGACGAGGGGGTCTGGTTGTCCTTTGTTTCCTCATGCTTGTACCTGCAGGGCTATTTAAAAATGTCTCAAAAAGTACTGAAGTTCATCGTCATTTCATTCATGGTCATTAAATATCAATTTCGTTAAAAAGGGTCTTTAGTCCTAGAGTCTAGGGTTTTCGCGTCTTTTGCATATGTGTCATAAAGCCCGCAGGCCATGAGGTTGGTTTCGCAAGTTTTGATTTCATATTTTTATTATCATAAGCATTTGAAAACATTTCTAGTCCAAAACTCTGTTTTGGAACTAGAAATTGTTTAATTTCATTTTTGTAATAATTATATTCATTTCACCATGAGGAGCTTCACTGCAAGCCTCTGATATTTTCCTAAGCTAAAGTGCCGTATCCCTGCAAAAGACAGCAAAGTTATCAGTCCAAAAACTCAGAAAAGCCAAAGAGAAACATTGTAATAAGAGACCAAATGACAAAGTGCAGAAACATTATGAAAGTGGGTTGTCAAATAAATTTGAAAAGCAATCTGATTTGATGAGATATTTATTTCATATATAAACATGACAATCAAACTCATTTGCCAAAAATCCGCAAGGCAGAGGTCGAAGTCAAGTTTTTGAAGGTCGTAGGCAAGTTTTCATAGTTCTGGACAGTGTTTGGAGGGTGTGCGACCCACTTGAAACGGGTGAGACCCACTTGAGGGGCGCGACCCACTTGAGCGCCACAGCCAGTGTAAAGTTGAACGGGTGAGACCCACTTGGGGGGTGCGACCCACTTAAACCAGCGTGCGACCCACTTAAATCAGAACCCAGAAAATTCGTTTTTTGCGCCCAGATTCGATTGTAGTCGACTCCAAAAGCTTCCAAACAGGTTTTAATCATTGCTCATTTGATTTTTAATATGGTTGTGATGTCATTGATGTTGGGGAAACAAGCCATCCTTGGAGAAAATATATGAACCTTTCATTCACATGCAAGTTAATTCTGTAAGGGTTTTGAGATTTTATGGGCAGTTTTATGAAAAATTTGAAAACCTTCGAATGGTGGATATGTTCACACCCTAGCATGTTGTATAGATGATCCTCACGCCCTCAATTATCATCTTATCACTGCTGTTCATGCTCTTTCATATTTTTCACAGTCTTATGTCGACTAATCTATAGCCCTCATTACCATAATATCACCATTGTTGTTGTTATCATTATATTACCACTGTGATAGTAATTTGTGTCACTATGGTCATGGTCTTCTCCCTTTTCTCCAGTTCATAAACACAGTCCTCTACTTGTTTGCTTCTTTGAAAAACTTTGCCCATCATTACCAAAAGCTTGCCCCATACTTTGCAGCTGGCATTCATTTGTGAAACTCACTTATGGTCAAAACAGTGATAGTTCTCATGCCACTAAAATAGAGCCATCTTCATTGTAATTTTGTTTTCCTATGATACTTTGGCAGTGGGTGATATCTATTGGGTGTTGAAACATACATTATAACTTTGTTTTCACTGCATCTATATCAGTATACATATTGCAAATATCTTGTTCAAAGCCATGTTAGAGACAGAGTCAGATTATGAGCAGGAGTCGGACAGTGATTCCACGACAGAGGGTAATGTGCCATGGAGGCCTCACCAAGGTGGCAAAGGTGGTGATCATCGCAGGGAGGAGCCTACTTCTTTGGCTCAGTTGCAGGCATGTCCATTAGCAATGGATTGTTTTCGGTATCTGTCATGTTTTCGATTTTGTGAGATGATTTCACAAACCCAGCTTCATCGTGAACTAGCTCGTCTGTTTGTTCTACATTTACGTGATGGCCGTGTAAATCTTGCCGGGGTTGATTTCATTCTGTCACCCTTGACTATTGCTCAAGCCACTGGCATACCAAACATGGGAGAGGAATGGAACAAACGTCAGAATTTAGAGAAATTCCACTATGAGCCATACATTAAACCTGGGTATATGAGGCACTTGGGCAGAGTTTTTCCTTTCAGATTCTTGAGGGATGAGTTTGCACCGCTGATGAAACTCATCATTCAGTATTTCAGTTGCGAGGGAAGATACGCGCATCTCTTTGTGTACCATGTTCGTTTGTTGATGCACTTCACAAGGGTACGTATGATGAAAATTCCGTACTTCATATATCGCAACATAGAGAGGATGGTGATTTTTGTACAAAAGAAGAGCCCAGCACAGCAGCATAGGAGCATATATCATTACGCTTTGATCAAGATCATAGTGTTACATCAGTTGGCACAGCAGGGCATCACTTGGGAGGATTTCATCTCCCGTGACTTTTTCACAGCGTCATAGCCGCCTCCCGGGGTAGTTCATGATGCGGGAGAGCCTTCACACCAGCCGGACATTCCTGAGGTTGAGCACATCAGCGCTCCATTGGTTCTGACATATCAGCGAGGCCACAGGGCCTTATTTGCAGATGCACGGCGAGTATTATCTCCACATGAGGTGGAAGGGGTCTTGCCGACTTCTTCAGCACAGGTACAGATACAGGACAGGGGCAAGAAGCCCATGCATGATGAGGGTCCATCAGGAGGCCGGGACACGGATTTCACGATCATTGATGTTGATGCGAGCTCTCCTATCTCGAAACTGAGGGAGATCATCCAGGAGCAAAGGGCCGAGAATGACACGCTGAAAGATCAATTGCAGAAGGCTCAGTGGGTGATAAACTATCTGGAGCGGCGCAACAAACAGCTTGAGGATGAGCACACACTTTATGAGCTGAGGCGGATCCGTGAGGATCGACAGTTGGCCCGGAAGAGACCGGGTGACATGACACCAATTGATCGAGATTCTGTACTCACGCATGTAAAAATCCATCTGGAGAAGTTGCTGGAAAAGGCCAATAGAGAGAAGGATATGCTTCGTCACATGAAAGGACATTATTGGGCTCGCATGCATGTCTGCAAAGCAAAAATGAAGATTCTGAAAAGGAGGTTGAGCGAAGCACTAAAACGGAGAAAAAGGCCTGATCCACTTCGGATTTTGGCCGAGGCTTCATTGAATGGGCAAGATACATGATGGAGGTTCTTCACTCCGAATTTGAGCAAATTCGGAGAAATTTTTGTCATTTTGAAATTTTGGTCTCAAAAACAGGTTTTTCAGTTAAGCGGGTCTCGCACTCATATGCTCACTTTTTTTTGGGACACTTGCTGAAGGAAATCTTTGAATTTTTGGATTTTTCATGATAATTTATGCATCCTCAGGCATTTCCGAAGCATTTCATCAGATTCTGGATGGTCAAAAAGCTCAAAAACACCATGAAAACCACCTTGCTGCCACCTTTTGCACCAGCAGGAAGTACTTCTGGGAGAATGAGGTTTTGGAGGGTCAAATGAGCTCCAAATTGGGAAATTCCACTTGGGTTGGATAGCCAACATCCAGGGCTTTCCAGCGAGCTATCATGAGCTCAATTTGGATGCCAGGAAGTACTTCAAAATCGGTCTGAAAGGCATGCGACCCACTTAAAGTTTTGGCTGAATTTTCAACTTCCAGCTCAGATTTTTGGCCAGTTTGGACCAGTTTTGCTTGTGGATGAAATTTTTGGGTTTTCATGATGTAAATTTATGTTTGGCTTGTAAATTTGGCTTATTTTTATCTATTCTAGAAGATTCACTCTCAAAAAAGTAAAAATCATGTAAATGGATCAGTTCCCACTCTTTTAGAGGCAAGTTGTTAGCTGCCTAGATTGTAGTTCCATGATTAGAATTTGTTGAAAATGATCCCTGAAGGAGGAATTAGACCCCTAGAGGTGTGGGAAGGGGTTAGATTGATCTATATATTGTAATTTCTGAGACATTCTACAGGTTGGACTCTTGGGAGACTTTTGGCACCATTGTACATATTTTTTCATATTTTGGCTAAGGAAAGATCAGAGGTTTTGTGGCACTTGTTGGGATCCTTGTGGTGTTTTGTTCTTGATGGTGTTTTCTCTCTGTTTATTGTAAGTTTTCATGTTTAATGTATGCCATTCCTTTCATATGCTTCTGAACTAAATTGAATGAGTAGATGAGGTGGAATCCATCGTTTACCGTGCTCTGCCTTTGAAT
Organism: Pinus albicaulis; assembly: GCA_034641835.2. NCBI lineage: Eukaryota > Viridiplantae > Streptophyta > Pinopsida > Pinales > Pinaceae > Pinus > Pinus albicaulis. The sequence goes on along the minus strand of JAXQQM020064229.1, from coordinate 130,449 downwards.
TCATTTAGTTCTATATGTTTTCGACTGTTTGAAGAGGATCCAAGTTCTTCTTTGCCCTCTTCAGCTCCTCGTCGGTCTGATCTATCCGTATATCCAATTAAAAGCATCAAGACAATCACCTACCTCGCCCCAACTCGAAATCTGCAAAGGTCTGACCTTATCCCCGGACCCAAAATTTGTTTTTCCCATTTCTCCAGCGAAAACCCAAAAAATCAAAATCAAACATACCTATCTCTTTACTAGCCTAAAATCATCTCCTATCATAAGTCATCTCGCACCCTATTGCTTATTTTATCGAGATTGACGGAGAGAGCCCTCTCCTGCCCTCGTAGGGCTAGCTACGAGGCTAAGCGTGGTTTGATGTAGCCTTGATTTTTATCTCATTTCAGCCTGAGGTAGATTTGAGCGCTAACATAGTGGCGACCATACTGGGGAGAAACTCAAAACGTTTGCTTGTTATAGACGGAGTCTGAAGTCACGCCAGGTAGCCTTCGAAACGTTGTTGCTATGCATCAGCGAAGTAGATAAACGTTGCTTCAGTCGATCTCCGGTTTAACTTGTAATCGTAGCATTTAACTTATAAATTGCCCCAGTAAGTGTATCATGTTCAGATCTGATCGCTGATGGTGAACAACGATCAGACACCGCAAGGCTGAAATCATTCACCTGGCGACTTCATTCACTGAACAATCCAGAAATCAATGCTTCATGGTGACTTCACTGCAGGGAGATCAGTAGTTGTGAGATTTTTAAGATGGACCGGATCACGAGAAGATATGCCCCCATGAGCCGAGATCACATTCCAGGTTTTCCGAATAAGATGCCCAAGGTAGATTGGTCAAGGAATCTGCCTACGTTTAACGATGATGGTAAGAAAGATGTTGCTTTACATCTGGTTAGATTTCACATGCATATTCGCAAGTTGAAGGTGGATTTTCCTGAAGATTGCTTGATGAAGATATTCCTGGCCACTTTGGAAGGTGAAGCCCAATCTTGGTATGAAAATTTTCCGCTGGCCTCTATTTATTGTTTAAAGGATTTTAATGCCCTGTTCATTGAAAGATATCAAGTATCTTATCCATCAATAAATTTAGTTCATGACTGTTGCAAACATGCTTCTACTTTTATTGAAAGCCTTGAGAAATATTATGAAGATGATAATTTCATGGATGATGAGATCATGGAAGCCCTATATGAAAATCCATTTCAGCAGCATAAAGATGATCATGAAAATTTGCAGCAGGATCAAGATTTTAGTGTGGTGGAAGATGAAGGAATTTTGCATCTTGACAGTGAACAGGAATTACATGAAATGGATCAGCAGTATGAGGAGAATCAGTACACTCCTTTGCTTGAAATCAATGAAGACAATCACTGTTTCAGGCAAAGAAAACAAAGGGTATTATCTCCTCTATCTGAAGATGAGATAGATCAACTCTTGAACGGTCATGTTCCAGCTCAAGTTAACGCAGATCTGCAGTGTGCACATGGTCAAGAAGGTGATGGTGGAACTTCTTCCTTTTCTGAAATGGATGACAGTCCTGTAAGCAGCTTTATAGATCGGCAGGTTGAAGATGTGTATATGGCTGAAAGTGATGAAAGAGAAAGTGTCATTTCAGATCTGCACACAAAAGAAGACAGCATGTCGGGAACTCAAGTTTCAGTTTCAGATTGTGATAATGACCAGCCAGCTATTTCAGATATACATTCAGATTGTGATGACCAAGCATATCTTGTGCTGAAACCCATCAAGGAGAGTTTTGCTGTTGAGATCATAGATAGAGTTTTTGATCCAAATGTTTTCAGTTCATCGGAACAGAGTCTTCATAAAGAGGTAATTCAGTTAGTTCATGAAAAACAAGATGAGATCTTCATTCAAGTAAGTGAAATAGTTCCTTTGGATGAATTTATGGTAGATGATAGGAATGTCATGTTTGGGTTTCAAGAATCATCTAAAGTTGCTTTTCTCATGATTGATGAATGCAACGAGGAACATGATAATCTGACTGTCATATCATATGAAGATGACCTACAGTACATTCATACTATAGAAGATCAAAACATTCAGGATTTCCATTCAGATTCTTCTTCATATGTCTCATGTGTTGAAATGTTTTCTCAAGAAGAGATTTGCTCACCTACCTGTTCAGAGTTTTTTGAAGCCCAGGAACATATTGTTACTGAAGTACATGATAAAGACAGATCAGAATCAGAAGAGAAAGACACCTTGTTTCTTCAGCAGGAGGTAAATCTTCATGTTTTTCAGGATCCAATGGCAAATTTGTTACGGTCAGCAGTGAAAGTGATTATTGCAGTGTTCAGTGATGAAGGAGATCATGGTCAGCTATGTTTTTGGATGCCCAGTTATCAGTTTGTATTGTTGACCAGGAGATCTGATCGGGAGAATCAGTCAAGAAGCCATCTGCTTGATTGGTTACATTGGAAATCCAATTATACATGATTGTACATATTTCATTAGTATGCAGGTGGTTTTCATCATGATTCCAAATCTTGATGGATTGCTGCCTTTTTTCCAAAAGCTTTTTAAAGTCTTGTTTTAAGTCAGTCATGAGTCATTTGTGTTTGGTCTGTTGAGTCAGTTTTTTCAAGTTATTTCAGTTTTCCATCGAGTTGGTTTGAGTCAAGTTTCAGTCAAGTTTCAGTCAGTTTTCAGTCAAGTTTTCATTCAATAAATGTGTCAAAGGTTTTGTGTTATCCGTTCAAATAATGATTCCATCGCCCAATGGATGAAGGCACTGGTCTGCTCTCCAGAGATCTGCCGTTCTTGGCACCTCCAAGGAGCCACCATCCCCATTGGAGCCAATGTTAGAGTCGGTCCTTACAACCCTCCGTCAGAGATCGTTTTGCTTTTGCATATTCATTCTTAGGTGTCTCGCTTGTTCCACTTCGTTGCATTTCGCTAGGAGCATGCCACTGACTGACGAGGGGGTCTGGTTGTCCTTTGTTTCCTCATGCTTGTACCTGCAGGGCTATTTAAAAATGTCTCAAAAAGTACTGAAGTTCATCGTCATTTCATTCATGGTCATTAAATATCAGTTTCGTTAAAAAGGGTCTTTAGTCCTAGAGTCTAGGGTTTTCGTGTTTTTTGCATATGTGTCATAAAGCCCGCAGGCCATGAGGTTGGTTTCACAAGTTTTGATTTCATATTTTTATTATCATAAGCATTTGAAAACATTTCTAGTCCAAAACTCTGTTTTGGAGCTAGAAATTGTTTAATTCCATTTTTGTAATAATTATATTCATTTCACCATGAGAAGCTTCACTGCAAGCCTCTGATCTTTTCCTAAGCTAAAGTGTCGTATCCCTGCAAAAGACAGCAAAGTTATCAGTCCAAAAACTCAGAAAAGCCAAAGAGAAATATTGTATTAAATAGCCAAAAGTCAAAATGCAGAAACATTATAAGAGTGGTTTATCTAACACATTTGAAAAGCAATCTGATTTGATGAGATATTTATTTCATATATGAACATGACAAACAAACTCATTTGCCAAAAATCCACAAGGCAGAGGTCGAAGTCGAGTTTTTGAAGGCCGTAGACAAGTTCTCATAGTTCTGGACAGCGTTTGGAGGGCGCGAGACCCACTTGGGCGGGTGAGACCCACTTGAGGGGTGCGACCCACTTGAGCGTTTCAGCCAGTGTAAAATTGAATGGGTGCGACCCACTTGAGGGGTGCGACCCACTTGAGCGTTTGCTACCCACTTAAGACAGAGCCCAGAAAATTCATGTTTTGCACCCAGTTTCGTGTTGAATCAACTCCAGCTACTTCCAAACAGGTTTTAATCATTGCTCATTCGATTTTTAATATGGTTGTGATGTCATTGATGTTGGGGAAACAAGCCATCCTTGGAGAAAATATATGAACCCTTCATTCACATGCAAGTTAATTCTGTAAGGGTTTTGAAATTGTATGGGCAGTTTTGTGGAAAATTTGAAAACCTTCAAATGGTGGATATGTTCACACCCTAGCATGTTGTATAGATGATCCTCACGCCCTCAGTTATCATATTGTCGCTGATGTTCATGCTCTTTCATATTTTGCACAGTCTTATGTCGACTAATTTATAGCCCTCATTACCATAATATCACCATTGCTGTTGGTATCATTATATTACCACTATGATAGTAATTTGTGTCACAATGGTCATGGTCTTCTCCCTGTTCTCCAGTTCATGAACAAAGTCCTCTACTTGTTTGCTTCTTTGAAAAACTTTTCCCATCATTACCAAAAGCTTGCCCCATACTTTGCAGCTGGCATTCATTTGTGAAACTCACTTATAGTCAAAACAGTGATAGTTTTCATGCCACTAAAACAAAGCCATCTTCATTGTAATTTTGTTTTTTTATGATACTTTGGCAGTGGGTGATATCTATTGGGTGTTGAAACATACATTATAACTTTGTTTTCACTGCATCTATATCAGTATACATATTGCAAATATCTTGTTCAAAGCCATGTCAGAGATAGAGTCAGATTATGAGCAGGAGTCGGACAGTGATTCCACGACGGGGGGTAATGTACCACGGAGGCCTCACCAAGGTGGCAAAGGTGGTGATCATCGCAGGAAGGAGCCTACTTTTTTGGCTCAGTTGCAGGCATGTCCATTAGCAATGGATTCTTTTCGGTATCTGTTATGTTTTCGATTTTGTGAGATGATTTCACAAACCGAGCTTCATCGTGAACTAGCTCGCCTGTTTGTTCTTCATTTATGTGATGGCCGTGTAAATCTCGCTGGAGTAGATTTCTTTTTGTCACCAATGACTATTTCTCAGGCCACTGGTATACCAAATGTAGGAGAGGAATGGAACAAACGACAGCATTTAGAGAAATCCTACTATCAGCCATACATCAAACCTGAGTATATGAGGCACTTGGGCAGAGTTTTTCCTTTCAGATTCCTGAGGGATGAGTTTGCACCGCTGATGAAACTCATCATTTGGTATTTCATTTGCGAGGGCAGATTCACACGTCTCTTTGCGTACCATGTTCGTTTGTTGATGCACTTCACAAGGGTACGTATGATGAACATTCCATATTTTATGTATCGCAACATAGAGAGGATGGTGATTTTTGTACAAAAGAAGAGCCCAGCACAGCAGCATAGAAGTATATATCATTACGCCTTGATCAAGATCATAGTGTTACATCAGTTGGCACAGCAGGGCATCACTTGGGAGAATTTCATCTCCCGTGACTTTTTCACAGTGTCACAGCCACCTCCCGAGGTAGTTTATGGTGCGGGAGAACCTTCACACCAGCCGGACATTCCTGAGGTTGGGAAGATCAGTGCTCCATTGTTTATGACATATCAGCGAGGCCACAGGGCCTTATTTGCAGCCACACGGCGAGTATTATCTCCACCCAGGGTGGAAGGGGTCTTGCCAACTTCATCAGCAGAGCGAGTATTATCTCCACTTGATGTGGAAGGGGTCTCACCTTCTTCTTCAGCACAGGTACAGATACAGGACAGGGGCAAGAAGCCCATGCATGATGAGGGTCCATCAGGAGGCCGGGACACGGATTTCACGATCATTGATGTTGATGCGAGCTCTCCTAGCTCGAAACTGAGGGAGATCATCCAGGAGCAAAGGGCCGAGAATGACACGCTGAAAGATCAATTGCAAAAGGCTCAGTGGGTGATAAAATATCTGGAGCAGCGCAACAAACATCTTGAGGATGAGCACGAACTTTATGAGCTGCGGCGAATCCGTGAAGATCGACAATTGGCCCGGAAGAGACCCGGCGACATGACACCAATTGATCGAGATTTTGTGCTCACACGGGTTAACATTCATTTGGAGAAGTTGATTGAGAAGGCCAATAGAGACAAAGACCTTCTTCGTCACATGAAAGGCCATTATTGGGCTCGCATGCATGTCTGCAAAGCGAGAATGAAGATTCTGAAGAGGAGGTTGAGCGAAGCACTAAAACGGCGGAAAAGGCCTGATCCCCTCCGGATTTTGGCTAATGCTTCGTTGGCTGGGCAAGATACATGATGGAGGGTCTTCACTCCAAATTTGAGCAAATTCGGAGAAATTTTTGTCATTTTGAAATTTTGGTCTCAAAAACAGGTTTTTCAGTTAAGCGGGTCTCGCACTCATATGCTCACTTTTTTTTGGGACACTTGCTGAAGGAAATATTTGCATTTTTGGATTTTTCATGATAAGTTATGCATCCTCACGCATTTCCAAAGCATTTCATCAGATTCTGGATGGTCAAAAAGCTAAAAAACACCATAAAAACCACCTTGCTGCCACCTTTTGCACCAGCAGGAATTACTTCTGGGAGAAAGAAGTTTTGGAGGGTCAAATGAGCTCCAAATTGGGAAATTCCAATTGGGTTGGATAGCGAACATCCAGGTCTTTCCAACTAGCTATCATGAGCTCAATTTGGATGCCGGGAAGTACTTCAAAATCGGGCTGAAAGGCATGCGACCCACTTGGCTCAGGGGTGCGACCCACTTAAATTTTTGGCTGAATTTTCAACTTCCAGCTCAGATTTTCGGCCAGTTTGGACCAGTTTTGCTTGTGGATGAAATTTTTGGGTTTTCATGATGTAAATTTATGTTTGGTGTGTAACTTTGGCTTACTTTTATGTATTCTATAAGATTCACTCTCAAAAAAGTAAAAATCATGTAAATGGATCAGTTCCCACTCTTTTAGAGGCAAGTTGTTAGCTGCCTAGATTGTAGTTCCATGATTAGAATTTGTTGAAACTGATCCCTGAAGGAGGAATTCGACCCCTAGAGGTGGGGGAAGGGGTTAGAGTGATCTATATATTGTAATTTCTGAGACATTCTGCAGGTTGGACTCTTGGGAGACTTTTGGCACCATTGTACATATTTTTCATATTTTGGCTAAGGAAAGATCAGAGGTTTTGCGGCACTTGTTGGGATCCTTGTGGTGTTTTGTTCTTGATGATGTTTTCTCTCTGTTTACTGTAATTTTTTCATGTTTAATGTATGCCATTCCTTTCATATGCTTCTGAACTAAATTGAATGAGTAGATGAGGTTGAATCCATCGTTTACCGTGCTCTGCCTTTGAATTCATTTAGTTCTATATGTTTTCGACTGTTTGAAGAGGATCCAAGTTCTTCTTTGCCCTCTTCAGCTCCTCGTCGGTCTGATCTGTCCGTATATCCAATTAAAAGCATCAAGACAATCACCTACCTCGCCCCAACTCGAAATCTGCAAAGGTCTGACCTTATCCCCGGACCCAAAATTTGTTTTCCCATTTCTCCAGCGAAAACCCAAAAAATCAAAATCAAACTTACCTATCTCTTTACTAGCCTAAAATCAGCTCCTATCGTAAGTCATCTCGCACCCTATTGTTCATTTTATCGAGATTGACGGAGAGAGCCCTCTCCTGCCCTCGTAGGGCTAGCTACGAGGCTAAGCGTGGTTTGATGTAGCCTTGAGTTTTATCTCATTTCAGCCTGAGGTAGATTTGAGCGCTAACATAGTCTATGGTAAGAAGCCTCTACTTTTAGTTGAGTTTGAGTTCAATACTTTAACAATGGCAACTGAATTAAATCTATATCTATCAAATGCCCAAAAATAGAGGTTGCAACAACTAAATGGATTGGATGAGCTCAAAAGGAAAGCACTTCTTCACACAGAGGTAGTTCAGCTGCAAAAGAAGGTATGGCATGACAATAACATCAAAGAAAATACCTTCCAAGAAGTAGATTGGGCGTTGTTGTAGGATTCAAGGTTTGAAGGTTTCAAAGGAAAGCTGATGAAAAGATGGTTGTGACCTTGCACAGTGGAAAAATGTTTTATAATGACGTAGTTCAAATAAGAACCATATATGAGGAAGGAATCCCCTTGCTTGTCAATGGTCACAGACTTAAAATTTACAAAAAACCTTTGTCAAGGGCAGAGTTCATAAATTCAATAAGCACATAGGTATATGTGATGGGAAACTCGATAGTTTCCCACACCTCCTAAAAAAAGAAAAAAAAAAGAATAAATATCCCTGGGTGAAAACCTCTCTGAGGCACCCAAGGCAAGCTTATGGGTTGAAAACCTCAATGGAGGCAGCTCACTTGCTCAAAACAAAAGAGAAGAAAGAAGAAAAGAGAACAAATATCCATGCGTGAAAACCTCTCTGAGGTACCCAAGGCAATTCTATGGGTTGAAAACCTCCATGGAGGCATCCCACTTGCTTTAAACAAAAAAAAAAAGAGAGGAAAAAAAGACAGAAACAAAATTTACATATGCATATCTGTGTTTTATGTGTTTTCTATTTTGTAGTTCATTAATGATTTCTAGAAACATAGGGAAGCATTAATCTTATTTCCCTTCTTTTGTTTTACCGTCCATCCCATGATTCACTCCATTCATTTTCATAACTTCCTCCATCACCTCCATACACCACATTCCTCCATTCCTTAGCATAATGTAGCAAGGGATGCATTCATATTCTTTTCCATTCTTCTGTTTTACCATCCATCCCATCATTCACTCAATTAATTTTCATAACTTCCTCCATCACCTCCATACACCACATTTCTCCATTCCTCAACACAATGTAGCAAGTGAAGCAAGACACAGACTACTACAGACACGAGGGAATTCCTACAGCACAGACATTTGTTCATGAACAACAAGAAAAACAAGGGAGGAGCTCATGAAGCAGACCCCAAGAAAGGCAAGAGTGCCACCCATGGCATCTAGAGCACTCCCCACGCATCATCTACAATGGGAATGAAAATCAAGGAAATATTAGTGACTCACTCGGAAAGCTGCTCATTTAGTGAGCTTCTCACTCAGATAACAGAAAATAGAGAAGAACACAACATCTAAAAGGCTTGTCTCCTCAATACAGTTGCTACCAACGACTTGGAAATTCCAAGTAAACTCAGGTATAGCTTCTCACCCTTTGTTGTGCATCCATAATAGGAAGAAATAATTAAATTTAGAGACTTAGAGTTTAAGGGGCAGAAAGGTGTCCAGTTAGTTTGACCACCATCGTGAATTATGAATAGGGAGAACTGAAAAGTCACACCACCTGGGTATGCAAAAGAAAATAATTTAAATCAAGTGGAGTAGAGGAGAACAAGGGGAGGAAACATGCAGTCCATCATGAATTAACAAGGAGAAGGAAAAAAATGTCTACAACAGAAACTAGAGCTTAGTTGAGGTAAATAAGCGCTCCAAAATTAGTTGTGCAATCTAATAAAAGGAGACCCCGTCTCATCCAAACTAGTAAATTAAAAAATTTTAAGGGGAGAGAGACCGCCGGAAGCCGCAGAACAGCAGTACCAAGAGTGGGCTACATATTTGAATAGCGCGCAACGACAACAACAAAACAACGTCAGCCTACCCATGGCTTGTTCCTCTCTCATAAATATGAATAGGGAAGCTTTTATAGAAACCCAAAAAAAGGCAGGATTCCACTCCTAGCCTTAAAGAAGAGCCAGAAGAAGAAACATAACAGGAAGAAGAAGAAGAAGAAGAAGAGACAAAGGGCCAAGGAAAAACTGAAGAGATGGCCATAGACGTCATAGAGATAGCAGAATGTGGGCAAGAAACAAACTCACAACACAACACCACATCCCCTCAATACAAAGAGGTAGTTGCCACCGTAGCTTGTCTAAGCGCAAAGAGAAAAAGACAGACCTCTATGTATTTAAAAGCTGACAAGTGTTAGAGAGAGACATAAAATCCTACCATGAGACTAATTATCATTGAAGAATGACCAAGGGAGGAGGAAAGAATTGAAGAAATATTTCTGAAAGAGCAGCTACAGAAGGCACATGCATAGAATGTAGCACTGAAGCAGGAATTACAGAAAAAATGGCAGCAAGTAGCCACCATGGCAGACTTATGCATAGAAGCCCTTCAACACAGATTCCCTTTTGACTCATATGATGTGTACCTCAAGGAATAATGGCTCCTATTTCAAATCAAAACTCTAGCATGCCATGGATCACTATCTTTCCAAGATTGTAGGCAATTCATGAATTTCTACAAGCAAGCTAACATGGTTGATCTGGAAAATATGGAAGAGTTTTATGTGCATAAAATTGTGCTGACAAATATGGATACTTGGGACCCCAATCCTACAATGGGGGATATGTATTTTATGGCTCTAATATCTTGGATGATGAATAAGTACACTAGAGCAAAAGAAATATGGAGAGTGATGGGAAGAAGAAGCAGAGAACCCTTATATATCAAACCAGAATTGTTCAGCCCAAGAGGAGTCATCCCTAACCGTTGAGAAATTGAAAGGGACCTTGCACTGTTTGAAAGCTACCTTCAGACCCAAACCCAGGTGATAGGCCACTTTGATGATGTTTCTAGGAAGAAAGAAGATGAGTGCATTATGGCTAGCCAGAGGAGATGGAACCTCCCTCACAACCTCAAGAATAGGGAGTACCATACTCCAGAAAGACTGAGGGGTGCATTGGAAAGGAAACCATTATACAAGAGGGCCATGCAGGCTAAAAAGATCCAATGGTTGGGACTAAACCTCAACCCACCATTGTTGCTGGGGTTGAATGATGAAAAGGACACATATGCACAAGATAGAGAATGGGAGAATGCAGAAAAGAATAATGGTTTTTACCCCCTTGGGGAAACTTCCCTTCGCTTCTCTTTTAGTAAAAACAGTAAAAAACATTAGAAACCACATATTTTCCATTTGGACTTACCATCACTCCTCATCGCATATTGCATAATTTTCCCGTTTCCTTTAAGACTTACCGCTTCCAAACACTGATTGCAATATTCCGATCGCGCTATGCCACTGGTCCCACCGCCACATCACCCATCACAATCGCACTTCACACATTTTCCTCGTTTCTTCAAGACTTACCGCTTTCAAGCGCTGATTCTGATATTGTGATTGCGCTCCACCGCTAGTCCCACTGCCATGTCACCCGTCGCAATCAAACTTTGCACCTTTTCCTTATTTCTTTAAGACTTACCGCTTTCAAACGCCGATTTTGATATTGTGATCATGCTCCGATGCCGATCCCACTGCCATGTCACCCATCACAACCGCACTTCACAACTTTTCCTTATTTCTTTAAGAATTACCACTCCAAACGTCGATTCTGAACTACGCCGCATCACAAATCACCTTTCGTAGTTTTTGTTTTGTTCATGTTAACCTTTACCGCTCCAACCTTGTGACATTGTGATTGGTATATTGCAGATCGCATATTGCACTTCTATCCACCAATCATAACTCCGCCATCGCATATTTCAATCATTCCGCTCAACAAGCATCTTGGTGCCATATCATAAGGTTTTATAAGGATTAAACCCCCACTTTCCACTCCTAAGCCCTGTTTCATGTGTTAAGCCCTCCGTTAGCCTCTTTAGCACTTTTCTTTCCTACAAGCTGCAAAATCAACACTTTTTCAATTAGAATTAAGTCATGGGTAGCTTAGTTGCATGGGTAGAAGCATGGTAGATAGACCATAGGATAAATAGAGTGCATTTAGTCGTTTGGCCAAGTTAAGTGTGGTTTAGAATTAGTTTCCTTTCTGCCATTCATTCTCGGCAAGTTAAATTAGTTTCCTTTCTTTCATTTATTTTCTGCAAATTGAATTAGTTTCATTCTTCTCATTTCTTTTCAGAAATTTAGTTTAGTTTCCTTTCTATCATTTTCTTCTAGAAATTTACTTTCGAGTTCTTATCATAGTTTAAAAAAATAGCTCCCTTTCGTAAAGCATAAGAGGATGACATAAACATATTGCATCTGCTGTCTATATAGCACTGTCACCTCCAAGTTTGTATGAACCCCGAGTTGATAAATTAAAGTAGGGCAACCCCTGGGAGTTGCAACACTCTTGGTGCAATACCAGGACTCACCAAGATGCATATAGGATTTTCATTATTTTCATGATTTAAGAGATTTCTTGGAGTAGCATTTCCTCGTTTGCCCAAAAGACTCTTCAACACCCTTATTTTGTGAGCTAGTAGGTCCTGTTAGCACATGGATTAGCATATGATGAAATTTTATAATGAAAAAACAAAAACAAGAGATATATTTTAAAGAAATAAATGAAATTTGCAAGAAGAAAACAATTTCAAAGAAAAATTGATCATGTCATCGGACACCTCATGCTACTAATATCCTTTTTTCACCAAGTTATATATTCATCATGAGAGTCTCCCTGTTCCATGAATGAAAATAAGATTGCATAAAATAACTAGGAAAACAAAATTATCAAAGACTATTCCATTTAGCATCTCCTAAAAAGAAATGCCAAAAATGTTGGTCAATTTAATTCCTTAAATTATAGATATTAAATTATGTGTCTGCATGTGATGTATGGTGTGTCTATAGGCCAAATGTGGTAGAGCACCAGCAAAATTTATCAGCGATTTGAGTTTCCGCATCATGTAGGAGTTGGCATTGTAGTGCAGCATCAAAGAAATCATGGGAGGAGTTGTCCTCGTTCGTTCTGGAGATTTCACCTGCATCTGAGGGATAAAGCAATTACATTACTACCAAATAAAATTTTAAATGCAAGCAAGGAATGGAAACGTAATGAGAAATGATGACCACTATGTCTACATATAAAGCTCATGCTTTAGAAGTTACAAGCTTGTCAAACTAATTGAACAAAACGTCTATTCATCCTTGAGGTTTGCAATATGTATCATTGTAATTCAATGCTCAATATCACTCCTGCAAATATGTAATAGTTGTAAGAAACAAAACATTCAATGATCGTAGCAATAAAAAAATAGTGTATTCAAGGGAAACAACCTATATTTTAGTTATGAATTCAAAGAATAAAACAAGCTCAAAAACAACTAAGCTATACTATGTTATGGAGAGGAAAGGAAGGGGCATTATGGATTGAGTTGGTGTGCCCTAAAATTGGTTTCACACTACCTAAGAGACTATATAATCAAAATTAATTTTCACATCCGAGACTATCAAAAGCCAACACCAACAGTTTCATTAATCTAGCTAGAAATAATGTCAGAGTTACATAATTTCCATCAAGATTTTCCCAATGATCTGATCTGGGTTCCTTCAGCTACCAAAATTATCCAAGATATTTTAATTCTACGATGTTAGAAGAATTGTGTTTAAAATAGCATAAAGAACCACATTTGCATGCTTAAACAAGAGGAAACATAATGAAGATCGAGAAATCAAGAACATGGCACATGTTAGGTCCCTATATTACTAGTATAGTCCCTTATTGTTGTTAGTGTAACCCCCTTATTTTTATTGTTGTACTCCTGTAACCCCCATATTGTTATTATTGTGCCCTTATATTATTATTGTTAGGTCGGCTAGGATTACATTGTGGCCCCACTAGGATTATATTAGGCCCCATGGAGTCCTATATATATAAAGGGGGTTTTGTCATTTGTATCATCCAAGAATTGTTCATTCATGTAATGTATTGGAGGTTGCCCCCTCGAAGTGGCTTATTTCTAAGGCGTTGATATCTCTTTTATTTTATTTTTGGAGCTGGTTTCACAACATTTGGTATCAGAGCTTTTGATTCTAGGGTTTCGTTGCTCCAAACATGTCATCGTGGAATTTTCACTATAAAGTTTTTTATATGAAGGTTCAGAAGCTAAAGGTTTTAGAGGGCGAAGCCAAAATCCTGAGGAGGATCATCGCAAAATTTTAGATCTTGGTTCGCAAAATTTTCAGAGATATGATCTATGCAAGTTAGGGATTTTTGAAGGCTCCCAAATTTAATCCAAACAGGTCATCGTGTCATGTTCGCTATAAGTTTTTTTTCTACGAAGGTTCAGAAGCTGATATTTGTAAAGCGCAAAGCCTAAATCCCGAGGAACATCTTCGCAAAATTTAAGAGCTTGGTTTTCAATAGTTTTCGCGATATGATCTATGGAATTTAGGGCTTTTTCAGGCTTCCAAATTTCATCTCAAAGAGGTGATTGTGGGAAAATATTCATAACTCTCTCTCTGAGCATCGAATTGAAATTTTGTAAAAAGTGGCCATAAGTACACGGACTATGGTTTTTTTTCTATTAATTTTAGAGCCAAAGGGGCAAACAGTGACACATAGAAAGTCATACACATTTGCTCTACTGAACCAGTCCATAATTAGGTCATGGTGGGAGATTGGACATAACTTTGTCTTGAAGAATCAAAATTAGGTCATACCTGTGGCATGCGAAGGAGGATTCAAAGAGCTACCTCAGAGGAAAAATTTAGATATTGAAGATCTGAAAACACAAAGATAATTTAGTTTCAATATCCAGCTCCTCAAAAGTAAGAAAAAGGTGTGTATTTGTTTCTGAATTGGATAATTTTGTGTAAAAAATCAGTTTGAAGTGATTCCAAGGGCCTATTGAGCATATATTTTAGTATTAGGTTCTGAAATGCCTCCTAAAATTAATTCAACACCCATTAAGCCCTCAGAATACTCTACTATGGCTCATGAAGATGAAGAATTGTAACATGATCTATATCAAAATTACAAGAGCGAGTGCACCAAATTTCGTTCTCGCAAAGAGCAGTAAAAAATGAATGGAAGTTTTAAAGAAAGGCGTGGAAGCGAGGATGGATGGTTTGAAGAAAGGCATGGAAACTAACATGGATGGAATCGAAGCTAAGATGGAGGACATGGAAGAAAAAATGAAAGACAACATGGAAAACATGAATAATGGTCTAAAAGCAGACATCGAAGGTTTGACAAAGTTGATACAAGAAATTGTTAGAAAATTATATATTATGGAGCAATGCAACACATAAAATATGCAGAAAATACAAGCACACAAAACACATAAAACCAGAGAGACACAGATATACGTGGTTCACCTAGTTTGGGCTATGGCCCACTCCCGGGGGTCAGCCTAGTTCCGTTCTTCATTATCCAAAAATGAAGAGACAAAACCTATGCTAGAGATCTGCACTCAGAAGATCTTTTCTCTCACAATCTCCCTATCTATTTCTCGCTCTGAGAATACACACGTTACACAGCCGCAATACAATACCCTCATAAAAGCGAGGGGTCGCCTTCTAGGAAAAAAAAAACCCTAAACTAAACATAACTTCTACCATCAGATCATCTGCCTAATGAACGGCCCAGATTGACTTGAAATTACTATACTTTTACAAGAATGCATATTCCAGCATTTCCAGGCGCCGCCCTCAAAACTCCCTTCCGCGCCTGTGTATCCACGCCCTCAAAACCCCGAGCCGTGGGGTCATAGCCCCCTCAGACCTGCGGGGACAAGGCCCCCGCCGTAAGGGTGCAGCGCTTTCCGGGGTATATCTGCCTAAAACAAGGATCTTGAAATTAGGAAGAAAATCGTGCTCCACACCCAACAATCTCCCACTTGGAGACTGGGACAGCAACCTCCACCATATCATTTGCTATACAATGACTCTCTTTAGACTTGGTTGTTTCTCATCTTCATCATTATCCTTGAAAACCAATTGAAACTGAGCACATTCTTAGTTTCTCCCTGGCTACAACTTTTGTTAGCATATCTGCAGGATTCTGGCTAATGTGTACCTTTTCCAGCTTCAACTCTCCGTCTTCCAATACTGACCGTATGAAATGGTAGTTGATATGTATGTGCTTAGTCCTGGAATTAAATGCTAAGTTCTTTGCAATATGAATGGCACTTTGGCTATCATTGTATAATGTGCTCACATCATGCTTCTCACCCAATTCACCCATAAGCCTTTGTAACCAAATCATTTATTTACTAGCCTCTGTAGCAGCAACATACTCTGCTTCTGGTGTTGAAAGTGCAACAACACTTTGGATTTTTGAAACCCAACTGACAGCTATTCCACCTACGTAAATACATATCCCTGTAGCTATCTTCATTGTTTTGTATCTCGATAAGCAAGCACAATGGGTCAAGTGGTTACCTCGCTAAATGGTGGAACACTTCCTTCCATACTCATAAAGAAAATGAATCCATTTATGGCACTTTATGGATATCATCCACCATCCATCACATCTTATTTAAGGGAAAATTCTAGGGTTCAAGCAGTGGAGGATCACATCGAGCATCAACAAGAAGTTCTCCAACTCTTAAAGGATAACCTAAATTTGGCACAAAATCGAATGAAACAACAGACAGATCAACATCACAGTGAGAGAAGTTTTGATGTGGGAGACTGTGTATTTTTACAGCTACAACCATACAAACAAATGTCCCTCAAGCAAGCTAAGAAGGATAATAAATTATCGCCAAAGTACTATGGTCCTTACAAGGTTTTGCAAAAGATTGGTACTATGGCATACAAATTGGAGCTTCTTGCTTCTTCACGAGTGCATCCTGTTTTCCATGTTTCATGCTTAAAAAAGGTTATAGGGGACAAACTTCCAGTTCAAACAATATTGCCAAAACTTGATGAGGAAGGAAAAACCATATTGGAACCTGAAGCAGTCACAGAAACAAGAACTGGACACCTACGAAGTCGATAAATTTCAGAGTATCTCATCAAATGGAACAACTTACCCACTGAAGATTCTACAGGATGAGAATTTTATACAAAAGCACTCGGAGCTACTCAAGCATTGAGGACAACACTTTTTTGAAGGAGAGGAGCATGTTAGGTCCCTATATTACTAGTATAGTCCCTTACTCTTGTTAGTGTAACCCCCTTATTGTTATTGTTGTACACCTATAACCCCCATATTGTTATTATTGTGCCCTTAAATTATTATTGTTAGGTCGGCTAGGACTACATTGTGGCCCCACTAGGATTACATTGGGCCCCATGGAGTCCTATATATAGAAAGGAGGTTTTGTCATTTGTATCATCCAAGAATTTTTGATTCATGTAATGTATTGGAGGTTGCCCCCTCGAACTGGCTTATTTGATAATGGAGTTCACCTAGTGTGGATTACGTCTCTAGGTCTCGTGTCAAGATAGTGCAGGCCGCTTCATATAATGTTGTAAGTGATGATGATGTATATGGAATATTCTTTGTCATAACAAGGACATATACCCTTAAACATAGTATATTATCTCTCCACGAGACGTTCTCCCTATAGGAACTCTCATTCAAGAAGAAGGGCTTCGCTTCAACATGACAAGCTAATACAATACCACAATAATGTGGCAAAAAATTTCACAATATCACAATATTGTGATAGCAATCATCCCTCAACATAGTGTCAAATAGGCATCTCACGAATAATACACTATCACAACATTCATAACATTTTTTTAATACCAGCACTGTGGGGTGGTGGGTTCGTTGGGCTTGTCCTAACCTATTTTTTTTATAAACTTTTAATATAACCACCCAACCTTTTTTAAATTTTCCGAAATAAGGGGTCAGTCGGAAAATTAACTAGGCAACAATTTCGCCCATCTCGGTGGCCAGTTTATGTGCACCAAGTCTCGATTTATTTGTAGGACCATTAATCCTGGCTTGCATGCCCCCTTTGACCAAAACTTTGACTATCCCTATCTCCTTCATACGTGCTTAGATTGGAGTGTCATTTGCACAGTTGGAATGAGGGTGACGAGCACTTCAATTTGGTTATAGTTTGAGAGCAATTTGGCGATTTTGAATTTTGAGCTATTGTAAGCCCTGTTTGACCTATGAGCATGTCTGGAGCCACCTAGATCATGATAAAACCTTGAACTATAGAGAATATAAATTGGAAACATATATATTCTCTTACAACCTTTTACAACCTTTATAACTCCCTCCTCTATTCTCTATCCATAAATTGATACCAAGGAGAAATGGGGAAAATTAAAACCAATTCCCAAAATATGAACAACCAAAATTTGGACAGATTACAATATATTGTCTTTGTTTCCTTTTGGTATATATTGGTTGGGAAAAAAACTCAATATCTTATTAAATATGAATTTTATAACATAAACATATCTTAAATTAACTTGATCTGATTCCTTTGCTCACTAAATGCTTTATTTTGGACGTGCTTTGGGAATGGTAGCAACAAAAAACACCTCTTAAAACAACCATGTGTATCTCTCAATCCGCATATTTTGTAGGGAACCCACTCATGAGTCACCTAATTGGGGATGTTCTACACAAAACCTATGCCATTTCACAAATTCATCTTCATTATTCTAAAAATGGTGTCTAAATTTTGTGATTCATTTATTCTTAGCACAAGTTGAATGAAATGTTTATCATGAGATGGAGGTATATGGAATCAATTTATGTAAAATCTAGATAAAATGAAACCACGTCAATGCTCCTTAATCATAAATTCCCATCATGTGCTAAGGTGGCGGGCTTAGCCCCTAAGGGACCCTTATCAATGTCATTCATGCCCCTATGGGGAAATAAAATATCTTAATATCAATATTTTTATTTTTCGTTTTTCATTATATTACATATTTTTTTAAACATCATATTATATAGTTTCTATTTAGATTGGTTAAAAATGTTTAATATACTTCTTTTTTTTATGTGATGATGATTAACATGTATTAAGCTTGAAATTAGTTTATTGCACTTTATATAGGAAAATGATTGTTTGAATTTCCTTAAATTTTGATTTTACTCTTGAAAAATATTAAAATAAATGTTCCTATATCATTATAGTTTTGTCGAGTTAAAAGATTAAGAAGGTTGATAAGTTGGGATTTAAATTAGATAGAGATTGGACATTTTAAGAGAGATTTTTTTCATATTCAACCCTCTTACATATCTTAATTTTGAAGGTTCAAGCTCACTAGAATTTATTCTTAGTTTAGTAATGTGAATTTTCTTCTTTACACCAATAAAAGGTCACATGAAAGAATTGAACTCTAGTAACAACATTTCTCATAATCATCCTCACTAAACTCAATCAACATAAGTCAATTGGTTCTTATTGAAATACCTCTTAATTTAAATTATTTGTTTTGGTGGACTTGCAATTTTTTGGATATCTAGTGGGTTGAATTATATATCCACAAAATGCTGATCCACATCAAACTATAACATTTCTTCATATTAAGATTTTTATTTAAACAACTTAATTTCATTATTTGTTTAAAATATATATAAATTTATGATTTTGCCCTCTATTCTAATTTTTATTTTAATTTTTCCATTCACTATTTTTTTTAATATGATAACATAAGTTATTTATTCAACATTATTAAATTAAAATTTATATTTTATTATATATTATAATTTTCTAAAGTTTATAAAATTTCTAAATTTGAAAATAAAAACAAAAATAAATATTAAAAAGTTTAGTTCTAGTGGTGCAATTCAATTGGTGATTGAAATAATGTGAGTGTTGAGAAAACATTCAAGGTTCAAATCTCGATATTGTAACAAGGTCCTTGTTGTAAAGAGGTTTATTAAAATATATATCTAAATTAAATATATTCAATTTTTTTCACTTTTCAAAGAAAAACTCATTATTTTATTTTTAATAAAAATAGATATTAACAAACATTTAATTTTCAATTTTTTACATGATTGAAAAAAAACATTGTTTTATTTTTAATGAAAATAGATATCCACACACATCTAATTTTAAGGACCACTCATAGGAAGAAATTCTTACTAACTCCATCTAAATTCCTTAACTTTAAGTTGTAGTTTTGATCATTTGAAAATTCTATACATTAATTTTTTTGTTGCAATTTCAATAAAGTGTTTAGAAAATAATTTTTAAGAAATATAAGATTTTATCTTAATTAAAATGGTGTTATTATTTTAAGATTTGTATAAAGCAAATTATAATCATAATTAATAGTTCCATAGACATTAAATATATATGGTGTTTAAATATATATGTTTATTTATTTTAGTGAAAAAAGTATTTTTGCAAATTTAAATCTATGAAGTGTAGAATTGTATGTGGCTCTATTCACTTCTCTTATTTAATTTAACTAGATAAGGACTTTTTGTAAATAAATAATACTTGTTCTAGTTTTTATTAAAATAAAAAATTAAAGATTGAGGTTAAATTTTATAGAGGCGTAGAATTGTATGTGGCTCTATTCACTTTGCTTATTTAATTTACCTAGATAAAGATTTTTTGTAAATAATACTTAGTATAGTTTTTATTAAAGGTCGAGGTTAAATTTATAGATAAACCCTGAGGAGAGAAATTAAATTAGGATATCACTAAATTTTAAATTATTTTATTTTATTAAGAAAATTTTAAATTAAGAAATGTTTCAAAAATTGAGAATTTATATTATAAGAAAATAAAGATTATAAGATTTGAAATATTGAAAAACTATTGTTATAGAAATTTGTGTGTTAAATTAGTAGAGTTTATTGTTATAGAAATTTGTGTGTTAAATTATTAGAGTTTATTGCTGTTATAGAAATTTATATGTTAAATTTTTAGAGTTTGCATGGAGGGAAAATTTAGTTGGAGAATAAATGCATAAATTTGTAAAAATTGAGAAAAAAGAATGACTTATATATTCAATAATGATGAAAAAATTAAATGCATAACCCAATTAAATTTAAATTAAGTTTGTACTAAAACTAACTAAATCTAAATTAAAAAATAATAATAATAAAAAAGAAAACAAAAACATTTAAATTTTATTATTTCTCAAGTGTATGTAAACACTTAAATAAGCCTACACTAAATTAAAACTTAATTTATTTCTTAAGTGCATGTAAACAGTTAAAAAATAGGATTTAAATAGTATTAAAAACATTTAAAATTTAAAATATATTTAAATGGTATTAAAAATATTTAAATTTTATTACTTCTTAACTGTATGTAAACACTTAAATAAGCTTACACTAAGTTAAAGTTAACTTATTTCTTAATTGCATATAAGCACTTAAATATATTACATATTTAAATAATATTTAAATTTTATTATTTCTTAACTGTAGGTAAGAACTAAATTAAGCCTAACTGCATCTGCATCTAAACATGCACTAAAGCTAACTGCATCTCCATCTAAACATGCACTAAAGCTAAGCACTGTTGTTTAAATTTGATTAGTTCTTAGAAACTTTACATCATATATAAATCAGGGATTTAAATGTAAATCCACAATTGAGCTGTGAAGTCCCAGAGGAGGGTTGGCAGTTGGCACCCAAAGCTATGATAGTGGTTATGTATTTGAATTCTTTTCTCACGAAAACTTAACTATTCATGTGCATGTTTCTGTACAATTTCGTGCATGTTAATAGTTTTGTTTCCGTGAAAAAGGAATTCAAACACAAAACCACAATCATGGCCTTGGCATTTATATGAAGGCTACATTATGTAGAAGTCCCAGAGGAGAGCGTATTTGAATTCTTTTGCATAATCTGTAGTGACAAGAAAGACATTGCATAATCCGTGTTGAAAAGGAAGTGTAATCCAGATACAAGATTTTCGATTTTCGTGGTAATCCAGATACAATAATGATTGTCGAAACTCATCTTTGTTGAGGTGGAAAATTTTCAGGAATTTTCAGAATCCATGGTGTTGAGATTGCAGGTTGCATTCTCCGTGTGGTAAAGATTTTTAAGAAATTTTCATGCTCAATGCTAATCCCAAGGAAATATTCAAGGCGATGTAAGCGTTTATAGCCTGATTTTCAAGGCTAATCCTAAGGCTATTTGTGTTCTGTTGATTGCCTAATTCAGATAGAGTCGACTGGAAGGTGAATTTCAATGGATTTGAAGGTGATTTGATCAAATACAAACATCCAGAGCCAAATTGAAAAAGTAAAGGCGCAAAATCCTTGGCCCCTGATCCAACTCCTTTATCATCGACCTCAACAATTCGAGAATACAATTAGTGGATCACATTATTATGAATTCTTAGATCTAGTTAAATGTTAGATCCTGCCAAACTGAAAGCCATTTACAGACCTGCAGCTATAATCTAAGAAACTTATATTCAAACGTGAAACTTACCTATACAAACAAATTTGTGCCCAACCCTGATTCAAACGTGAAACTTACCTATACAAACAAATTTGTGCCCAACCCTGATTCAACATTTCATAGGCATAATATGCAGCCTTCAGACATAATCAAATGTTCTATTAATGAATCAAAATCAAATATAACACAAAATCCACAGCAATATAAATTTTCTTATGAATGTGCCCTTCAAATGATGGGCAGAAAAACCTAAAAACAGATCAATTCACAGAGTCTATTCAGTAAATATCGTTAACTAAAAAAGCCCTTGAATCAAGTAACATTCCAGAGTATTGTACTAAATATAAGGGAAAATGTTTGACATCCAGATACTATATATTTTGGTTAAATGGTAAATCTTAATTATGATGAATTGTCTCAAATAATTAACCCAATCCAAGTCCCACAGATCTCCAAACAAATCAGTAACAGGAATTTTTGTGTTATTCATTTTCATTCATTACAGATGACAAGAAATAGTCTACTTCATTAATATTTTCATTAATATACGCAATGTGTATATAAATTCTATTTTTAAATTCCATTGTGTATATATCAATTCTGCCTTAAATTCCATTATATTGTCTTGCTTGCCAAATCTATGTATGTATTGGTAAATTGATGGTGAAGCAAATTTCTAGATAGATATCCCTTTGAATTCATTTATGATGTTAACACAAATAGGTCAAGGGTCTTTTTCAGTGCATTGATTGTGATTCATCAGATAAATTCAATTGTATTTTTCTTCATGGGCATCGGTTTTTGGAGAATTATTTCTCGACTTTTCTGCAGATTTTTCTATTCGAGAAAATTAATAGTTGAGAGCTATTAATTTATTTGTCATATTTTAATGAACTGCAATTAAGGTTAGAGCTCTCGATTGTCTGAAATTTTCTTGGTTGTAAAGACTGAAATTTGTATTTAATTGAACAATAACATTCATATATAGCATATTGGTAGGAAGAAAAAAGGGTAACACAGCTGATAACCACCGTAAATAACCTTTTCTTATCTTTATGTCACAAAGGATAATATATGTAACTATAATGGAATATCAGATAATGCATGTTGTTACTTGCTAAAAGAAAGACCAATTATACTCCCACAAGAGGGGACTAGGCTCCAAATTATTGTAAAATAGATAATTGCAAGGTTCATCTGATTGAATCACAGTTTCCTCCACTTTAGGCCTGAAATTGCATTCAAGCCGAGGGTCACGAGCTTTAACGTTGGAGAATCCTATGGAATCAATATTTTGTTGGCTCTCAATGGTGCTGGGGCTGTCCATGTCCAAAACAGAACTTCCTTCACTTCCAATGCTCGAAGGCCCTTCATTATTATTCTCCTTGTTTGCACAATCAACTTTGGTTGCAGACATCATGAGAATGGACAAGTCTTGATCCTGCTTCTGTAATTTGGAAGAATTAGCCTGAAATTTCTGGTCATGGCAGCTCTGTGATTTATTGTTTAGACGTTCGATCTGAAGAACACAGATTATCAGTTTGCTGAAAACAAATGACACAATTGGATAAATCTAGTTTTGAAAAAGCTTTATGTAACTTAAGGCAGGCATATTGATGGGAGTTACCCACACTCTTATTCAAAACACCTTATGCAAAAACACATGCATGATATAAATAGGAACAAAATGCAATTTCCTACCATGGCCTGGAGATTGTTATTTTCTTCCATAAGGTTATCATAATTTTTCTTCAGAGAATCATAGTCATGCTTGAGAACAATTCTAAAGTAATGATTGGGAATACTCCCCTGAAAAATTCTAACCAGAATTATTGAATTATGCTTCGAAAAAGTGATATCTATTCCAAGAACTTAACACTTCAAGAATGTGAATTATTTCAATACTCTGAACTGGACAGTATAGTGAGTGGTCTGGATTACTTTAGTCACTCTGGACAAATCTGACTCCTTTAAGACTTCTTTAATGTTACCAAAAGTCGAGCCCTAGGTTTCCTTGCACGTTACATGTTAGTTCAATGTTTTAGAGAATTCTGATACTTGTTAGAAAATCTCTTAAAGGGGTTGCCTAGAACTGTAGAAGGGTTGTCTATGCTAAACTCTTCTGGAAAAATTGATTTGAAACTCTTCTGGAAAAACTTATTTATACTGCAATTAAGCGTGATGTAAAGAGTTTTATTTAGAAAATAATGGAAATAAATAACAGAATTTTTTTCAAGATCATGATAAATTCGGTAGATATTTTTTATAACTTGAGTTATAGTTGTCAAACATTAAGATTTTGGGTGTCATAAAAGTTTTTGACATGATATGATGCCAAATCTATTTCCACCATTAAAAAAAAAAACTATTGAAACTCATTAACATTTTGTTCTTAATTTCTTTTTACCAAATTCCAGCCAAAAATTTACAGACCTAGCTAATTTGTGGCGTGGTTCCAACTCCCATCCCATATCAATATTTTTGGGTTAGTTGAGAATCTTACAAAAACTCAAACATAACTATGACAGGGTAACGTAACTATAGGTTGAAATTTTTGAATTAGCCTAACTATGGGTTGAAATTTTAGCCTAACTATGGGTTGAACTTTTAGTGATTCAAAAATCATAATTATGAAATTGTAGTGATTTATAAATATAATTATAAGTTTTGAATAAACTACTCGTAGTCTAACTTTGGTTGAAATTTTAAGATTTTTTCTTCTATACCACTATTTCCTATGTTACTGCTTTACAGCATTTCCTTTGCAACATATGGTGCAATTGCTAGTTTTACATGTAGCTAAGATGTTTAGGGTTTTAATATAAGGAGTTTGATCTCTAAGCATGAAAAGATAATTTTTAGCTTTTAAGATTTGGTAAATTTTTACATAGCACTTGATTACATACCACACCATAAAATAGCACTTGATTACATAACACACTATAACGCTAACGGATTAGGTGTCCAACACAATATAGTTGCATCTTAACCAAGTATCTAGTAAGTATGGAGAGGGATGAAATCTTTGAGGTGGAAACATCTTTTAAATTGAAAAACATGAATAATGAGGTTTTTAGTATTAGGGGAGTGCACAAGAATACTCACTTAAGAGTTCACAAGGCTTGAAGAGAATGCAACAATATTTTAAGATTTTTATAAAGTAAATAATAATCATAATTAATCATTCCATGGCCATTTAAAAATATATGGTGTTTAGATATATGTTTATTTATTTCAGTGAAAGGACTTTTTGCAAACTTAAGTGTAGAATTTTTTGTGGCTCTATTGATTTAAAGAGGTGTGCTTATTTAATTTCACTAGATAAGGACTTTTTGTAAATAATACTTGGTCTAGTTTTAATTAAAGTTTAAGGTTAAACTTTATAGAGACAACCTAAATATAGAAATTAAGTTAGGAAATCATTAAATTTTAAATAATTTTACTCAGTATAGTTTTTATTAAAGTTTGAGGTTAAACTTTATAGAGACAATCAATTAAATTATGAAATCACTAAATTTTAAATTATTTTATTTTATTAATAAAATTTTAATTCAAGAAATGTTTGAGAATTGATATTATAAATAAAATATAAAATGCAAAAAATTATAAGATTTGAAATATTGAGAAACTTAGGTTATAGAAATTTGTTTGTTAAATTATTATAGTTTACTTTGTTATAGAAATTTGTATGTTAAACTATTAGTGTTTAAAAATCTAGTTGGAGATAATTGCGTAAATTTGTAAGAAATAAGAAAAAAAAAATGGAAAAGAGAATGACTTATATATTCAATAGTGGTGCAAGAATTAAGTACATAACCCAACTAAATTAAGCTTAAGTTGAGCATTAAAGCTAACTAAATCTGAGTAGTGTTAGAAATAAATAGAAAAACAAAAAGGCACATTTAAATTTTATTATTTCTTAACTGCATCCAAACACTTAATTATTTAAATTTTATTGTTTCTTAACTATATGTAAACACTTAAATTAAGCTTACACTAAATTCAACTTAGCTTATTTCTTAACTTCGAGTGTTAGCACTCCACCAAAGGAGGCGAGCAAAGGTAACCACAGACCACTTTGACCTAGTAGCTAGCTCTACTAGGCTCATAGGGCTCTCTCAATGAGATCACAGTCAATTGAGTGGAGTGTAAATGATATTAGGCTAGGTATGTTTAGATCAGTGTTTGGTTGATTTTATTTTTTTGATGGATGGTCGTTTAGGTCTAGGAGGACTAGGTCAGGTCTCTGAAAATCATATTTGCAGAGATGTAATGGAGCAAGGTAGGCACACATTTTAGAACTTTAAAGGTATATTTTTGTATATGGTAGATTGATAGGGTTTCAAAACGAGCATGAATCTCATGAATTCGTTTATATCAGAAGAATATGAACAAAAATTTGAAAGCTTCTCCAAAACAGAGCATTTAATCAATGAATTTTGTTTATCATCTTATAAATCAAACACATGAAGCATGGAAATGGAAATTGAAGGTACAATACATTCAAACATATGATCATAGAGGTAAAAACACTGCGAAATCACATTACACATGAGTTCCACCACAATAGCTGCAAATTATGTCTATTAGTTCCTGCCAAATTCACAAATACACTAGTATTCCAAAGCTCAATTCTAAAACATCCAACCTTTGAAAATGATTACAAAGTTCCTCATATAGTCACTTATGTTGAAATCCTCCCTTGGAGGTCCAATTTCCAGCAAGAAAAGCCAAATACATGCATCGATTACAAAGTTCCTCATATAGTCACTTAGGTCGAAATCCTCCCTTGGAGGTCGAATTTCTAGCAAGAAAAGCCAAATACATGCATCTATCCACTGTCTACTCCATACAAGGTAGGTTACTCAACCAATTCCTCCTTTTGCTAACCATCATGAGACATTTCCTCAAAGCAATAAATGGAGGATAAGACACCTACGTAACCCTATTTTACCCATTTACAGTTTACTTTAACCCCTTACATTTATTTAATGTTATCCATTTACTTTTACAAAAGTGAAACTGAAAATTGCCAAAAATTACATACTAAAATTTCATGAAAATTTATCAGAAATTGCATATGTGCAACGAGCTATTGGAGGCCATTTTTAGGTGCCTTACTAAAGTCCAAATTAAAATATGAGACCTGTTCTAGAAATATGACAGAGTGTAGATGTCGTTTGAGTATTTAAAATCCAAAATGATGAATTTTTGGCTGAGATATGGCCATTTTCCCAATGTGTCTATATGTGCGGCGTCATGCGCAGCGTAGTGTTCTTGTGTGCAGCGTGCTTGGGAAAAATGACTTATGGAGGCCATCCCGAGGTCCAAATAGTGATATGAAAGTACCATTGGAAATATTACGATTTTGGCTACACAATGGAATAATTAAGCACTGCAAACACCTTCTCCAAACCCGTGAAAAACTACCTTGAAGTCAAGATATCTAGAAGTGCAGAAAACCTCATGTGGAAATTGTATTTTTGGTATTTCTCCAAAATCATAATACTTGTGTATAAACTGAAGGAGGTTTTTGTTCCTTCATATATGATGGAAAAAAACCTCTTTCACCTTGGAAAATTCATCTATATTTGGTCATAAGCACATTTTGAAGCAAAATTGTTCATGTGTGCACTCTAAACCCTAGGCAGTCCAAAACTTAGAAAGGTAAAGTTACGATTCCTTGGAATTTAGAATTGCTTGGAAAGTGGAGACGACATCATATCATGTGTGTTGAGTGGTTCATATCCTGTCATTTGGCCTCCCTTGTTGTAAGGCATCTTATCTCCCTCCATATGTATTTTGCAAGGGGAAAACTCTAATTGTGAAAAACAGGGGAATGGAGAAATGGAGTAGGATGGAGGGGTTAGGAGAGGGAAATGGAAAAATTATGGAAGTAGGGAAGGGTGTTAGGAGGGTTTAGGAAGTGAAATGAGTGAGGGAATTGGGTTAGGGAATTTTTACACAGTCCTAGCTAGGAAAATTGCCCAAAATTGGAGAATTGGGCTAGGGTTTAGGGTTTGGGACTTGGGAATTGGAAATGAGGGGATACGAAGGTTGTGGGAGATGGTATTAGGTGTGAGGGAGGGTAAAAAAGTATGGTAAGATTTATTTTCCTTGGAAAATGAAGTGTGGTGAATATGAGACTGAAAAAGCAAGACAAACCCTACAGAAGGAATTAGCTTGAATTATAGGAAAATTTGATGCAAGGGTTGATAAAAATGGTAGTAATTACTTCTTTAGGCTGATAGAACCTTCCTCAAGAAAATAAAACCCTTGGAAAAATTTGTGCTTCACCCCAAAAGAAAATGTGTGTTTTCACCCAGATGCGTAGCATAATCTCCCTATGCCCAATGTCGTGCGCAGCGATGTGTCTCTATGCACAACCCCATGCACAACATAGTGTTCCTATGCCCAACACCTGCAAATATTTTCCAATGAGAGGTAGAAAACTGGTATTTCTTGCCAATGGGAGAGGGGAGCTCGATGGTAGTAGGATAGAAGTGTGCAAATGATTTTCTCTTTTGTCTTTTCTAGCTTACTTTGGAGTCATTTCATCAATGAGGTAGGATGGCCCACCTCATGAATCTCACTTTATTTTTAGAACCTTGTGGCTTTAGAAACTTTAATTGCAACTTAATAACTTAGGAACTTATTACGTAATAGAAATAATAAGTTACATTTTGAAATCAAACTTTATTGAACAAACTTTCCTATTACCACTCCTCCAATTGCCAGATTTTATGCATGAAATGACAGATTTGGTGACCTTGAAACCATAATGACTTAATGGAGACATTGAACTGAATGAAATCATGATGGTGATGACTATAATGATGATGATGATCTTTGAATGATGATACACTCAACTGAGTGATGACAAGGATTGGCATGTGAAAATTTTGGAAGGAGTGGAAATACTCATGGACCTAATACCCAGTGACCAAATTTTTACTTGAAAACCTAATGAAATGACAAAAAATTGACTATGAGACCTCAACAAGACATGATAAGAGCCCATTTGACCACTGGTGACAGGTTGTATATACTGACACTAACATTGGCTCCAGTCAGGGATGGAAGCTCCTTGGAGGTATCAAAAACACCGTAGACCAAGTAGCCTTACCATTGGGCATGCAGTCAAAAGTTAAAAACCAAACTAAATACTAAAAACTTAACATGATAAAGTGGCTGACTCTGACTAAAATAAAAACTTACAAAACTTATTAATGGCAGCATATCATCTAGACTTGAGTGCTTCAAATCCTAATGACAACCACCTGTCTATTGAAGACATATGTACAATCATGTGAAGTGATCCTTCTGGTGTAACCAATCCAGCAGATGACTACTTACTTAAGTTCTGCTCTCACTTTCCTCAAGCACGAAGGAAAACAAAAAAAAAACTATGCCACTCCAAGTGTCCACTGAACATGTGCTTTTGGTCCATGAAAACAGGAAAATACATCTTCCTTGCTAATTGTAGCAAATCAATAAAAGGATCTTCAAAAAACTAAAATGTTACCTTGTCTTGAGATCCAGCAAAAACACAAGCCATTAGGGGACTTTTGAGGTCTAAAATGGGTCTCCTAAGGAAAATGTACAATCAAAATTCACTTTATGAGAATCAATCACATTTTAGGGGATGAAATTATCCCTAATGGTTGAGGTGGCATTGCTTGAGTTAAAGGTACTTACTTGTCACATTCTCAATGGTGGATAAAAACTCATAGTTAATCATTGTAGTGCTCTATGTACTTTTAAAGTCAAAGTAAAGTACTCATAATAAATGTCATTTCACACTTTTTGAATAAAAATATATTATTGTCATTTCATATTTCTTGAAAGAAACAATGCATATCCCTATACATTTATTATATTATATTATATTGTATTGTATTGTATTGTATAGTATATTAATTACATGTTATTATACAATTTAAATAATGTAAATTTTAATTAATATCATATAATATAATTAAGAATTTATAAATTTTTTTTATATTTTATTTTAAGTTATTTAAGTACAAAATATTTAAGAATATAAATATTATTTTATTGGTTTAGCTATTATTTTATCATTTCCTTATGATGCCCATTTTAGACCTCAAAATTCCCCTAATGACACCCTTCATTTCGATTTGAAATAATACTTATTTTTCATCTATAGGAAGGCATAGGGAAGTATTACCTTATTCTATATGAGTGTTGGTTGTAAATTCCTAAAGAATGGGAAACTCTGACTCTATCTATTGCACGTTGTTTATCTTAGGCTCATACTCCTCAAGTTCACAATCTAAATCATCCTTGAACATAAAACATTCTTCAAGATTGTCAAACATGAAAGCCCTATCCTCTTCATGAAAGACAACAGTCTCTGTTAGCCAATCTCCTTGCAGGAAATAATCATCACAAATTGGCTTACTCACAACAACTTCCTGTATAGTTTCATCAATTTCATGATTGCCATCATTTAAACTCAGATTTTCATTTCCAATTATGGAAGAAGTTTCACTAACACATTCGTGACTATGTGAACACAAAAAACCTGCATTAGCTTGGGATGTAAAATGATTGTTCAGGAGTTGATATATCTCATCCTCAAATAGAGGAGAAAACAGATTTTTATAGCAGTAATTATTGGCTTGATGATTTCCATTTTCAGGATCGGGAATAGGCATTTCTCTTTTTTGGTCCGAGTCTGTTTCATCTAAGGAGGAAGCTACTGTTTATTGTTGGGAGGAAAAATCATAAAGGGCTTCTATGATCTCATCATCATCTAGACAATCTTCATTCCCATACAAATTTTCAAGAAACTCAATGAAATATTCAGAAATCTCACAACAACTATCAATCATCGACAAGGAAGAATTAGATCTTTGATAATGTTGAAAGAAACGCTGAATGAAAGTCCTTTAGAGAATATAAACTAGATGATGGTAGACCTTCATATCATGATCTTGCTTTTTCCTCCAAGGTATCCATAAACATCTTCATCAGAAAATCTTCTGGAAACTCAATCTTTAGTATGTGAATATGAAAATGAAATTTGACCAAATGCAAACTAGCATCTTCTCCATCCTCACTTTTAAACTTTGACAGACTAGTTTTCCAATGTATACAAGGAATCTGATTTAGAAAACCAGGAATATGAGCTCGATTCATAGTAGCATATGTTCGAGCAGTTTAATCCATCTTGAAAACAATGAAGTCACCAATAATTTATTCAAACTATCAGCTCTTGAACAATGGAGTCGCCCTAAAAATTCTAAACATTTGGATTCTTCGACACTGGAGTCGCCAAGTGAATGATGCACAACCTTCTTCTGCTTGATCATTGTTCACCATCAACAATCAAATCTGATCATTTTCGTTCTTTCCAGGGGAAGATATGTCACCTCGCTCCTCGACACTCACGCCAAAATGTTAGCACTGCACTAGTTCTTTGAAGGGTGAAATGAGACTAGCAAAGGTAACCACATACCACTTTGACCTAGTAGCTAGCCCTACTAGGCTGAGAGGAATCTCTCAATGAGATCACAGTCAATTGACTGGAGTGTAAAGGATATTAGGCTAGGTATGTTTAGATCAGGGTTTGGTCGATTTGATTTTTGTGCTTGATGGTGGCTTAGGTCTAGGAGGACTAGGTTAGGGCTCTGAAAATCAGATATGTAGAGATGTAATGGGGCAAGGTAGGCACATACTTTATCACTTTAAAGGTATCTTTGTGTATAGGGTAGAGTGATAGGGTTTCAAAATGAGCATGAATCTCATGAATTCATTTATATCAGAATAATATGAAAAAAAATGTGAAATATTCTCCAAAATAGAGCATTAAATCAATGTTTTTTGTTTATCATCTTAGAAATAAAACACATGAAGCATGGAAATAGAAATGGAAGTTACAATACATTCGAACATATGATCACAGAAATAAAAACACTGTTAAAACACATAACACATGAATCCCACCACAATATTTGCAATTTTGTCTATTATTTCTTGCGAAATTCACAAATGCACTAGTATTCCAAAGCTCAATTCCACAGTATCCACTGTCTACTACATACAAGGGAGGTTACTCAACAATTCCTCCTTTTCCTAACCATCATGGGGCATTTCCTCAAAGCACGAAATGGAGGATAACACACCTAAGTAACACTATTTTACCCATTCACAATTTACTTTAACCCCTTACATTCATTTAATTTAACCCCTTGAATTTTACAAAAGTGAAACTGAAAATTGCCAAAAATTACAGTGAAATTTCATGAAAATTTATCAGAAATTGCAGATGCGCGACGAGCTTTTGGAGGCCATATTTGGGTGCCTTTCTGAAGTCAAAATTAAAATATAATACCTGTGTATAAACTGAAGGAGGTTTTTGTTCCTTAGTCTACGATGGAAAAAAAAATCTTTCACTTTTGGAAAAATCATCTCTATTTCATCAAAAACACATTTTGAATCAAAATTGTTCATGTGTTTATTGTAAACTGGAAAGGTAAAGCTATGATTTCTTAGAATTTGGCATCGCGTGGCAAGTGGAGATGACATTATCTCATGTTTTTTGATTGGTTCATATCTTGAAATTTTTCCTCCCTTTTTTTAAGGCCTCTTATCTCCCTTCATATGTACTTTGCAAGGGGAAAACCCTAATAGTGAAAAACAGGGGAATGGAGAAATGGAGTAGGATGGAGGAGTTAGTAGAGGCAAATGGGGATAGGAAAAATTAGGGAAGTAGGGAAGGGTGTTAGGAAGGTTTAGGAAGTGAAATGGAGTGAAATGAGTGAGGGAATTGGGCTAGGAAATTTTTACACAATCCTAACTAGGAAAATTGCATAATTGCGCTAGGGTTTAGGGTTTGGGACTTGGGAATTGGAAATGAGGGGATACGAAGGCTGTGGGAGATGGTCTTTGGTGTCAGGGAGGGTAGAAATCCATCGAAATATTTTTTTTCCTTGGCAAATGAAGTGTGGTGACTATGATACTGAAAAAGCAAGAGAAACCCTAGAGAAGGAATTGGCTTGAATTTTAGGCAAATATGATGCAAGGGTTGATATAAATGGTATTACTTACTTAATTTAAGCTAATAGAACCTTCGTCAAGAAAGTAAAACCCTTGGAAATAGTTGTGCTTCACCCCACAAGAGAATGTGTGTTTTCAACCAGATGTATAACCTAGTCTCCCTGTGCGCAACGAAGTGTCTGTATGCACAGCACTGTCTGCAACGTAGTTTTCCTGTATGCAACACCTGCAAGTTTTTTCCAATGAGAGGTAGAAAACCGGTTTTTCTTACCAATGGGAGAGGGGATCTCGATGGTAGGAGGATAGAAGAGTGCAAATGATTTTTTCTTTCGTCTTTTTTAGCTTGCTTTGGAGTCATTTCATCAATGAGGTAGGATGGCCCACCTCATGAATCTCACTTTATTTTTAGAAACTTGTAGCCTTCGAACCTTTAATTGCAAATTTATAACTTAGGAAATTATTACATAATAGAAACAATAAATTACATTTTGAAATCAAACTTTATTGAACAAACTTTCCTATTACCACTCCTCCAATTATCAGCTTTTATGCATGAAATGACATATTTGGTGACCTTGAAACCCTAATGGCTTAATGGAGACACTTAACTGAATGAAATCATGATGGTGATGACTAGAATGATGATGATGATGTTTGAATGATGATACGCTCAGCTAAGTAATGACAAGGACTAGCATGTGAAAATATTGGAAGGAATGGAAATAGTCCTAGACGTAATACCGACTGACCAAATTTTTACCTGAAAATCTAATGAAATGATAAAAAATTGACTATGAGACCTGAAAAAGACATGATAGGAGCCCATTTGATCACTGGTGACAGACTGTATATACTGACACTAATAACAGGTAAGTAGTGAAAACCAATATTTAAATTATATTAAAAACACTTAAACAAATATTTAAATTTTATTAGAAGTTTAAGTGCATGTAACATGCACTAAATCTAACTACATCTAATCATGCACTAAAGTATTGTTGTTAAAAAAATAAAAATAAAACCATTTAAATTTGATAATTTCTTAAAAACTTTACATCATATAAATCAGGCATTTAGATTTTCTTATTTCTCAGGAAGGCTACATTATGTAAATCCACAGGTGGAAAAAATGATTTTAAGAGAGATTAATGAAACTTTTATTGTCACCCTAGATCAGAGTAGGATCCATCATCTAACCAAACAGTCCCACAAGATTATTTCTCATCCAGATTTCTTCACATGTTGCTTGACTTCCAACCATGCATTATGCTTCTACTGAGCTAAGTTCCGTCGATATGTGCTTCCTGCTATATCAGGAAAATTTTGCAAACCCAAAACTGAAAATTCCGCCTAATTTAATCTTCAAGTTTGATGGAATTCCTACCCAATCTACATCTGTGAAGCCACACAACTTCTCTCCCTCTATCCAGCTCTACCATAGTCTAAACTGGGTGGTTCCTATGAGGTACCTTAGAACATTCTTAACTGCCCTCCAAAATAATTTGGTTGGCCTAACCATAGCTTGACTAAGTTGTTTGACTACATAGCACATATCTAGTCACATTTTCGCAAGATACATTAGTGAACCCACTAGCTGCCGATAAATGGTAGGCTCTACTAATTCACCAGAAGTATCATCCTCTTTCCTCCAGTTGGTTGCTAGAGGTGTCTCCATGGGTTTACTACTCTCCATGTGAAAATTCTTTAGTATCTCATTTTCATACTTGCCTTCAGAGACAAAAAATTCCCCATATCCTTTCCATACTTCCAACTCAAGGAAGTAGTGCATGAGTCCCGTGCCTTTCATTTCAAAATCTCTTGCAAGGTCCTCCTTGCAAGATCTGATCAACTTATCATCACCCATTAAAAATAAAATCTTTAACATATAAGAAAATAATAAACAATTTACCCTCTACCAAGATATGATAATGGTTTGCATAAGCTTCACGTTTGGTGAAGCCCAAAACAGTGAGATAGATGTCAATCTTTTTGTACCAAGCATGGGGTGCATTCTTGAGGCCATACAACGCTCCTTGAGTCTTAACACATGAGAATCTTGATCAAAGGTCTCATAACCTTCTATTTGTTTGATGACTACCTCATACTCAATAAATCCATTAAGGAATGTTTTTTTTACATCCATATGGTGGATCTTCCACCCCATTGCGCAGATAGTGAAATAATTGATCTAATGGATGAATGCCTTGAGACAAGAGAAAATATTTCCTCATATTCATTTCCCTCAACTTGAGATAATCCTTTGGCCACAAATCTAGCCTTATACTTCCCTATGCTTCCATCTGCTGCATGCTTTACCTTGAAGATCCATATTGAAGCCATAACTGATTTATTTGTTGGTCTTGTGACCATTTCCCAAACATTGTTCTTTAAAATGGAAACACATTCCTCCACCATTGCATCAACCCATATAGGTTTCTCTATTTCCTTCTCGAAATAATATGGAAAAGTCTTTACTAGCTCAGCCATTAGATCCATGTAGCCAGTGTACCGTTCTAGTGACCTTCTCTACCTACGTTATGAATTGGGTGCTCCCGCATTCTCTATATCATCAAGTATTAGCCTCTCAGCTTCTCTGGTTCATTTTCTTCCTTCTTTGGATGGTTATGCTTGAGTGGATGTCTCCACTCTCTGTTCCTCATATTGTGGTTGCTCCACAACTTCCCGAGGTTTCTCCTTTTGGAGCTAAAATCTCCTCTCTTAGTGGAATTTCAAGCTACCTATCAAGATAGCAATGCATCTCTTTCTCCTCATCAAAATTTACATCCCTTCCCACAACTGCCATTATGAGGGATGGTAAGTACACACAGTAGTTGTGAGGAGTTTATATGCAACCCATAAATACCCCCAACTCAGTTTTTGGCTCAAGCTTTTTCCTATAATATTTGGATACATGGAAGTAAACAAATGCTCCAAAAATCCTAAAGTGAGACATTCAAATGTCTCCCCGAGAAAGCCTCCTTTGGTGTAATCATTCCTAAAATCTAATGAGCACTCATGTTCTACAAGTATACTGCTATGTTTTATGCCTCTACCCACAAATGTAGTAGTAGGACTTGGTCATGCAACATTGCCCTCGTTTCTCCTACAATATTACGATTCTTTCTCTCAACCACCCCATTTTTTTGTGGGTTGTGGGGTGCTTTCAACTCTCGTTGAATTCCTTATTTTGTACATACATTTTTAAACTCATTCTACAAGTACTCATCTCCATTGTTTCTCCTAAGAGCCTTCACCTTCTTAATGGTTTCTTTCTCAACGAGTGCCTTGAATTCTAGTAACTTGGATAATGTCTCATCCTTCTTCCACATGAAGAATATCTATCACTTCCATGAGAAATCATATACAAAGATAACATTATATTTATTTCTAGCAGTGGAGGTTGTCGAGAAAGGTCCACAGAAATCAGTGTGGATCCTTTCAAGGACTACATGTGCTTTGTTTTCCTGATCATGGAATGTGGCTTTTGTGTACTTCCCCAATGTACACCCTTTGAATTTATATTACTACTCAAGCTATCTATTGGGGAGGCCTTTAGCTATCAATTGCATAATAATCATGGCACCATGATGAAAATGACTAAGTACTCTTTGCCAAATTTCATCGACATTGCATCTTTGCACCTTTTCCCCCTTCCTTCTTAATGCAACATAGTATTTCACATCTAGCTTATACAGGTACTTCACATGAACCCCGATCCGCTTCACCTGTCCTTTGGTTATGTGTCTCAGGATTTCTTTCCCTTTGTTTTATATCACCTTGTAACCATGGTATTCCAACATTACAACTGAGATGATATTTTTCTTTAGGCCCGAAATAAACATGAAATCCTTGAGTCTAAGAGGCGAGCCTAAATACCTCTGAAAGGTGATTTCACCAATATTTCTTGCACTGTACCTTCCATCATCTCCATATCGATGTTCATATGGAGATATTTATCCTCTAGGTCACTGAAAAAATATTTATTACCTGTCATGTGGAACAAGGCACCACTGTTCAAGTACCACATAGTCCCCATTATTTTTCTCGCCATGCATGCAATAAGGGTGAAGTGAAGCTCAAATTGTGAAGCCAAAGCTTCACCTGCCATTCCTCCTAAGGTATTATTGCGTGAATTTGTTTGTGGAAAATTTGTGGAATAGTGCCTAAATTCATGACAATCGAAGCATTTAATTTTTGACTAGTCCTTCTTCTTCCCCCTTGATTGGAATCTGGTTTTGATTGGGATTTCTTCCCCTTTCCCTTCCTTTCCTTTCCTCCCAATCCACAATTTTCTTCATCCTCACACTTGGATGAAGTCCCATCTATGGTATTTTGCCTTATTTCCTTCTATACCAAATCAGACCATAAGCATTCCCAGTTCGGTAGTTTCTCCCTCCCATTTATTGAATCTTGGTAGCTATGCCAACTCTTGGGAAGGCCTAGAAGGGATTGGATTACCAAATAATATTCTGCAACATTAAAACCAGCCCCGACAAGTTCATCACAACATTGTGTGAACCTACTTAGATGCTGAGGTATGGAGTCATTGTTCTACATCTCGATATTTTAAAGTTTATCCTCAACCACCAGATTCATGTGATCACTACCATTCTCAAACAATCCTATGATTCCTTTCCACATTGAAAACGAAGTTTATTTTTCATGGATATTTGATACATTGTGACCTAGTACTCCCTGGAATATTATTCTTCTCACCTTGGATGCATCTTTCTTCCATTGATCTAGGTTATGGTCATCAGATGCTTGTGGTTTTGAAACATTTGTCTTGATGTGTTCTACAAAGCTATTATCGCCCAATACTACTTCCATGTGATCCTTCCATGAGATGGAATTAGAGTTTCCTTCCAATTCCTTCCAAGGCATATTCTAGCCTCAACCCAGTGAATCTCATCGTCCCAACTGTGAAGAGATCCTGTAACACTGAAGAGCTCCTGTAATATACTCTATTTCTCCATGGAATTCAATTCACATCTATAGCACATATCATCAACATTCAATAAGAAATAACACACATACATAGAGGTTTATCTAGGGGAAATAAAATGCTCAAAACCTCTTACTATCTGTATTGCATTAATCAAAGAATAGAGATGAATATATATGCTTTCTCAAGCTTGAGCACAACCTGCAAGTGTATAGTCTATCCCTCTACCTGACTGACTGACTCCGACCAAAACTTAGCCAATTTTCATGCCCTCCAAGCTCCTATTTCCTTGCACTGATCCTTTAGGAATTATGACCCTATTAATTAGGAAATTCCCTCAATTGGATTGCATAATTCCTTTAGGATGATCCTTTGACTACATGCACCACCTGTACACATTGGAATAGTCTACAACTAATATTACAATGTCTTGGAATCTCCACCTCAAGTCGGTAACTGGAATTCTCTTTGATCGGTTAACTGGATCATCACTAAGTGTGATTGAAGTCACACTGTACAACTTGACCTTCCACTAGTTCCTCTAATAGTTATAATTATTTTAACTGAAAATAAATCAATTTAACTGAATATATTGCTACAAATTAGAAATCTCTCATGCTTAACTGAACTGAATTATTCCAACTTGAATTAACTAATATAATAGGGTGACATAATCCATGTCACTCAAGTTAAATTATCCAATTTGTCTGTTGAAATGGAAATTCAAAATTTATATAGTTTGACCAAGGAAAATTAAACTGAGATTTTTCTTGCTGCATTTTCAACAGTGAATCCATCACAAGTATTTTAAATACGAGAGTTAAAATCTTCAAATTTGGGTTTGAGGATTTCTCATTATATTCTTTCCTATATGATCAACTAGGACGTCATGTGTCACCACCACAATATCCTTCAAGACTAAAAATTCCCCAACCTTAGTCGTCATTGATTTTTCGTGAAGCTACATATTTAAATATTTTACTAGTGTAGGAACATCATGGTTCAACATCCATAATGGACTTGAATTTGGTGTATATTTCTATCCTCTACCCTTAATTTCAAAGAAATTTTCTCCTCCAAAGCCTGATATAATTTTTTTCAACCATTTTACCTGTTATTGTATATTTGCAATGAAAATTGCATTATCATTATCTACAAATCCATTTCTCAAGTTATAGAAATCCTTTAATAAAAATTATGATTTGTTAATTCCCATCTGAATCAACATTCCCCATATTGAATCTACCTCCTAGAAGCTTTTCCTCTCTCATAGATGCATGAGTCTTCATGGCTTCCATCTTACAACTTATGCACAATACCTCTAGATCTCCTCCAAATATGAGGCTCTTGGACCATATTTCGAGGGAAACTAATACTATGGGAAAATTTTTCTATTACAACTGTTGCAACGTCGTCTAATTCACTAACGAATACCCCATGCAAGCTATTAAAAAAATATGGATGCTATCAAGTTTTGAGCCACTTTCTCAAGGTAAAATATTCATATAAAATGGAAGGATCCATGGTCTATTGACCCATGCCACTTGTACTCCCAACTTTTCATAGTGTGTAACTAACCTAGGAAAGAATTCTTGAACTAAATCTTCAAAAAAAATTCGGTTAACTTGGCTTCCACCATATTCTTTGAATAGCATCCATCAAAGTATTCATCAATGATGCCCATAAAATTCCAAAATGCACTTTCCTCTGGCTTCAATAATGAAAAAAAACCAAAAAAATATTTATCGCCTGTCAATACCCAACTGATGCATTATAACATGCATATGTTGTCAATGGTCATCTCAAACCATTTTAATCATCCTCTTCCAATGCTAAGTTGTCTAATAGATTTGACCTGCCACTTTTTGGATCATAAAATAGTTTCTCATGTAGGGGCTCTGCCTTTGTGGGAAAAAACAACAATTTTTTTTTTCATATATATATTTTCACAACCCGTAATCATGTTACCGTCATTTCTGTAAATTTTAAGGTTGAATTTAAGGATCACATAGCTAACACGACCTATAAATATGTCTCAAAGTTATCCCTGATAGAACACTCCTTCAAAATTAAGCACCTTCTCAGCTTTGACCAAACAAAAATCTTGGCTTTGAATCCTCTCTAGTCAACCTACCTTAATCAAAAATCCATATAGATCAAGAAACAACATGACAACGCCAATAGGGAAGATGGATATAAACTCAATGGCTCCTAGAAATCCCTTATCCACCATCTTAGTCATTAATAGGATGTCACATTGTGATTCTTTTCGATTTTCTTATTAATATTTCATTCTTCATCTTATTGCTCTTTATGTTAAACCTTCTTCATTTCCACCTTATTCCTCGTTTCTCCCACCCCCTTTTAATTTTTAATTTTAATTTCCCCCCCCCTCCTAGTTATTCATTCTAGACCTTAATATTATGTATACATAATCATATTATATTATTATTATTATGTTTTTTAATCATTTTTAAATTGGATTTTAAATCAATAATAATAATAATTGTTATTATTGCCTTATTAATAATCATTTTTAATACTGATATTTATTTAATGGTCACATTATTGTCTCCTCCCTATATATCCTCTCTAACACTATTTTCTGATCCTCTTAGCTTGAGTACCTGATGATGGTGGTGGGACCACTCCAAACATCATATACGTTAAAGATGCATATATTGAAATTGCATAAATGATACTAAAAACAACAATAACTTTCCATTTAGAATACTAAAGTAAAGGGATACAAGCGAGATGTTGGTTAGCAGAAAACAAAACCATAAAAAAGCCATTTTTTTTATTTCCACATATGCTTTTTGGGGTCACAAATATTGATATACCTTGAATTCCCAATAGTTAAACTTGAATGGCTTCTCATGACATACAACTTACCTTCTAGCCCACAAGAAAAACAACCCCATCTTCAACATTATAGAGCTCTATTAATGTCCTCTTATTTTGGTTTCAATAGAATACCTCAACACAAGAAAGATCCTTCCTGCCCAATTACATAGAAAAGGCCATCAACTACTTAACAAACAAATTCAAAATGTGTGGCATTCATTTTTTTAAGAGAACTCCACCCATTTAATATTGGATGATAGTTGTATGCATCTCTTAAAGCCATGGCTATTTAGCCATCATTAAACAATGCAACAATTACCATTAGTATCTTATCAATCATAATAAACCCAAAAATTGTCTCCAAAGGACGAGGCATAAATGGAAGAAGTTCCCATTTACCACATGTAGAATCGAGAGCTTGCCACTACATTTGGTCACTACATGAATCTGCAATCAACACATCAATTCACTCTTCAAGGGTTCCAACTAATTCTCTTTCCATATGAAATTAATTTCTTGGAATGAAACTTCTCTGTGCTTTTGGAACATATATTAGTGACTAAAAATATAAGTTAGTAACTAGTGCAAGACAATAATTGCAACACAAAAAGGGCTAGAAAAAGAGCATATTCATAATCATGATCATTGTATTATACTTTTTTAGATATGTTGATGTTGAAATGAAAACCTATCATGGGATATAGTGGCTTCTTTTCTTGTTATTACCTTCACTATCAGAGAGGCTTTAGTCATTGGAAGGGGTTTTAAAACATTCTTAAGATCATCATCAAGGGTTTGTTTCTCAACTAGTAGATCACTTTTAAATGGATCCTTGCATTATGCTTATGGCCATATTAAATTTTCAACCAAGCATGTCCCCTTTGAAAGTTATATTCACATCCTTTGCTTCTCCTATAGGCTTGAGAATGATCTTTGGCTATCGTTATGAATGAAAATATTTTCATAGTATATGTTTATAAATGATGATGTGGAGAGAAAACCCATTTCCATAAATACTCAAATCATAACTAAATTCTATGTCAGCTTGCTTATTGTTTTCATGAGAAGAGAAAGCTCATAAATTGACCAAAAATAGCTACATGGAAATTAAAATTTTCTACTAATTTTCATTAATCATTTTCCTTTGATCAATATTAAAGCATATAATATCTTATTCCATGTACCTAGGACCCTAGTTAAGCACCAATGACTGCAATCTTGGTATCTTTTTTATTTTTCCTCTTATGAGGGATATTGCCTCCAATATATAGAAGGGTAGGAATCCTTTCTATAATCTATTATTTGTAATATCCCAAAATGGGAATGCTCAGCAATGCATGCATGAAAAACGCATTTTCAGGAATATGTGCTATAAAAATCGAAATTAACACTTGGATCCCTTAGATATGACAATATACCATCTAAATACAAGAGT
The DNA here is from genome assembly GCA_034641835.2 of Pinus albicaulis. Taxonomy (NCBI): domain Eukaryota; kingdom Viridiplantae; phylum Streptophyta; class Pinopsida; order Pinales; family Pinaceae; genus Pinus; species Pinus albicaulis. The sequence continues at coordinate 88,416 of JAXQQM020064229.1, read as the reverse complement.
ATATAAGAAACAAATCAAATTAGGTGAGGTAAACAAGCCTTCCACACCTAGTATAGCTCAAAAATATTGAAACCCCAAAACTACTGCAACATGAAATTATTGTATAAAGAGACAATGCAGTTTAATGAAGGTTTGTACAAAGAAATAGTAGATACAAATATATCTGATGATATATTAATCAATATGACCCAATACAAGAGTTTCTCCTTTATACAAATTCAAGAGAACCCAGGAAGGGTTTCTAGGAATACACCCAAATACAAATGGTGATCTTCAACACTAAGACTGAATAATCACTGCAAACTAAAGCACATGAGTATAGAATGCTGAAATAATGTAAATCTGATGCAGATCTTATCAAAGGTCCTCCCCCATGAAAGGATGAACCCTTCAATCACAGGAAAACTCTCAAAAGAACCACCAGATCCCCCACTGAAGCTGCCCTCTAGAAATAATGCAATTCTAGACTGGAATTACGCTGTAGGTGATGGAAATATGTTGGCCTACTTCCAAATAGCTTAAATTAGCTCAAGTACCCTCCAAAATGATCTCCCAAGAGAAAGAATCCTTCCTCTTATGCAAAACCAACCCAGAAAGTGGGTTTCTCAACCCTCCACTACAACACCCTGCAACACAACACAATATTCTACAAAAACTACACTATAGCTAAAGAATGAAGCTTGGCCCTAATGCCAGATGTGTGGAATCATAGATCAGATCTCTCCCAAGAGCTACTCAAAGGGAGAAGATGGAATTCCTAAACAAGAATCCCTTAGTGCTAAACAACACTAGCAATCTTAGCTAAACAGCTGAAGAGAGAAAAAGTCTAAACAAACATATCAAAATATCATTCATAAGCTAACCCCATATGGCTGCCATCCTCTTCCTTATAAAATATGTGAGCCTTCACACCTTGGGTCCCACTCATTAGGGTTTCCACCATCACACAATCAATCTGCCTCCAAAACTGCATTGTACCTTCATCGATGCCACTTCTCCATAACAACATTGTTTGATTTGGTCAAGGTTGACCTGTTAAACCTAATTCAGCCCTTTTCACACCTAAGGGTCTTCAATCTAGCTCTCATATAATTTTTTTAAACTAATCCTTATTCATATTGAGTTGTTTTTATTGATGATCCACTCCTCCCCATTAATGCTGTTGACTTGGTCAAACTTGAATTTTTCCACATCCACTATGCCTTGTTCACACATGAGAGTGCTAGATTCAGTTATTATTATGATCCCTTTTCACATCAAGAGGGATTTTATGCTTATTCAAGATAATTATGGGTCTCTTTCCCCATTTATTCATCTACTAGGTTCTAAAAGCAAAAATCAATATTCCTATTAGCTGCATGCTAATTTATGAATATTACAGTCCTCCCCTCATAAATGTTGCTTGTCCTCAAGAAACTGCAAGGATAGAATTGAAGACCCCCCTCTCCTCCTTCTATAGCATTTGTATATGATAAACTCCTCCCATGTACAATATGTTCTATCATCAATACATCTCCAAGTTTCCCCTCCCAAGTATGCAAGCTAGCTTTTGGTGAGTATCCCAAACAACTACCATCATGTAGAAGTAAAAAATCCATGGGGTAAACAATGTGCTATCTAGAGGCCTTCTTGAGGCATGAGATCTGATATGCATTTGGGTCTATCATCCCCATGTGAATCTCCCATCCCCAAGCTATCATCCACACAAAATGAGCCACCCTCCAAAATGATAATTCATGAAGAATCTCCTCCACCTTTGGCTCCTACAATGTAGGTGGGTTGAGTAATTGATCATGGTAGACAAAATGGCCTACCCCATGCTATCTTTCTCTCCATTCTTGATAAGTATAGAGAATTTGTTGATCTTGGGCTGCAATAAGGTTTCCCTCAAGTGGCAAGAAGAAGATTGGATCTTCAAAGATCCTCTCTCTAAAGTCATGTATCATGCTGGCCCAAACCATTCCATACAAAATTAATGGCACATCATCACCATATGGCATCCAAATCAGAAAACGCTGAAGGTTATGTGCAAGTTTGGATGATACCAATGGTTTCTCAAGTGGATACAACACAGTCTTTCCAACTGTTGTTTTAGAACATCATGTGGCAAGTTGTCCTCCAACAAGTTACTAGCTGTGCATGTTTTCTCATCTACTATGTGGTAGTAAGCAGCAATATATATCAGTTGAGCATAATAAAAATAACAACACACTTGGCTAAATTCATGTAGAGAAGGGTTATCATCATAAGCGTTGGTCCTAGAATGACCATTGAACCCAAAATCAATCTTGCCCTCTTGTGGAGCAATGCACTGTATATAGATGGTGAGACAATGCAAATGCTCAATGAAATGAATAATAAGTATAATAATACATTTCTTACCATGCATGATGAGTAGGCTGAAAATGAGGTCCATGGATGAGCCCTCCCATGAGAATATCTTCATAAAAATCTGCAAAATGAAGGGATGCATACTCCCCTTGGAACACTCCATCAATAGAAATATACTCCCAAGTGAAAGCGTTGTTGGCCTTAGTGATAAGGCTCTTGTCACTCCGTGACTTCTTCCTTTGACATGCCACATGCCAAAGCCATACACCCTTATGCTACTATGTGGGGTAATCTTCTCCCTATGTGGAAGCCCCTCCATATCCTCCAATGTTGAAGGGTAGCCTCTTTGCATCTTGAATGTGCCTTCCCTTTCTCCAGAAATATCATGACAAGTATGGGAAAAATTATGCCCATACCCTCCCAAGAGGAACCATAGCAACAATAACTCTTACTGCCCCCTCACACCTCCATCATACAAATTATGAATTGAAAATATTTTGATTGACATGAAGGAGATCATATCAACATAATGCACCCAAAATCTTTTCTACCATATCATGCAAGTGTCCTGCCAGGTTTCCTCCACCAACATACCCTTTGGAGAAGGATATAGCTCATGATGGCCAAACTCTTTCAAGAGTAGCCAACGCAGCCATGCCTCCTGCTGTTCAGTGTCATAAATATGCAAGTGGCTCACCAACCTCTTGCTCTCCATCCACTCCCATTCATCCATATGTGGATGCCTCCTACCATATTCCACCTTCTTACTCCTCTAATGGAGACTACCATCCTCCCAAATCAGATTTCTCGCTTTCCATTTCATGGGATGTTTAAATGCAACCTCTTGGAGATCTTATATAGAAGATCCCACATCAATGATCATATTGAATCCACAAGGACCCAAGTATTTTGAAGGAAAAACCTCCTCATAGGCCTGCACAATGCTCATCCCAATAGATCCATCACAATGATGAAAGACAAAATGTTTCACATTGATCATCAGCTCATCCAATGTCATACAAGTGTAATGGTCATTAAAATGCTCTAATGATAGCTGGGCCCCCAACTGTTCATTTTTTCCCAATGACAGCGCTTTTAACCTCCTCCTCAAAGGTGTATTTTATATCTCATGATCCAACTCAAGGATGAACATATAGTTCTGCATAGGTTTGTTTAGGATAAAGTCCATCCTATCCTTTAAAAACCCACACTCCAACCCCAAGTGTTGTGTGTAACTCAACCATGGCATTTTAGGAGGATGATTCATCCCTTCCTTGAAAAATTCAAGGTCTCACAATGCAGTGCAATCTTGCTGCTCCTAATCAACAGTATGTGTTGATCCTAGATCATGCAAAGGCAGATTTCCACATCCCTCCATAAGATTTGCTGAAATAACAAAAGGTGGAAATTCATGCATACCTTGGTGAAGCTTGGGAAAATCTTGTATGGCTACAAGGGTCCCTTCTTCCAATGTGTTGGCTTCCCCAACTGTTGAGGATGATGGTTGCTCCTCCATAGTTGTGCCAGCGCTGGTACGAATCTCCTCAAGTGGTGGTGAAGGCTCCTCCCCTTCTAATATCTTCTTATAAAATCTTTTGATCACCCTTTGAGTGAAATATGCAAAAGTAGCCACTCTTGCATGACTCAAATGGTTGAACCACCAAATGCTTGCCTTGCCCTCAAGGTGCAGCGTTGAGATCTCAACAGCCTCTCTTTCTACCACTAGATGTAGTAGGAAAAATGCATCTAGCTTAATCACCCAAGCCTTTGGTCTACATGTGGATGATCCATCAAAATTAGATGATATAAATCTATTGCCCCTCATTCTCCTATTGTTGTAGGGCCTCCTTTCTTATTCCAGCTGAATAAACTGAGGAAGAGCTAGAGTCTCCTTGAAAGCTTTAGGTTGAGACTTGTATTTTGCAAGGTATCCTCTTAGGATCTCATGTTCCAAGTTCCCTCCATCCCCATGTATTTTGTATTCTTCCTCAAAAGGAAAAGGCAAGGTATAATGCTTTGGAGATTTTTGCAACATTGTTTCTTTCTTTTGAGAATAGGAAGTACATGACCCTTCCTCTTTTTTCTGCTTAACCTCCTTGGAGAGGTTCTTCATATATCTTAAAAATGATGAGACAAAGCTCATTTTATCCATCATTCTATCCTTTCCTTCTTCTTATAGCATCTTTGCTTGAAGTTCATAGGCTGAGCCAAAGATCATGCTCTGATTCCACTGTAATATCCCAAAATGGGAATGCTCAGCAATTCATGCATGAAAAACGCATTTTCAGGAATATGTGCTATAAAAATAAAAAATAACACTCGGATCCCTTATATCTGAAAAGATACCATCTAAATCCAAGAGCAGATTAGAAACATATCAAATTAGGTGAGGTAAACAAGCCTCCCACACCTAGTATTGCTCAAAAATGTTGAAACCCAAAAACTACTGCAACATGAAATTACTGCATAAAGAGACAGCACATTATAATGAAGGTTTATACAGAGAAATAGTAGAGATAAATGGATCTGATGTTATATTAATCAATATGGCCCAAAAACTAAGATCTAGTCTCCTCTATACAAATCCAAGAGAACCCGAGAAGGGTTTCTAGGAATACACCCAAATACAAATGGTGATATTCAACACTAAGAATGAATAATCACTGAAAACTAAAGAAAAAGAGTATAGAAGGCTAAAATAATGTAAATCTGATGCAGATCTGATCAAAGGTCTTCCCCCATGAAAGGATGAACCCTTCAATCACAGGAAAACTCTCAAAAGAACCACCAGATCCCCTACTGAAGCTGCCCTCAAGAAATAACACAATTCCAGACTGGAATTACATTGTAGGTGTTGGAAATATGTTGGACTGCTACCAAATATTTTAAATGAGCTTAAGTACCCTCCAAGCTGATCTCCCAAGAGAAGGATTCCTTCCTCTTATGCAAAACCAACCCAGAAAGTGGGTTTCTCAACCCTCCATTGCAACACAACACAATATTCTGCAGAAACTGCATTGTAGCTGAAGACTGAAGCTTGGCCCTAATGACGGATGTGTGGAATGATAGATCAGGTCTCTCCCAAGAGCTACTCAAAGGGAAGAGATGGAATTCCTAAACAGGAATCCCTTAGTGCTAAACATCACCAGCAATCTTAGCTAAACAACTGAAGAGAGAAAGAGTCTAAACAGACATATCAAAATAACATTCATAAGCTAACCCCATATGGCTTCCATCCTCTTCCTTATAAACTATGTGAGCCTTCTCACCTTGGGTCCCACTCATTAGGGTTTCCACCATCACACAATCAATCTCCCTCTAAAATTGTGTTATACCTTCATCAATGCCACTTCTCCATAACAACGCTATTTGATTTGGTCGAGGTTGACCTCTTCAACCTGCTTCAGCCCTTTTCACACATAAGGGTATTTAATCCAGCTCTCATATAGTTGTCTAAACTAATCCTTATTCATATTGAGTTGTTTTTATTGATGATCCACTACTCCCCATTAATGTTGTTGACTTGGTCAAACTTGATTTTGTCCACATCCATTATGCCTTGTTCACACATGAGAGTGCTAGATCTAGTTATTATTATGATCCATTTTCACATCAAGAGGGATTTGATGCTTATTCAAGATAGTTATGGGTCTCTTTCCCCATTTATTCATCTACTAGGTGCTAAAAGCAAAAATCAATATTCCTATTAGCTGCATGCTAAATTAGGAATATTACATTATTATTGTGATATTTAGGTATATAAAAAGATATTTCATCTCATTTAAAGACTCCAAAACTACCATTTAATTTATAAACACCATGTACACTTATGCCTAAATTTTTGAGATAATGCTTCATATGAATGATTTTCTCAATGAAAACAAAGGAAGTGGTCACAATTATAATGAATCAATTGAAGGTGGCTATTTCTCTAGAAAAGTAAGACATATAAATGAAAAAAAAATAGGATTAAGGGAGAGGTTTATTATGGTATAGAAAAATCACAACAAGAGGCGAGGAATGAAACATATTACGAAAATATTGTGCAAAGAGACTAAAACAAAATAAAATGGTAGGATAGGAATGCCAAGGTTATAGTAGTTTATTACCATCATTTCCCAAATTTATAACAAAATAAAAAATTTCAAACTAGTGTTTACCTTAATATATAAATGTATGTTTGAATTTTCTATACATGATGAAAAAAAACTAAACATGAGACTTGTGTACCATTGAACTTATCCAAAACAATGTGGTGGGACCAATGTTGATGCATATTAATTGTTTTGTTAAGAGATAAATGCTAATGCATGTTGATTGTGTCATTGTGATGTGTTAAATATGAGACCAAGGATGATGAGTTCTATGGATGAAGACTTGATAAATAAGGAGGAAAGATACTAGAGATGCTTGGGAAGCTCTAAGTGTTTTTCATGAATCCAATTGTTGTTGTATGAATCTCAAATTTTAGGGCAAATATAAATAATCAAACTACAAGTATGGTGGTTATAGGAAAGCCCATAATTTCATAACCATGGTTTCTAAAGCTTCTATTGAAGTTACCTAATTTTTATCTCCTACAAATTGATCTTTGAAGATTGAATGCTAAGGATGGCCACACTAAGATTTCATGCTCAAAAAAATGAAAACCTTGAATCTCTATTTTGTGCCTTGAAACATAATTGAGACTAATACAAATGTTTATTGTTAATGATGCAAACTAAATGTTTAAACATTAACCTCCTCTTTATCTTTGAGCTTTGAATGGATAGAGGATGTAGTTATTGTTTCTTTGGTTATACCAACACTCAATCTACCCCTCTTACTGGGGAAAAACTACAAGGTTATAGTAGTTTTTTAGTAATTTGGTGCATAATGTTCATAAAAATTGAATCCATGGTAAAACTCTCCCCATGAAATTTAATGCATTGAATTCAAGCATGGAAAGGGATCATTGGAATAGTGGCCATTAATGTATTCCATTAACCAATGCAAGATAACTCGCCATTAATGTAAATAAGCATCAAGATACCTTAGTACATCATGCTAGGTATGAATAAAGGAGTTGAATTCAAGTCACCTACAAGATCTTAAAATCAAGGGCCATTAATGCATTCCCATTGTTATTAGCAAGACAACCTACCAATGATGTATGCAGGCCTCAATATATTAAAGAAATATCTAGTCTTGAATATAGGTAATGTATTGAGCTTGATGGATCAAGACTCATTAGCAGGAGGGAATTAATGCATCCAACATCAACTAACGTGAGGCAGAAATCATTATGAACTTTTCTATCTAATGACCTTGTTTTCAAGTAAAGTCCTTGTCTAACCAAACCAAAATCCCAGTTTTCATAGCTATACTTATTTTTATATTTACTATTTTTTTCATTTATTCTTCTACACTATCCTACTTTAATTGAAAGAGGAATAATTTTATCAAATGTAGGAGTATTTACAATAAAAACATGCGAAATATGATTAAAAATGTACTCATATCCAAGTTTGAAAGATATGCTTTAAAAAATATTATAATATGAGAAACAAATTTCTTTGATTGATATTGTGTTAGTAGATGTTGAATGATGGAGGAACATTATAATACGAAAATCATTTGGAACCAACATGCAATTGAACGTTTGTATAATTTTTTCCTTAGTTCACTAACATCTGTTACCATTTCCTCCTTTGACATGCCATGCATATATTCAAATGTTTGTTGATTTCTCAATTGGATGCATAAAGGATTTGATTATAGACATGAAAGATATTCCTTGATATCAGGCTCTAGTGTCTACTCACCATCAAATTTTTACCATGAATCCTTAGTACTTTCCATAGTTTGCAAAGGATTATCAATGAAAGATTCTCGGTCTTCTTGTTGATGTTTATCATGAGCTTCTAGATCTTTTTGATGTTGCTCATTAATCCCTAGCCCTTTGAATTCTCTTATGGATGTAGTTATATTTCTTAATGATGTCATGACTTTCCCTTCTTACACAGTTCGGAAAGGATGATCAATGAAAGATTTTAGGCCTTCTTCTTGATGTTGATCATGAGCTTCTAGGTCTACTTATCTTGATGTTGCTCATAAATACCTAGCCCTTTTATTTCTCTTATCAGTGTATTTATATTTCTTAATGATGTAATGAATTTTTGTCAGTTGAGATGTGATGATCTCCATCATTAGACATATTTGGAGGGCTTAATGGTCACCTTTTTTCCTCCTTAGATATTTTTTTCTTGAATTTTTATTATTATTTGGTTTTATGATGCTAGTATAGGTGTTTATTAAGTCTAACATACTCTAAGTGCCTAATATGAGGTTGAGTGCAAAAAATCATGACTTATTAAGCACTTTTATAAGGATTTTATCATAAAATCTTGGAGGAGACAGCGAGGAGAAATTATTGGAGGATTTTCCACCCTCCTTAACTCTCAAAGGAAGCCAAAGTATCCCAAGGATTCTATATAGAAATTCAAAATTCAAAGGCAACCAAAGGATCCCAAAGATCTTCTCCAGCAATTAAAAATCAAAGGCAGCCAAAGGATCCCAAGGATTCTCTCCAGCAATTCGAATTCCAGAGGTAGCCAAGCAACTCAAAGAGGAGTGCACTCAATCTTTTTTTCCTTGGATTCAAGTGGACTCACTCACTATCTTCTACGGAGATGTTGGTAGCTGCTCTATAGAATAAATAGAGCATATCTAGAGATAGGAAGAGTTAGCCGATTCTAGTTGAAACTTCATTGCAAGCTATTGAGATTTTTATTATTTTACTTAGTGATCAAACTTTCAGAGATGTATGAGGTTATTATTTTATGAAATGAGAAGACTAATTTCATTCGATTGATTTAATTTACAAAGAGCTAGGCTTGTGGGTTAGGGTCCAATCCATGTGCCTCAGCCTTTGTGTTGTTACTATCTTTTCCTTTCTTCCATTAAGCTAGTTTTCTTTTTGTCATTCAATTAGTTCTTCTTCACATAGTTTCATCGCTGCTTAGTTTTTTCTTTCAGTGTGCTTATGTAGTTTTTCATTTGCTTGTGAGTGATATAATAGAGGAGAAAAACAAAGAAAATATGTGGATCAATATTCCATTCTCATCTCTGTCAATAGGGTTTGAGGAGGGCGAACCTTCCCACAGGACCAAAAACTGCTTTCTGTTCACTATTTTGTCACTCGTTTCCAATATTTTTTCGTACATGAATCCACATATTTGTTTGCATGAATAATCATCAAAATCCCTAGGAAGGTCATCACGCCTTCCCGCTACATTTTCCCAACTCTGTTCTCATGCCTGAGCACTGTTGTTGTGCCTCCATTTCCCTCCTTTTCCCCTTATTTGCATCCATCGCCCTTTTCATTCCCAAAATGTTTGAAAAGCATTAGAATTAGACCTTCATCCCTTTCTCCTTGAAACTCCTATTTGTCGTACCTCGCTCCATCTCAAATCGAAAATCGCTTGTGATCTTTGTTATCGCTCTCTCATTCCAACCTTGTATGCAATATCCCTTTCTACTTCTCTGCACTTCTCATTTAGTATAAATAAATAAAAACCATTAGAAACCACATTTTTTCCCTTTGGACTTATCATCGCTCTTCATTGCAGATCGCATCATTTTCCCATTTCCTTTAATACTTACGGCTTTCAAGCACTGATTATGACATTGTGATCGTGCTCCCCCGCCAGTCCCACTACCACGTCACCATCGCAATCACACTTCGCACCTTTTCCTTGCTTCTTTAAAAATTACTGCTTTCAAACACAAATTTTGATATTGCAAACGTGCTCCGCCCCCTGTCCCACCACCACGTCACCCATCGCAATCACACTTCGCATCTTTACCTTGTTTCTTAAAGACTTACTGATTTCAAACGCCGATTGCGGTATTGCGATCGCGCTCCACTGTCAGTCCCACGTCCACATCACCCATCGCAACTGCACTTTGTACCTTTTCATTGTTTCTTTAAGACTTTACCGCTCCAAACACCGATTCCAAACTCTACCACATTGCAAATCGCCTTTCGCAGTTTTTGTTTTGTTCCTGTTAACCTTTACCGCTCCAACCTTGTGACATTGCGATTGCGATATCGCAAATCAAATATTGCACTTATATCCACCAATCATAACTCCCTCATCACATATTTCAATCATTCTGCTCCACAAGCATATTGGCACCATATCATAAGGTTTTATAAGGATTAAACCCTTGCTTTCGACTCCTAAGCCTCGTTTCATGTGTTAAGAAATCCATTAGCCTCTTTAGCCCTTTTGTTTCCTCCAAGCTGAAAAATTAAAACTTTTTTGATTATGATTAAGTCATGGATAGCTTAGTTGCATGGGTAGAAGCATGGTAGATAGACCATAGGATAAATAGAGTGCATTTAGCCATTTAGCCAAGTTAAGTGTGGTTTAGAATTAGTTTCCTTTCTGCCATTCATTCCCGGTAAGTTAAATTAGTTTCCTTTCTGTCATTTATTTTCTGTAAATTAAATTAGTTTCATTCTTGTCATTTCTTTTCAGCAATTTAGTTTAGTTTCCTTTTTATCATTTCCTTCCAGCAATTTACTTTCCAGTTCTTATCATAGTTTAAAAAAATAGCACCCTTTCGTAGAGTAGAAGAGGATGACATGAACAGATTAGATCTTCTATGTATATAGCACTGTCACCTCCAAGTTTGTATGAACCCCAGGTTGATAAAGTAAAGAAGGGTAGCCCCTGGGAGTTGTAGCACTCTTGGTGCAATAACAGGGCTCACCACTTTTTTGAGCCATTTCGAGGGAGGTGTCTGGTAGATATTTTGATTTTGTTTTAGAATTCTTTTCTACTTTCCTTTATTTTCTTGTCATTTCAGAAATATTGAAAAAAATCCAAAAGGATCTGACTTTCATGCCTCATTGGAGTAGGAATACCCAAAGACAAACCATACCCAAAACCCCCACATCACCTCCTAGCCACCCTTCACTCTTCTTCAGTGGCAGTGAGATTGAACCCCCTATAGGAGAGCATTCTGAATACTTTGAGGATCCTACTGGGGAAGAAGAAGAAGACCTTGTTTCAACTGAGGGACATGCTTCACCTATCTTAACCATGGCTGGGACCCAAAGAGCCTTTCCCATAAGAGAGGAAAATGGGGAAACTAATATGAAAAACATTATCCCCTCATCTCTCCCACACTTTCATCGACTCGCCTCTAAGGACCCTAACACATTCATGTTTGAATTTGTTGTTGTTTGTAGGACTTATGACTACACCTCTGATGATCAGAAGTTGAAGGTATTCGCATCCACCAATAAGGATGCAACCTTGCACTGGTTCATGGGTCTACCTGGGGATAGCATCACTACCTGGGCACAGATGGAAGAGACCTTTAGCAGCAAATACAGAGACTACTGTAAGTCCAAGGAAACTAAGAATGAAATATTTAGGATGACTCTAGGACCTGATGAATCCCTAGAGGTCTATGAAGAGAGCTTTCCATTAAGCTATAAGAGAGCCATCTGCACTCTTGATCCCACATCACTTAAAATTTTACTTATTCAAGGGATCAGTGAAGCGATGATAGAATCCTTGAATATGCTATCAGGAGGAGATATCTAGCAACAACCCTATGAAGCAATCAAAACTGTCTTTTGGAACCATTCCAGGGAATTTAGGAAGAAGAGAAGAGCTAGCCAAAGTACATCAAATACCCCTTCCTCTTCCACCTTCATAAAACATGAGATTCGAAACATGATAGAGGACTTCAAGAGTGACATGTTGCACACCTTTTCTTTGAAAGTGGACATAATGCAGGTCAAAAGAAAGCAAGAGGAAGCAGAGAGAACCCTGGCCATATTTTGTCCTAGATGTACTAGGAAGCACCCAAGAAATGAATGTCCACTGAATTTCATAGAGGTTTTCTTAGTTTGTGAGGAGAATCATGCCATAGAAAAGTGTCCCTCTTTACCTGGACTTAAGGTTGTATATCAAGGTGGGGAAGCAATGCTATAGAAACTATGTTTCACCAACTAGAGAAGGCCTCAAGGCCCTCAACCATATCAACAAGGTATGCAAGGTGAACCTTACTCTTATTATCACAACAATCAGAGTGCACCCATGTAACCTTCGTACAGCCCCACTCCTCCATCCTAGTCTATGCCTCCTATTTTTCCTTACAACCCTTCATATCATCCTCAGCTAATAAACCAACTATTCCAGCAGTATGTTCCACAACAACATCAGTGGAACAATCCATCCCAAGGGTGGAGGCCTCAAAAAAATTAACCACCTACTCTGAAGCCTCCACCCCAACCACAACCTCATCTTACTCATGTTGCTCCCACTAGGCTACCTATACCGGCAGAGCCCAATCCAAACCCGAACAACAGATAGGCACAACAGGCTCCCAATAAAGAAACATCCTATCCAAGTTATGATGTGGAGATACATGAGGTTAATCTCAGGTTAGGAAGAGTACTCCCAGAAAACCATCCTCCATCTCCACCTATAGAGGTTGAGGAGGAAAAGGAAGAAGGTAACAGTCAGATCCAACAACCTCATTTTCCTGAGTGCTTGATCCAGCCTAGTCAACACACCCCTGAGGAGACTGAACTCCTGGGAGAATTGGAAAATTTGTGTATAAATATACCACATCTCTAGGCCATTAATGATGTCCCTATCTCTAATAGGATCATCAAAGAAAAGTGCTTCAAGAAACCCGGGAGAAGGAAGAAAAATACCCCCACCATCAATGTGGGAGGACAACTCTTTGACCTAATGCTAGGAAGGGTGATATTTCCAAAGTACCTGGACCCTGGTAGTCCAATTGTTGATGCGGATGTAAATGGTGTCACAGTCCCCAACACTCTGATTGATCTAGGGGATTTGATAAACGTAATGACCAAGGAAACTATGTTGAAACTTAATCTCCAAGCGACTTTGAGGAAAACCACAACAGTTCTGCAACTTGTAGATTGGTCCATAGAGAATCTAGAAGGAATTATTGAGGATTTCATGGTTGCCATTGAATCTTGGGAGTATCCTACATATTTCCTTGTCCTAAAACCAAAAACTAAGTTTAATGGTTATCCTCTCATCTCACAGAGACCTTGGTTAGCCACCACAGATGCTTATATTAGTTTTCGGGCCGGAAACATGACTATTAAAAATGGGCCTTTGTCTAAACAGCTAGTGTTATATCATCCAGCCCAGTATTCCATTGATCATGATCTCCCTATATAGGTGGAGGATGAGGAAGATGAGTTATATAACACTGCCCCTATGTGTACCATAGATGTTATTATTAGAGGGGGGCAACTTGATGAAGATGAACTCATCCACCATCCCATTCAAAACTAGTCCTCCACTAACATTCCTCTCAAAACCTTAGTCAAAGAGACTGAAAGTCAACCTTGAATGGAAGTGCACTCAGTTGAGTCAACCTATGAATCCACCAAGGCTATTGAGATTGGTCCATCCAGATCTCTGAAAATCAACCCAAACCTCTTGAATGAAGAATAGAAGCAGCTATGCTAGCTTTTGAAAGAGAATCTAGATGCATTTGCTTGGGATTAAAAAGAAATGAAAGGGGTGCATCCTTTAGTGTGAAAACATAATATTTACATCAAAGAAGGATGGAAGCCCATGAGACAACCCCAAATAAGGATGAACTCGGCTCTGAAGGACATAGTCAAAGAAGAGTTGCTGAAACTATTGGATGCAGGGTTCATATATCCTATATCTGACAGTGAGTGGGTATCTCCTCTTATCTTAGTCCCAAAGAAGAATTGGAAGTGGTGAATTTGAGTTGATTATCGAGAACTTAACAAAGCCACCAAGAAATATTGTTTCCCTTTTCCATTTATATACCAAGCCCTAGATGACCTTGCGGGGAAGAAGTTATTTTCCTTCTTAGATGGGTTCAGTGGGTACAATCAAATTCAAATCAGCCCTGAAGACCAGGGTAAGACTACTTTCACCTACCCTTGGGTAACCTTCGCTTATAGATTCTTACCCTTTGGGTTGTGAAATGCCCCAGCTACCTTCCAAAATGTTGTCCTGAGCATATTTTTTGAGTTAGTCCATGACTTTGTCGAAATCTAGATAGATGATTTCACACCATATGTGGATGACTTCCAGTAATCTCTCTCCAATTTGGGTAAATTACTAAGAAGGTGCATTAAGATGCATATCTCCTTGAGCCCAATAAAAGTGTGAGTTCCTGAAGGAAGCAGGGGTTGTATTAGTACACTCCATATCCCAAATAGGAATACAGGTAGACCTGGACAAGATCACTATCATCAAAAGGGTACATGCTCATCAAATGCAGAAATATGTGAAGAGTTTCTTAAGATTAACTGGTTACTATAGAAGTTTCATCAAATGTTTTAGCAAGATAGCTTCACCATTATTTGGGTTACTCACCAAGGATTTTGAGTTTATTTGGTCCAGTCCTTGTCAAGAGTCTTTCGATCTCATTAAGGAACAATTGAATACTGCCCCCAGCCTCCGAAGTCCAAATTGGACTCTGTCTTTCAACATCCACACTGATGCATCCGACAAATCTGTAGGAGAAACATTACGAAAATTAGAGGAAAAAATCCCTTATGCCATTTATTTCATCAGCAAGAATTTGTCAAAGGATGAGCTGAATTATACTGTTATTGAGAAGGAGATGTTAGTCATTGTCCATGCATTGAACAAATTCAGGCATTATGTAATTGGATATCAGACCTTTGTTCACATTGACCATGCAGCCATCAAGTAATTAATGAGCAAACCAGGTGTGAATGCTAGGATAATTAGATGGTTTTCACTTTTGCAGTAATTTGATTTGACTATTATTGATAAACCTGGAAAGGAGAACGTTGTTACAGATTTTTTGTCCAGGTTGGCTCTCCCTGCAGGAGAGGAAGGAATGGTGGACGACCAACTGCCAGATTTGCACCTCCTTGTTATATCAGTACTCTCACCATGGTTTTCTGATATAGCCAACTACTTGGTTGCTGGGAGACTCCCTCCTATTATTTAATTCAGGGAGAGGAGTAGAATCATCAGAAAAAGCACCCCTTTAACATGAATTGGGGGAAACCTTTTCAAGCTAAGCCCTGATCAAATCCTAAGGATATGTGTGAGGAAGGAATAAGTTTTTGATATCCTCTTTTTATGTCATTACAGCCCATGTGGAGGCCACTTTTCTGAAAAGAGAATGGCTTACAAAGCTTTGCAAGGAGGATACTCAGTGGCTTTCCCTTCACCAAGATTCTAGAAGATACACCAGCAGGTGTGACTAGTGCCAAAGGATGGGGAAAACCATGCAAAGGGATGAGATTCCTTTGCACCCTTAGGTGGATCTTGAGCCATTTGAAAAATGAGGCATGGAATTTGTTTAACCTATCGATCCACCATATGGACAAAAGAAGTATATCATAGTTTGCACTGATTACCTGACAAAGTGGGCTGAAACAAAAGCAGTGCAGGTAGAAACCAAGGAGAAAGTAGCATATTTTATGAGGGATAATGTGTTTTTAAAGTTTGGGTACCCAGAGAAATAGTCACTGATTAGGGAGCACAATTTACCTCTCACCTCATTGAGAATCTTTTGAGGAAGAACAAGATTAAGCATAGAACTTCTACTGCCTATCACCCTCAGGCGAATGGCCAAGTAGAAGTAACTAATAGATCTTTAGAGAGAATCCTCACCAATGTTGTGAGAAGCAGCTGAAAAGATTGGGAAGACAGATTGGTGGAAGCTACTTGGGCCTACAACACTACTTGGAAGACAACAATATGATTCACTCCCTATGAACTAGTCTATAGTAAGAAGCCTCTACTTTTAGTTGAGTTTGAGTTCGATACTTTAACAATGGCAACTGAATTAAATCTAGATCTATCAAACGCCCAAAAAGAGAGGTTGCTACAACTAAATGGATTGGATGAGCTCAAAATGCAAGCACTTCTTCGCACAGAGGTAGTTCAGCTACAAAAGAAGGTATGGCATGACAATAACATCAAAGAAAATACCTTCCAAGAAGTAGACTGGGCATTGTTGTAGGATTCAAGGTTTGAATATTTCAAAGGAAAGCTGATGAAAAGATGGTTGGGACCTTGCATAGTGAAAAAATGTTTTATAATGAAGCAGTTCAAATAAGAACCATAGATGAGGAAGGAATCCCCTTGCTTGTCAATGGTCACAGACTTAAAATTTACAAAAAACCTTTGTCAAGGGAAGAGTTCATAAATTCAATAAGCACATAGGTATATGTGATGGGAAACTCAATAGTTTCCCACAACTCCTAAAAAAATAAAAAATAAAAAAGAATAAATATCCATGGGTGAAAACCTCTCTGAGGCACCCAAGGCAAGCTTATGGGTTGAAAACCTCAATGGAGGCAGCTCACTTGCTCAAAACAAAAAGGAAGAAAGAAGAAAAGAGAACAAATATCCATGCGTGAAAACCTCTTTGAGGTGCCCAAGGCAAGTTTATGGGTTGAAAGCCTCCATGGAGGCATCCCAATTGCTTTGAAAAAAAAAAAAAAAAGAGAGGAAAAAAAGACAGAAACAAAATTTACATCTACATATCTGTGTTTTCTGTGTTTTCTATTTTGTAGGTCATTAATGATTTCTGGAAACATAGGGAAGCATTAATCTTATTTCCCTTATTTTGTTTTACCATCCATCCCATGATTCACTCCATTCATTTTCATAACTTCCTCCATCACCTCCATACACCACATTCCTCCATTCCTTAGCACAATGTAGCAAGGGATGCATTCATATTCTTTTCCATCCTTCTGTTTTACAATCCATCCCATCATTCACTCAATTAATTTTCATAACTTCCTCTATCACCTCCATACACCACATTCCTCCATTCCTCAGCACAATGTAGCAAGTGAAGCAAGACACGGACTATTACAAACACGAGGAAATTCCTACAACATTTGTTCATGAACAACAAGAAAACAAGGGAGGAGCTCATGGCTGCACTAGTTGACAGGGCGAAGAGTGCCACCCATGTCATCTCGGAGCACTCTCACGAAAGATTCAGCACGGGGAAATGAAAAATCTCGTACAGCAGACTGGGTGACTCTCCTCTAAAGTCGCTCATTCAAGAACCTTTCACCGCATAACAAAATTATAAAGAACAAAACATCTATACGAGTTCCCCAATCAGCCTCGAAAATGACTCTGAAATTCCAAGTAAACTCGTATATAGCTTTCAATTCTCGTTGTGCATCCATAATAAGAAGAAATAATTAAATTTACAGACTTAGAGTTTAAGGGGCAGAAAGGCGTCCAGTTAGTTCGACCACCATCGTGAAGTATGAATAGGGAGAACTGCAAAGTCACGCCACCTGGGCATGCAAAAGAAAATAATTTAAATCAAGTGGAGTAGAGGAGAAAAAGGGGAGGAAACATGTAGTCCATCATGAATTAACAAGGAGAAGGAAAAAAATGTCTACTACAGAAACTAGAGCTTAGCCGAGTTAAATAAGTGCTCCAAAATTAGTTGTGCAATCTAATAAAAGGAGACCCCGTCTCATCCAAACTAGTAAATTAAAAAAATTTAAGGGGAGAGAGACCGCCGGAAGCCGCAGAACAGCAGTACCGAGAGTGGGCTGTGTATTTGAATAGCGCGCAACGACAGCAAGAAAACAACGTCACCCTACCCATGGCTTGGTCCTCTCTCATAAATATGAACAGGGAAGCTTTTATAGAAACCCAAAAAAAGGTAGGATTCCACTCCTAGCCTTAAAGAAGAGCCAGAAGAAGAAACATAAGAAGAAGAAGAGACAAAGGGCCAAGGAAAAACAGAAGAGATGGCCATAGACGTCATAGAGATAGCAGAATGTGGGCAAGAAACAAACTCACAACACAACACCACATCCCCTCAATACAAAGAGGTAGTTGCCACCGTAGCTCGTCTGAGCGCAAAGAGAAAAAGATAGACCTCTATGTATTTAAAAGCTGACAAGTGTTAGGGAGAGACATAAAATCCTGCCACGAGACCAATTATCATTGAAGAATCACCAAGGGAGGAGGAAAGAATCGAAGAAATATTTCTGAAGGAGCAGATGCAGAAGGCACATGCATAGAATGTAGCACTGAAGCAAGAATTACAGAAACAATGGCAGCAAGTAGCCACCATGGCAGACTTATGCATAGAAGCCCTTCAACACAAATTCCCTTTTGACTCATATGATGCGTACCTGAAGGAATAATGGCTCCTATTTCAAATCAAAAATCTAGCATCCCATGGATCACTAGCTTTCCAAGATTGTAGGTAATTCATGAATTTCTACAAGCAAGCTAACATGTCTGATCCAGAAAATATGGAAGAGTTTTATGTGCATAAACTTGTGCTGACAAATATGGATACTTGGGACCCCAATCCTACAATGGGGGATATGCAGTTTATGGCTCTAATATCTTGGATGATGAATAAGTACACTAGAGCAAAAGAAATATGGAGAGTCATGGGAAGAAGAAGCAGAGAACCCTTATATATCAAACCAGAATTGTTCAGCCCAAGAGGAGCCATCCCTAACTGTTGAGAAATTGAAAGGGACCCTGCACTGGTTGAAAGCTACCTTCAGACCCAAACCCAGGTGATAGGCCACTTTGACGATGTTTCTAGGAAGATAGAAGATGAGTGCATTATGGCCAGCCAAAGGAGATGGAAGCTCCCTCACAACCTCAAGAATAGGGAGTACCATACTCCAGAAAGACTAAGGGGTGCATTGGAAAGGAAACCATTATACAAGAGGGCCATGTAGGCTAAAAAGATCCAATGGTTGGGACTAAACCTCAACCCACCTTTGTTGCTGGGGCTGAATGATGAAAAGGACACATACGCACAAGATAGAGAATGGGAGAATGCATAAAAGAATAATGGTTTTTACCCCCTTGGGGAAACTTCCCTTCACTTCTCTTTTAGTAAAAATAGTCAAAAACATTAGAAACCACATTTTTTCCCTTTGGAATTACCATCACTCCTCATCGCATATCGCATAATTTTCCCGTTTCCTTTAAGACTTACCGCTTCCAAACATTGATTGCAATATTCCGATCGCGCTCTGCCACTAGTCCCATCACCCATCGCAATCACACTTCGCACATTTTCCTCGTTTCTTCAAGACTTACCACTTTCAAAGGTTGATTCTGATATTGCGATCACGCTCCACCGCTAGTCCCACTACCACGTCACCCATCGCAATCGAAATTTGCACCTTTTCCTTATTTCTTTAAGACTTACCGCTTTCAAACGCCGATTGCGATATTGCAATCATGCTCCGCTGCTGGTCCCACTACCATGTCACCCATCGCAACCACACTTCATAACTTTTCCTTATTTCTTTAAGAATTACCACTCCAAACGCCGATTCTGAACTATGTCGCATCACAAATTGCCTTTCGTAGTTTTTGTTTTGTTCATGTTAACCTTTATCGCTCCAACCTTGCGAAATTGCAATTGGTATATTGCAGATCGCATATCGCACTTCTATCCACTAATCATAACTCCGCCATCGCATATTTCAATAATTCCACTTAAAAATCATCTTGGCTTCATATCATAAGGTTTTATAAGGATTAAACCCCACTTTCCACTCCTAAGCCCTGTTTCATGTGTTAAGCCCTCCATTAGCCTCTTTAGCCCTTTTATTTCCTACAAGCTGAAAAATCAACACTTTTTCAATTAGAATTAAGTCATGGGTAGCTTAGTTGCATGGGTAGAAGCATGGTAGATAGAACATAGGATAAATAGAGTGCATTTAGTCGTTTGGCCAAGTTAAGTGTGGTTTAGAATTAGTTTCCTTTCTGCCATTCATTCTCAGCAAGTTAAATTAGTTTCCTTTCTTTCATTTATTTTCTGCAAATTGAATTAGTTTCATTCTTCTCATTTCTTTTCAGAAAATTAGTTTAGTTTCCTTTCTATCATTTTCTTCTAGAAATTTACTTTCCAATTCTTATCATAGTTTAAAAAAATAGCTCCCTTTCGTAAAGCAGAAGAGGATGACATAAACATATTGCATCTGTTGTCTATATAGCACTGTCACCTCCAAGTTTGTATGAACCCCGAGTTGATAAATTAAAGTAGGGCAACCCATGGGAGTTGCAACACTCTTGGTGCAATACTAGGACTCACCAAGATGCATATAGGATTTTGATTATTTTCATGATTTAAGAGATTTCCTAGAGTAGCATTTCCTCGTTTTCCAAAAAGACTCTTCAACACCCTTATTTTGTGAGCTAGTAGATCCTGTTAGCACATGGATTAGCCTATGATGAAATTTTATAATGAAAAAACAAAAAACAAGAGATATATTTTAAAGAAATAAATGAAATTTGCAAGAAGAAAACAATTTCAAAGAAAAATTGATCATGTCATCGGACACCTCATGCTACTAATATCCTTTTGTCACCAAGTTATATATTCATCATGAGAGTCTCCCTCTTCCATGAATGAAAATAAAATTGCATAAAATAACTAGGAGAACAAAATTATCAAAGACTATTCCATTTAGCATCTCCTAAAAAGAAATGCCAAAAATGTTGGTCAATTTAATTCCTTAAATTATAGATATTAAATTATGTGTCTGCATGTGATGTATGGTGTGTCTATAGGCCAAATGTGGTAGAGCACCAACAAAATTTATCAGCGATTTGAGTTTCCGCATCATGTAGGAGTTGGCATTGTAGTGCAGCGTCAGAGTAATCATGGGAGGAGTTGTCCTCGTTCGTTATGGAGATTTCACCTGCATCTGAGTGATAAAGCAATTACATTTTTTTTTTCTAAGTATGTCTAGATTCTATTACTAAAAAATATGGTACATACAGTAGTGTGCCTTCATAGGCGTTGAGAGTTCAGCACAATATCAAAATAGAGCTGCCCGCAAGGGGAAACCAACCAGAGAGAGGTGTAATAGCTGCCTCAAAAGAGGAAACCAGCTTTGAGCAAAAACCATAGGACTGTAGCAGTACCGACCAGCATTGAACAAAAAACATAGGACTGTAACAGTGCTTTGACATGCCAGATGGCCAGGATTCCTGAAAGTACCAGCTAGACAAAAATTCTGACCAAAATAACAAAAAATAACTGTATGTCCTAGATACCGTAGTCGTCAGAGGGAGGTTCTTCTTCGATTCTGCATCCGTAGCTGTCATCATCGTCGTCCAGAGTGGGATTTGCTGCCGTGCCCGCCTCGCTTTGCTCCATTGGCTTGCCTTTGACCTGAGGACTGCCACTGCCATATCTACCACCGCCAGCTTCCTGCGAGAGGTCCTGAACGCCGGTTTGGATTGCCTGGTCAGAACTAGGGGTGCGAAGCTGAATTCCAGGATGTGCAGGAGGCGTGGGGTCAGAGCTAAATTGAGGGAGCTCTTTGAACGTTACTGAAACCGTCGCCACCACAAGAGGCTGGGATGTGAGACAGGGGAAATGAAACAGGGCCATGGAGGGGTTAACCAGGTGAGCTGACTCCACGCTGCGAGGGACAGAATGAGGCGGATGGACGTGAGCGCCACGCAGAGGAGAGCGGGGGGGGGTGCCTGTCAGGGCAACGCTCAAGCCTGCGTCTGTTGGACACGCGGGGAGAGGCGCCATGGGAGGAGTCAGAAGTGGAGGTCGACGGATTGTTGGAGAGGGAGCGACGCCTGGAGGAAGGCCTGGCTCGAGTGCTGCCTCTGTGGCTTCTGAGCCTGTGCCTCTGTGGCTTCTGAGAGAGTGATCGAGGCGGAGAATTCTACAGATTGACAAGCGGGTGAGACGGAGGCGGGGTTCCAAGGAACAAAGGACAAAACGGGCTTTGAGAATGCTGGAAGCCGGGTAAAAACTCCACACAGCAGTAAAGATTGCAGTGCCTGCCCAATGCAGTGCGGGAACTGGGTAGCTTGGCTTCCGGAGGACAACCTGAGCAGAGCGGAGGAATATAAAATTGCATCGCGACGAGCCAAATGAACTGCAGAGCCAAGAACTTAAGCATCGAGGTGGTGAATGAGCGTCTAGAGCAGGAGGACGACATCGAAATACGTTGTCTGCCTCGTCTTCCCCACCGGCTTGAATGCCATCACAGGTGACGGACGGTGGTATAAATATTATCAATGCGCTTTGAATGTGGATTGCAGGTGGCCATGTGGCCAAGCCACGCGCCGGCCTGTCCACTAATCTCCGTCATGTCAAATGGATGCACCCGCATCCGGGGGATAAAGCAATTACATTACTACCAAATAAAATTTTAAATGCAAGCAAGGAAATGGAAATGTAATGAGAAATGATGGCCACTAGGTCTACATATTGTTAGACTCCTATACCAATAGGTGTCATATATCATGATTGACTTGATGGACTATGCAATATGTTCATACCTTTTCTTGTTGCAAAGTTTTTCCATATTGTCAAAAAAATTAAAAAAAATTTAAAAAATGTAAAGAGGGTATACCCTAAAAGAAAAAACAAAGGGTGAAAAAAATAAAAATGGCCAAAAAAGTAAAAGAAAATGAACCCCACTAAAAGAAAGGCCAAGGAAAGTGTGCAAGTCTAAATGCCACTACTTTTTGCTCTTATGTAATAAACAAATTGTGTGCAACTTGTATTTTATGCCACAATTGATGAATAGTCAAATAGTTTAAGCTTGGCTAGTTCATCTTTCAATTTTATGTTTTAGAGATAGAGAATAAAATCTGACCAAACTGTCTAATCTTGGCAGATAAGTAGATAGGTAGAGTAAATAAAAGGAGCTCAACAGTTTGATTTGAGCCCTTGGATGTAATAAGGTTAGATTTAGATAGATTTCTATATGTAAAAAGAAAAAGTGTGATAAGGGTTTGCCAGTTTAAGTGCACCCTAATAAAGAAGAAAAATGGTAGGGTAAAGTAGGTAGGGTAGGTAGATGATGTTGCAGAATTATACGTGATGGATAATGACTCTAAATGTGTTAAATCTTTACTTTCATCACAAGTGAAAAGGTAGACACTACAGTGAAATAATTTCAAGCAAAGAAAAGTCAAAATTATTAACTTCCCTTTTCATTTTTCCCTAAAAATTTTACTAATTTCCCCTAAGTACTAAAGCATTTGAAAATTAGAGGGGCTCAAGGCATTTCCTTGAATTTTGGAGGGACCGGACCCTCGGCCCAATAATTGGAAAAGCCTAAGTAATTAAAATCATTCATCATGTCATACATTCACTTCTAAAAAATCTTTTCCTAAGAAAAATCCCATTTTACTTAGGAAAATCATGCAATATTTCATAAAAACCCTATTCATAAAAGCATAAGTTAAATACATTATCTTGATGTTTTACACTTAGCGCTTCATTCATTTCCATATTAATTTTTAACTTATTATTTAAATCCCTATGAAAATATTTCATTTTCCCGTATTATTTTAATTAAATTTCCAAATTAATATAATATTTCGCCCGTTTGTTGAAAAATAACCATATACTTGTTAAAATTCATTAATTGGTTGAAATTTCCAATTAATAAATAAACCCGACCTTCCGTCGTATAAAGGGATTAATTAACCCTCTAGGTTAATTAATAACCTAATCCGCCAATTAAAATCCCCCCCGATGCGATTATTTCATAATAAATTTCATTGGGCCCGCCATATTAATTCCTCGTCATCTTCCTTTCCCGATGACCATTCGATCGATCAATCTGAGATCTACGGTTGATATCAATATCGCTGCCCATCCTCGTCCGAACGATAACGCGCGATGGCCAAGCGGTTTTCTGAACAGTGCCGCGCCACGCGTCGTCCATCGTATGGAATCGCTCGCCCTCCGCTGAAAACCACTCTTCCCCAAAAGCTGTGCGATGGAAACTGCTTACCGCCTGCCTCCCATGACGAATCCACCGTACTTGCTGACATCATCTATTAAAAAAATAAAAAACCCGCCAACCTTTGACTTTGTGAATAAAACAAGTGAACTCGCGTCATTTTCACTATCCCATGCAGTGACCAGTGTCCCATGCAACGAATTTCGAAATCAACTGTCGAAGTTTACCAACTGCTACCTTGCTAAAGAAAATTGCAGTTGAGTAATCCAGAGTTCATCCGCCATAGCCAGTACCTGTTTAGTCACTGTTTATTTCCCAGAAAACAGGTATTTACCTAAATTCCTGCTGAACTCTGTAAAAATCTTGGTTTTTGTTTTAAATTCCACACGAAAAACTGAAACAGGTTTCAAGATTGTTCTTTAGATCATTCCTTAAATCCCAAAATTGCAGTTGTATTCCCAAACCTGTGATTGTACCTGGTTTTTTCGTCAAAACCCAAATTCATTTCTGAATCCACAAGAACTAGAAATGGAGATTCCCGTGGCTTTGAATGTCGCACCCCTGAACGCCCCTCATAGAGATTTAGACTATCTGCCTTTAGCAAATAGAGATTTCCAAATCACAGATCTCGTCCTCAGTGAAAATCCCCTTCAAATTTTTTGCCATTGCAAAGATAACTACCAGAATGGCTCTGACATTTTTGGACTATGGGAATCCAATCTTCCCATGTATCCTCTTCCCTCAGTCCACATTTTTCCTGAAATAATCCATTACTGCCATGCAAATTATGATCCCAATCAACGAGCAGTCTTGTCCCTAAGTCAAACTATCCTTTTCCTAGTAACTGCTCAGTCTATTAACGAAATGTTATAGTTTCAGCCTGGTCAAGCCCTGACTCCCCTTTCCATGGGAGAATTACTTGAAAAATCTGTCAATTTATCCCAAGAAGAGTTGAACCGCCTTTTCCAAACCTTCATGTTGCTAGAACATCAGCCCAAATGCCCTCCCCCTTATGGTTATACCTTTTTCACTGATATGGGCAGGCTTATTCTGAATATGATATCTTCTGTAATGGGTTTCAATACTAGTGAATATGTT
This sequence comes from Pinus albicaulis, assembly GCA_034641835.2. Lineage (NCBI taxonomy): Eukaryota > Viridiplantae > Streptophyta > Pinopsida > Pinales > Pinaceae > Pinus > Pinus albicaulis. Next base: position 63,218 of record JAXQQM020064229.1, on the reverse strand, counting down.
GATCAATTAACCCTAGTATTGTTGTCAATTTTTACCCCTGGACAGCCCCCTACTATCAAGTATGATTTTGTTTCCTACATTGCTGATAAAATCCATGATCAGTTCATGAGATTAGAAAATGAAAGAGTGTTCAAATATTCTTCTGTTATTTATCACATCATGCTTTACTTTCAATTAGAGATTTTACCTTTCTATGTCAAAAAACTTGATGCTAAAGGAAATCCTAAGTTTTTAATATTTTGGTCTGCAATCACTCATAATTCGTCTGATTCTCCTTATTCCTACAATGAATTTATTGACCTGTTTGTACACCTTGCAACCACCTTGTTGACAGGAGTCTCCCCTCCTAGGGTCAGTAGTGACATCAAGAAAATTGTCCAACTCTCAAAGCAATACAAGATAGGTGATTGGTACCTATACCGAAATCACACAAAAATCAGAATATATGGGTGTGAGTTATGCCCCTTCAAGTTACCAAAATATGTCCCAATGAGACTTTTTGCCTTAGAGTATTTCAGACAGATGATTAATTCTGACATAGTTCATTTCTGCAATGCAAAGAAAAAGGCTCAACTCAGAATTAAGAGTCAATTAGGTCCCTTTGTCTGTAACTCTAGGGATGCTAGAAAAGAAGCTGAAAGAATCTTAGAAGACTATATCAAATTACAAAAGAGTTTCTACTGGGTACCTTATGACCCAAACAACTTTCTTTGTGATAGAAGGATGAAAAATAAATTGTCACCATACATTCATCAAAGAATCCCAGAAATTGAACAATATGCCAATATGGATGAATGGATGGAAGGGACATTGATAGAACAAGATAGTGAGCAAGTCAGTGTTGAAAATGTTATGAAAGACCTTGAAAAAATACTTGACCTAGACTCTTTTGAACAGGTGCAAATACCAGTTATTGGTTCTTCTTCTGCTGGGACTTCTCAACAGAATTTACAGGAAATCAGTGCATTAGCTACAGTAGCATCTAAAGGAAAAGAGAAAGAGGTTGATATCCAAATTACCAAAAAATTTACAATGACAGAACATCCTGAAACTTCTAAAGAACAGGGTCAAGTACAGATTTCTCCTACTCAGACCAATGTAGCAGAAATTTCAATTTTACAAAATCCTCTCAATGTAGAAAAGGGTAAAAAGAGAGATGTTGAAGCAGCTACCCCTATCAGTGGGTCTTCAGAACAGCCTGATATTAAAAGACAAAAATTAAATCCCCTTCCAGAAGTGGAATCTGTTCATGAAATCCCTGATAGTCAAAGGAGAGAAGAAACGGGTAGTCAGCAAACATGTACAGTCAGTGGAACATCCACTAATTCTCAGAGAAAAGAGCTGCAAAGGCAGCAAAGTGCAGAAGTATCATCTTTCAAACCACTAGTGAAAGATGCCTAGGATATTAAAAGGACATTCATAAATATAAAGGCCAGAAATGATCCACTCAGACTTCAAGCTTACAATCAATATTTGAAGATGGCTCCTAAGAATCAACAAAGATTGATGTCAGCCTATGACATTCAACAAGGTAAAATGGTAATGAGTCACTTCAAACCCAAAGTGCGACAAACTCAAACAGCTGCAGATTATATCAGAACTAATTTTGAAGTCATAGCAAAGGATATTCATCCTTTGGATCAAATTGAGCTGCATAAGCAGACAGCTGAAATGATTTATTCTACTCTGACAGATAAATCAATGATGACCCAGAAATTGTAGGATTATTTGGAGAATACTAATGCTCAATTAAATCTTGAAAGCCTCTTCTCAGGCTAAGGACAATAGGATAAATAATTTGGAGGAAATAATTATTGGATTGGGTCATAATCCCAAGGATTTCAAGGGTATAGAAGCTTTGATCAAGAAAAAATATGATGATATTGCAGCCTTGAGAAAACAAATGAAGTTACCAGCCTCAAGACATCCACAGACTGCAGAAATCATAAAGCAAAATTCTGAAGAAGAATTGATGGATTTGCTCTTGAAAATGAATGAGAAACTTAATGAAATTGAAAAAGAGCTTGAAAATGCATTAAAAGACAACCAGTCAAATACTCCAGCATCTACAACTGAAGTGATTACAGGTACTACAATAACAGGTCAGCTAGCAGAATTATCACAGGGCAATACTTCCAATTTAAGTACCGAAGAGCTAATAAAGTCAATGGAGGAATTGAAACTCCAAGTGACAGAAATTCAAAGAACAAAGGTACAATTCACCACTTTAGAACAAAAATATGATCTCTCGAAGATGAATGTTGCAGATAAAACAAGAGACATCAACAGATTAGAAAAATTGGTCAAAGCATTGGAGAAGCCTTTAAAGGAAATAAATGAAATTCTTTGGGACAACATCATCCAGTCAATAAAAGATGTATGGCCCTCAATTCAAATAATGTATGAACAGAATGATTTAGTCAAATTGGCTCTGGAAGAAATCCTAAAAGCAAGAGAAGAATTGGGAAACATGCCTGAAGAAGCCAATGAACTTATCCGCTTTTTAAATACTCATAACAGGCATCAACTTGAAGAACTTGGCATTCAAGACAGGACATGAACAATTTTGGAAATAAAAAGAGTTTTTACCAAAAGAACTCTGATGCAGAATCTAGAACAAAGATGCTCTGATATGCAAGAAGAAATCAATGCCTTTATAAAAAGATTTGATATTTTGTTGAATAAAGGATTGCCCAGTCCTTTAGTTTCAGAGGATAAATTGATGGACCTTGAAAGTTATGTTGAGAAATTGGACAATCATGCTGACAATTAGGCCCGTTCCTCAACTAGTTCATCAGCAGTAGCATTGCCTACAGGAAAAAATCTTCATGATAGATTGGAAAATTTATTTTTATCTCGAGCATGAGGTAAAGCATTTGTTCCCAATTCAACCTACTTTCTTTAGATATACAGAGAGAGATGAAACTCTGAGGAAGATGCAAAGGACCAGAATACCGGAAGCTAAATGGTGGGAAGAAATGTTAGAACTTTTGTAAAAATTATCCTTACATGAATTTTTGATTATGTACTACAGTAAGTCATGATAAGAAGGATAAAATGATAAACAGAGGTTAAAGAGTATCAGTGCAGATAAAGAGTATCAGTAAAACAGAGCAGCCAGCACAGAGTTACTAAAGAGGACAACAACAAGCCAAATCATAGGGCCTACCTCCAGCACATTCTCAAAAGAAGGAAACAGCACAACATCAGTTATCATTTCTCTTATCTACGAGACCATCTGTCTCTAGTTTGTTGTAAAATACTTATGAGTCATCCTAGATTATATCTCAATTTTTTATGAGATATTTTTATAATTTTTTGTATAAATACTCCCTCAATTGGAGTATTGAGGGGTGGATTCTTAGACTTTGTTGTAACATTGACTATTTTGGAATAAAGTGTTGTTGGAGAAATTTTGTGTGGCTAGCTGGATGATGAATTGATGCAAAAGACTTTTTACAGGATTCTTGTGTCAAACAACGGACCAATAAGTCATCTATCTCTTATGTTTTAAAGTTTTTATATTTGTTTATTATATCATCTGTGTTTCATTTCCGAATAATTAACGAAAAGGAATAAATCAGAAAGTGCTTAAGTGCAATCTGCTTTCAATCGTTGTTATTCTAAATGTTTTCTTTCGAACTGGTTTAAACAATGAATTCTTAATTGCTCTTGTTTTACTAGTTTATGCATTTTGATTATTTAGTAAAGAATACTTAATTTCTCTTTATTAATTATCACTCAATTTCCCTCTTTCAAATGTGTTGAAGGATTCTTAATTTCCCTTCATCCATTTTGAGTTCATTCCATTCACTTTAGATCAATAATTGTTCCCTATTTGATTAACTTGCCCTGTGAAACCATCTTTTGTTAAGAAACTTAATCCAGTTAAGCCATATTCTTTGACTCCATTAGCCCAATGGCCTAAACTACTCAATCTTACCCTCAGCTATAGAATTCCATCACCCAAACTCAATCAAAACCCCTGGACCTTATAACTAGCCTAATATCTTTCAAAAAAAAGCTAAATTTTACAGAGAGAGCCCTCTCTGGGTACAGATTGGCTAGATTCTGTACCTAAAAGTTGGTTTGTGGTTATCTCGGACCCCTTTCCTCTTCCCAACAACTTCAAGGAAAATCTGAGTGATAACACATATAAAGCTCATGCTTTAGAAGTTACAAGCTTGTCAAACTAATTGAACCAAATGTCTATTCATCCTTGAGGTTTGCAATATGTATCATTGTAATTCAATGCTCAATATCACTCCTGCAAATATGTAATAGTTGTAAGAAACAAAACATTCAATGATCGTAGCAATAAAAAAATAGTGTATTCAAGGGAAACAACCTATATTTTAGTTATGAATTCAAAGAATAAAACAAGCTCGAAAACAACTAAGCTATACTATGTTATGGAGAGGAAAGGAAGGGGAATTATGGGTTGAGTTGGTGTGCCCTAAAATTGGTTTCACACTACCTAAGAGACTATATAATCAAAATTAATTTGCGCATCCGAGACTATCAAAAGCCAACACCAAAAGTTTCATTAATCTAGCTAGAAATAATGTCAGAGTTACATAATTTCCATCAAGATTTTCCCAATGATCTGATCTGGGTTCCTTCAGCTACCAGAATTATCCAAGATATTTTACTTCTATGATGTTAGAAGAATTTTGTTTAAAATAGCATAAAGAACCACAATTGCATGCTTAAACAAGAGGAAACATAATGAAGATCGAGAAATCAAGAACATGGCACATGTTAGGTCCCTATATTACTAGTATAGTCCCTTATTGTTGTTAGTGTAACCCCCTTATTGTTATTGTTGTACTCCTGTAACCCCCATATTCTTATTATTGTGCCCTTAAATTATTATTGTTAGGTCGGCTAGGATTACATTGTGGCCCCACTAGGATTACATTAGGCGCCATGGAGTCCTATATATAGAAAGGAGGTTTTTTCATTTGTATCATCCAAGAATTGTTCATTCATGTAATGTATTGGAGGTTTCCCCCTCGAAGTTGCTTATTTCTAAGGCGTTGATATCTCTTTTATTTTATTTTTGGAGCTGGTTTCACAAAATTTGGTATCAGAGCTTTCAATTCTAGGGTTTCGCTGCTCCAAACAGGTCATCGTGGAATTTTCGCTATAACATTTTTTATACGAAGGTTCAGAAGCTAAAAGTTTTAGAGGGTGAAGCCAAAATCCTGAGGAGGATCATCGCAAAATTTCAGATCTTGGTTCGCAACATTTTCAGAGATATGATCTATGCAAGTTAGGGATTTTTGAAGGCTCCCAAATTTAATCCAAACAGGTCATCGTGTCATGTTCGCTATAATTTTTTTTCTACGAAGGTTCAGAAGTTGATATTTGTAAAGCGCAAAGCCTAAATCCTGAGGAACATCTTCGCAAAATTTAAGAGCTTGGTTTTCAATAGTTTTCGAGATATGATCTATGGAATTTAGGGCTTTTTCAGGATTTTGAATTTCATCTCAAAGAGGTGATCGTGGGAAAATCTTCATAACTCTCTCTCTGAGCATCAAATTGAAATTATGTAAAGGGTGGCCACAAGTACACAAACTGTGGTTTTTTTTCTATTAATTTCAGACCCAAAGGGGGAAACAATGACACATAGAAATTCATACACATTCGCTATACTGAACGAGTCCATAATTAGCTCATGGTGGGAGATTGGACATAACTTTGTCTTGAAGAATTAAAATTAGGTCATACATGTGGCATGCGAAGGAGGATTCAAAGAGCTACCTCAAAGAAAAATTTCATATATTGAAGATCTGAAAACACAAAGATAATTGAGTTTCAATATCCAGCTCCTCAAAAGTAAGAAAAAGGTGTGTATTTGTTTCCAAATTGGATAAGTTTGTGTAAAAAATCAGTTTGAAGTGATTCCAAGGGCCTATTGAGCATATATTTTAGTATTGGGTTCTGAAATGCCTCTTAAAAAAGAATTCAACACCCATTAAGCCCTTAGAATACTCTACTATGACTCATGAAGATGAAGAATTGCAACATGATCTATATCAAAATTACAAGAGCAAGTGCACCAAATTTCGCTCTCGCAAAGAGCAGCAAAAAATGAATGGAAGTTTTGAAGAAAGGCGTGGAAGCGAGGATGGATGGTTTGAAGAAAGGCATGGAAACTAACATGGATGGCGTCGAAGCTAAGATGGAGGACATGGAAGAAAAAATGAAAGACAACATGGAAAACATGAAGAATGATCTAAAAGCAGACATCGAAGGTTTGACAAAGTTGATACAAGAAATTGTTAGAAAATTATATATTATGGAGCAATGCAACACATAAAATATGCGGAAAATACAAGCACACAAAACACATAAAACAAGAGAGACACAGATATACGTGGTTCACCTATTTTGGGCTACGTCCACCCCGAACAACCAGTCCTTCCTTTCTATTATCCAGCAAAATGAAGAGACAAAACCTATAGCATATCCACTGTAATATCCTCTATTCTCTCTCACAGTCTCCCCTATCTATTTCCTGCTCAAAAAATACACACGTAATGCACAACCACAATACAATACCCTCATACAAAGAGAGGGGTTGCCTTCTAGGGCAAAAAACCCTAAACTAAACATAACTTCTACCGTCAGATCATCCGTCTAATGAACGGCCTAGATTGACTAGAAATTACTCTAATTTTACAAGGAAATTTTACATTTGTTTTTAGCTTCGGGGGCACTACCCTTGAAACGCTCGCCGGGGGACTGCTGGACCCTAGACCCCCCAGCCGGGGGGTCAGCCCCCCCAGACCCTGCGGGGGGGAAAAGTCTCCCCCGCACCCCCCCGCTGCAAGGGTGTACAGTTTTCCTAGGGTATACATCCAGCTAAAACAAGGATCTCTGAATTAGGATGAAAATCAAGCTCCACACCCAACAATATCCCAGTTGGAGACTGATTGTAGCAACTCCAGTGCTACTTCATTTGCTGGACAATGACTCCTCTTTAGACCTGGCTATTTCTCATCTTCATCATCATCCTTGAAGACCAATTGAAACTGAGCACATTCTTAGTTTCTCCCTGGTTACAACTTTTGTTAGCATATCTGTAGGATTTTGGCTAGTGTGTATCTTTTCCAGCTTAAACTCTCCATCTTCCAATACTGACCATATGAAATGGTACTTGAGATGTATGTGTTTAGTCCTAGAATGAAATGCTGAGTTCTTTGCAAGATCAATGGCACTTTGGCTATCACTGTATAACGTGCCCATATCATGCTTCTTACCTAATTCACCCATAAACCTTTGTAACCAAATCATTTATTTACTAGCCACTGTAGTAGCAACATACTCTGCTTCTGTTGTTGAAAATGCAACAACACTTTGGATTTTTGAAACCCAACTAACAGTTGTTCCACCTACAGTAAATACATATCTTGTAGTGCTCCTCCTGTTATCTCTGTCACCTACCATATCTACATCAACATATCCATGTAGAGCAATGTTTGAACCACCAAAGCATAATGCTTGATTTATGGTACCTCTCAAATATCTGAGAATCCATTTTAATGCCATCCAATGTTCTTTTCCTAGATTATTCATGTACCTACTTACAACTCCCACTGCATGTGCAATATCAGGCCTTGTGAAAACCATTGCATACATTAAGCTTCCAACTGCTGATGCATATGGAACTTTAGACATATAATCCATGTCTTCTTGGGTCTTTGGGCACATCTCCTTACTAAGTTTGAAATGGCTAGGAAAAGGTGTACTAACTAGTTTTGCATTGTGCATATTAAATCTTTTCAACACCTTTTGTATGTACTCATTCTAAGACAATGTTAATTTTCGATTTTTCCTATCTCTGGTTATTCTCATACCAAGGTTGCCTCCTCGAAGTGGCTTATTTGATAATGGAGTTCACCTAGTGTGGGTTACGTCTCTGGGTCTGGTGTCAAGATAGTGCAGGCCGCTTCATATAATGTTGTAAGTGATGATGATGTACATGGAATATTCTTTGTCATAACAAGGACATACACCCTTAAACATAGTATATTGTCTCTCCACGAGACGTTCTCCCCATAGGAACTCTCACTCAAGAAGGGCTTCCCTTCAACATGACAAGCTAATACAATATCACACTATCGTGATATCAATCATCCCTCAACATAGTGTCAAACAGGCATCTCACGAATAATACATCATCACAACATTCATAACATTTTTTTAATACAGGCTCTGTGGGGTGGTGAGTTCGTTGGGCTTGTCCCAACCTATTTTTTTTTATAAACTTTTAATATAAACACCTAGCCTTTTTCAAATTTTCTGAAATAAGGGGTCACTCGAAAAATTAACTAGGCAACAATTTCGCCCATCTCGGTGGCCAGTTTACGTGCACCAGGTCTCAGTTAATTTGTAGGACCATTAATGCTGGCTTGCATGCCCCCTTTGAAAAAAAATTTGACTATCCCTATCTCGTTTATACGTGCTCAGATTGTGTCACTCACACAGTTGGAATGAGGGTGATGAGCACTTCAATTTTGTCCTAGTTTGAGAGCAATTTGGTGACTTTGAATTTTGAGCTATTATAAGCCCTCTTTGACCTCTGAGCATGTCTGGAGCCACCTAGATCATGATAAAACATTGAACTACAGAGAATATAAATTGGAAACATATATATTCTCTTACAACCTTTACAACTCCCTCCTCTATTCTCTATCCATAAATTGATACCAAGGAGAAATGGGGAAAATTAAAACCAATTCCCAAAATATGAACAACCAAAATTTGGATAGATTACAATATATTGTATTTGTTTCTTTTTGGTATATATTGGTTGGAAAAAAACTCAATATCTTATTAAATATGAATTTTATGACATAAACATATCTTAAATTAACTTGATTTGATTCCTTTGCTCACTAAATGCTTTATTTTGGACGTTATCTGGGAATGGTCACAACAAAAAACACCTCTTAAAACAACCATGTGTATATCTCAATCCACATATTTTGTAGGGAATCCACTCATGAGTCACCTAATTGGGGATGTTCTACACAAAACCTATGCCATTTCACAAATTCATCTTCATTATTCTAAAAATGGTGTCTAAATTTTGTTATTCATTTATTCTTAGCACAAGTTGAATGAAATGTTTATCATGAGATGGAGGTATATGGAATCAAATTATGTAAAATATAGATAAAATGAAACCACGTCAATGCTCCTTAATCATAAATTCCCATCATGTGCTAAGGTGGCGGGCTTAGCCCCTAAGGGACCCTTATCAATGTCATTCACGCCCCTATTGGGAAATAAAATATCTTAATATCAATATTTTTCATTTTTCATTTTTCATTATATTACATATTTTTTTAAACATCATATTATATAGTTTCTATTTAGATTGGTTAAAAATGTTTAATATACTTCTTTTTTTTATGTGATGATGATTAACATGTATTAAGCTTGAAATTAGTTTATTGCACTTTATATAGGAAAATGATTGTTTGAAATTCCTTAAATTTTGATTTTACTCTTGAAAAATATTAAAATAAATGTTCCTATATCATTGTAGTTTTGTCGAGTTAAAAGATTAAGAAGGTTGATAAATTGGGATTTAAACTAGATAGAGATTGGACATTTTAAGAGAGATTTTTTTCATATTCAACCCTCTTACATATCTTAATTTTGAAGGTTCAAGCTCACTAGACTTTATTCTTAGTTTAGTAATGTGAATTTTCTTCTTTACACCAATAAAAGGTTGCATGAAAGAATTGAACTCTAGTAACAACATTTCTCATAATCACCGTCACTAAACCCAATCAACGTAAGTCATTGGTTCTTATTGAAATACATCTTAATTTAAATTATTTGTTTTGATGGACTTGCAATTTTTTGGATATCTAATGGGCTAAATTATATATCCACAAAAAGTCGATCCACATCAAACTATAACAATGCTTCATATTAAGATTTTTATTTAAACAACTTAATTTCATTATTTGTTTTATATATATATATATATATATATATATATATATATATATATATATATATATATATATATATATATATATATATATATATATATATATATGATTTTCCCCTCTATTCTAAATTTTATTTTAATTTTTCCATTCACTATTTTTTTAATATGATAACATAAGTTATTTATTCAACATTATTAAATTAAAATTTATATTTTATTATATATTATAATTTTTTAAAGTTTATAAAATTTCTAAATTTAAAAATAAAAACAAAAATAAATATTAAAAAGTTTAGTTCTAGTGGTGCAATTCAATTGGTGATTGAAATAGAGTGTTGAGAAAACATTCAAGGTTCAAATCTCCATGTTGTAACAAGGTCCTTGTTGTAAAGAGGTTTATTAAAATATTTATCTAAATTAATTTATATTCAATTTTTTACACATTTCAAAAAAAAACTTATTATTTTATTTTTAATAAAAATAGATATTAATAAACATTTAATTTTCAATTTTTACATGATTGAAAAAAAAAAACATTATTTTATTTTTAATGAAAATGGATATCCACACACATCTAATTTTAAGGACCACTCATACCAAGAAATTATTACTAACTCCATCTAAATTCCTTAACTTTAAGTTGTAGTTTTGATAATTTGAAAATCCTATACATTAATTTTTTTGTTGCAATTTCAATAAAGTGTTTAGAAAATCATTTTTAAGAAATATAAGATTTTATCTTAATTAAAATGGTGTTATTATTTTAAGATTTGTATAAAGTAAATTGTAATCATAATTAATAGTTCCATAGACATTAAATATATATGGTGTTTAAATATATATGTTTATTTATTTTAGTGAAAGCGACTTTTTTCAAATTTAAATCTATGAAGTGTAGAATTGTATGTGGCTCTATTCACTTCTCTTATTTAATTTAACTAGATAAGGACCTTTTGTAAATAAATAATACTTGGTCTAGTTTTTATTAAAATAAAAAATTAAAGATTAAGGTTAAATTTTATAGAGGCATAGAATTGTATGTGGCTCTATTCACTTCTGCTTATTTAATTTAACTAGATAAATATTTTTTTGTAAATAATACTTAGTATAGTTTTTATTAAAGATTGAGGTTAACTTTATAGAGACAACATGAGGAGAGAAATTAAATTAGGAAATCACTAAATTCTTTACACGAATATCCCCACGTGGTGTATGTTGCACAAAGAGTAGTCACAGGGGTTGCATGGGGGTTGTATCCCCCCTTGTTTAGGGGGTTGTATCCTAGAGGAACCCAACCACAAGGGCTTCACTGGGGGAGAAATACCATACCACGTGGGTTCATATTGGGGCATATATATTGAGGAAAAAATGACATAATATATTGGGGGATATATAGGGGGTAAAGGGTTTTTATATTGGTAGGTATACAAAATGGATCTCAAAGTTAAAGAAAAAATCTAAAGGGGTGTAAATAATGTTCAGGAAAAAATGGATACCTACAATATTTAGTGGAAGTAGGGGTTTTTTGAATTAGGAAGGTGTATTGGGTTCATATTGGTAGGGGGTTAAATAATGTGATTTTTAGGGGTATTTTTCAATATGTAGTCAAATTAAGGGTATTGTTTAATATGCCACGAATGCACGCAATAGGTCAGAGGTTCATTGAGTGAAGTCCCTATGAATCCAACAACCCACCTGACATGTAGCTACTAGTAAATGTCTGGGGGTCTATGACTTATCCCCCTCTCCACAAACCGCATCACAAATGGTGGATTTGAATCTTAGATATATCACTTTTCTAAGGACTCACATTACTTGGATCACTAATTGAGTTTCCCCCCAGGATTGTAGCAAACATAAATAGTTATTTCAGTCTTATTTGTTTTTTTCTTTGAAGAACCCTATCTTTCTCCCATTCTTTGATTCAAATGGATTTAAATCATATTTAAAAATCTCCTTCATAATTCTGCACATGGACCCATCTCCTTTTAAACAAATAAATATTCAACATTCTAGACCAACAATTTTCTTATACACTTCAACTTTATATCTTAGACAGTCTCCACATTTAACCTCTTCTTAGCTTGCCTTTGCACACTTTTTCTCTTATCTAGTTAATATTTATGAAATTTAGTAGTTTCAACCTCTACCAAGTAATCTCATGCTTTCTCTCTCTTTACCCAACCATAAACTCAAATCATATAAATTTTATGCAAATTTTCTCCCTCTCACAAATTTCCACAAAATTGATTTTCTACAACAATATTTATTCCTTCATAATCAGATACTTGGATTTTCACATCGTTTGATTTCTACGGATTCCTTCTATTTTAGGTGCTTTTAATTTTAGGCATCCCTAAAACACCAAATTTCCAATCTCAACCCTTGATTTCTAAGGTACCCAAAGAATATAAGTGAGAGAAAGAACTAATGGCTTATGCCTAGTAGGTACTTATACATTTTCCCTACAAAATATAATATCCAGGTGTTTGTAAGAATGACCAATTTCCAAGACAATGGATAACCATATGTAGTCTAATCCCAAATATCCTCACAACTGGATGAATTAAGTGATTTGGTATTTTATCCCCACTTCTCTTTGCACCAACATTGCAATACACCTTGCATCTCAAATAACATATAAACATGTGATGGAGCCCACCTTCACCTTGATAGTGGCACTAAGGCCCCGATCTGAGTATCTAAGATCCGGTCCCCACATCCTTCACACTTGACGCCTTGCCACTGGATGGTCGTATGGACGAATAACACTTTTAAAATTTTCATCCAAAAATATCTAGGGATTCAGTACCTAGTTCCCACTTCAATGGACAAATATTTGCACAACCCCCAAATGCCCAATTTTTTTTTGCCTCTAGACTCCAAAATCATTTAAAAACATCAAATTATTAACATTAGGAAGTTTACAAAATTGCTTATGGGCACAAATATTGAGGCTCGCCACATCATTTTCCATGTCACTACCACATCACTTTCCACGTCTCTTTTTTCTACTTGTCATTCCATGTCACCATAATGTCATCTATCAACCATCTATCACGCCATGTCACTATCACATGTCACTTGAAAAAGGGCTACCTGGCCACCCAAAAATTTCAAATCTACCTACCACGTGTCATGACCATAAATTTTCATGTCATCATCTGTTCCATGTCATTTCCACCTAGCGCCACATGTACTACCATGTGTAACTTCGACCACCAAAAGGAGTTGAATCCATATGTCACGTGTCCTCAACTCAAGTTGCCATGCCATCAACATGTCACTTGTTTTCGATGTCAACCACTCTTTCACTACCATTTATCTTCATGTGTGTTTCCATACCATATTGGGGTCCATCTTATGTTTGGCTATGTAAAATTTGGGATTTGGTTGTTTTCATATTGCTCTCATAGAGGCTTGGATGCTTCGATTCCTTAGCACACCCCAAACAGGCTCGAGCGCCCAAATGGTTAGATACCTTGGAACCTTGGTCATTTGGAACAAACTCATGTTATTATTCATTCCTTGGGAGTTATGCTAAGTTCCATATACCAATGGAAATCTCTCTGAGAGGGCTATCAAACCAACAAAATCCCCTTGAGATAGACATCAATGAAAACAATTGCCAATTGTCAATAATTTACGCATGCATTCCGATAATATTTTTCAATGTATTAAAAATACTAAATAGTTGCGTAAATTTAAAAATGAACCTATATTCTTAATAGCTATACTTATATAATAATATTCTCAATATAACCAAGTATCTCTTTGCATAAAAACATATTCAATTTCTCGTAGCATGTGCAAAATTTATATTATGTGTAAAATATGGGGTATGATTGTCTCTTTAATCATGGATTTGACATAGATTACTTCAATCACTTCACCTTGAACTATTGGGTAATCATGTAAGGGTTGCATAAAAAAATATAAGCATCGTGGATACATTAGGATCATACTATGGAGAAACATAATCAAACAAGTCAGTGAAAACTACATTAATGATTAAAAAAAATAAAAACGGTCCCTCTCTAATATGACACCCCATAATGGATGAAGACATGTGTTACATTTACCTTTCACCATACCTATATTGTATGAACTCATATGCAATCAATATTTAGACCCTAAATATAAATCCTAGAGCTTAGGAAGCATATTTGAGGCCTTAAACCACCACGTTAACCAAACAATTGGATTTTTTTACCTCTAAAAGGGATATGGACCTCATTAGGAGGATTTCTGCATAATGAATGAGTCTCCAGTCCTTGACCATGGTTGAGAGAGAAAATTAATAGATTTAGGCTCTAAACGAAGCTGACAAGGCTCAAGGGTCATGGATGCAGCATCAAAATGTCATATATATGGTTTCCAAATGGAATACAAATACGACTAGTAAGTTTGCATAAAAATATGGGATAGGACACATTGACCATGTTTGAGTAAGAACTAGGTATTTAGACATTAAAGAAACTAGTGTAAAAAAATATGTTTTGTTAAAAAATGAGAAGTAGCTGGTTTGTATGTTTTAAAATGAAGTGTGGTAAAAATAGTGTTTTTGGGTTCTTAAAATTTAGAATTAATTTGTTAGTTTAAAATGTTTTACCCACGTATTTGTTGAATTTCTTGTGTTGGATTTAGATCTGGCATAACGATCTTGGATTTTTGGAATGCAAAACAACAAAAACTTCAATTTTTTTAAAACCCTTTTCAATAATTCTAATTTTATTTTTATGTTTAAATTGACTATACAACTCCGTTATTGATTATATATTGACTATATAAACTCTAAATATACTACATTACAATAAACTAAAATATATAATTTGAAATAAATATATATATATATATATATATATATATATTAAAACCTTCAAACATTGCAGTATGATTTGAACATATAATTTAAAAAATGTCATTTTTAACTTTAAATTTTTATCTCACTCAAAAAATTATGTGACAAATTTGATGAAACTTTGTATTTTATTTCAAATATATCTATTTTATATTCACATATCTTTCATATAAAATTCTTATTCATATGATATTTTATTTTTCTCTTATGATATGTATAAATTCAACTATGTTATTATTGTTGTGAAATTAATTTATCTTTAAATGTGAAACAATTTTCTTGAATATAATTTCAATTTCTTCACTCATTATCAATGGTTTTTATATCAATATTTTAACTAATTATAAAATATCTTAATGTCGTGTTTTTTTGTAAATTATTACTTTATATTACTAAAAAATGATCATATATAGATGGTTGTAGCATCTATTCAACAAAGCAAATATTTGTGTATTTCTTGGGCTACCAAGGTTCTCAATGACCATAACTTTCCTAAATAAATATATAGGCCATGCAACTAGATCTAGATTACAAAATATATTATTATCGGGCTATCCAAACCATAGATAACAAATAATTAAATAACTTACATGCAAGAGAATCATTCAGACTCAGAAGATGAAATGGGAGTTGGGTCTCTCGCACTCGATCCTATATGGGTGATGCCTTGGTGCACCCTAGATGGGCCCGATTTCCCAATGTCAAGATGGCTAAATATCTTGGAACCTTGATGATTTGGAACAACCTTATGTTTTTCTTCATTCCTTAGGAGTTATACTAAGTTCCATATACCATTTGAAATCTCTCTGAGAGGGCTATCACACGAAAAAACTCCCCATGAGCTTGGCATCAACGATGGAACTTGTCAACAATTGGAAAGTGTATAAAATATATACATGCATTCTAATAATATATTTAAATGTATAAAAAGTACCAAACAGTTCTACAATTTTAAGAATGAACCTAAATTATTAATAGCTATACTTATATAATAAGCTTCTCAACATAACCAAGTATCTATTTGCATAATAACATCATTAATTTCTAGTGGAATGTGCAATGTTTATATTTGGGTAAAATATGGGGTATGATTATCTCTTTAATCATAGATTTGACATAGATTTCTTCAATCACTTCACCTTGAATTGTTGGGGTAATCATGTAGGGGTTGCATCAAGAATACAAGTATAATGGATACATTAAGATCATACTATGGGAAATCTTAATCAAACAAGTAAGTACAAACTGCTTCAATGATTATCAAAAGAAAAAATGGTTCTATCTAAAATGATCCCCCATGATGCATGAAGACGTGTTACATTTTCCTTTCAATACACCTATATAATATGAGTTCATATGAAATCAATATTTAGGCCCTAAAAAAATCCTAGACCTTAGGAACCATATATGAGGCCTTAAACCACCACATTAACCACATCTATTGGATTTTTGAACTATAAAAGGGATATGGAACCTATTAGGAGGATTTGTGCATAATGAAAGATCCTCAAGTCCTTGACCATGGTTGAGAGAGAAAATTAAGGGAGTTAGGCTCGGAACGAGGCTCAAAAGGCTCAAGGGTCATGGATGAGGAATCAAACTGAATATATATGGTTTCCGAGTATAATACAAATACCACTAGTAAGTTTGCATAAAAATATGGTATAGGAAGCATTGACCATGTCTGATGAAGAACTAGGTATTTAGATTTTAAAGAACCTTTAAAATGTTAAAAATTATGTTTTGTAAAAGGATGAGAAGTAGTTGGTTTATATGTCTTCAAATGGAATGTGGTAAAAATAATGTTTGTGTGTTCTTAGAATTTATAATTTCTTTGCTAGCTTAAAATATTTTACCCACATATTTGTTGATTTTCTTGCTTTGGATTTAGCTTTGGCATAACCATCTTGGTTGTTTGGAATTCAAAAACAACAAAAAATTCAATTTTTTTAAATCCTTTTCAATATTTTTAGTTTTCATTTTATTTTTAAATTGACTACACACGTCAACTATCTATTATATATTGACTATACAATAAACTAAAATATACAATTTGAAAATAATAAAAACAAATTAATTATGTTAAAACCTTCAAACCTTGCAGTATCATTTGAACTTGTAATTTCAAAAATGTCATTTTTAATTTTAAAGTTTCTCTCACCTAATAAAATGTTTGGTAAATTTAATGAAACTCCGAATTTTATTTCAAATATTTCTATTTGAGATTCACATATCTTTCTTATAAAATTATTTTTCATCTCATATATATATATATATTGGAGATTTCTAAATTCAATTGTATTATTTTTATTTTCAAACTATGATCCACTTATAATCTATTTTAAAATATGAAACAATTTTCTTGAATATAATTTCACTTTCTTGCTCATTTTCATGGTTTATATATTAATATTTTAACTAATTATAAAACATCTTAATGTTGTGTTTTTTTTGTAAATCAATACTTTATATTACTAAAAAATACTCATATATACATGGTTATAGCATTTATTCAGCAAAGGATTTCTTTTTGTATTTCCTGGGCTACCATGGTTCCTAAAGACCATAAATTCCCTAACTAAACCTTCGTACGAAAATTGGCCATGCAACTAGATCCATATTACAAAAGAGATTACAAAATTTGTTATTACTAGGCTATCCAAACCATAGATAATAGTGAGCTAAATAACCTACATACAAGAGAACCATTGAGACTAAGAAGATGAAATGGGAGTTGGGTCTATGACACTTGATCCTAGAGGTACAATAATGCTAGAGTTGCATTAAAAGTGTCCATCCACATGGACAATCATTGCATCTAGCCTATCCAAGGTGGAGTGTTGGTTTCCTAACGATATTTTAATGTATCCCAATGAGGTAAAGACATTAAACCTCTCAACATTTTGGTCCTTCAAAGCCAACCCCAATGAGTTCAAATACTTCTTCTTCCATCCCATGATGTCACTAAGGTTCATAATAAAAGTAGATACCTCATTCATAATTTCAAAATCCTAGTGGGATGGCCTCTCCACCCCATCTTACGTTTTCAACCTAAAAATTTATATTCTTGTCTCAAGTGGCACAACATTAAAATATGTACCAACAAAACCCTGGGTGAAAATACTCCTTGTATGTTGGCCTTGTGGGTTGCTTCCCCCACCCCCAGCCTACAACACGTGTTTCTCGGGCAGCATGAAGAAAATATATGGGTCACACTTGTAGCAATTTCTATAACATCTAGCACTTGCAAAGAATAAGTAGAATGCACCAACAAGAACTTCCCCAGGGATTTGACAAGACCCTAAAGATTCATTGTCTAGACTCATCAAATATACCATGCCATTTGAAGGGCTCACCATCTCAATCCCCATTGAAGTGGATACCCGAGAATTAGAATCCACATACCCCAGGTCAATTAGCCAAAAACAAAGCCATGGGATTTCGAGAGGGGAAATTTATAATAACTCTTAGAATTAGGCTATCTAAGGAGCATAGAGAGATGCTTAACCAGTCCCAAAACATTTCCCCAAGAAACCCTAAACCATCAAAGAAGACAAGCATAAACATTCCCATACCAAACTTTCTCAAGGCAAACATTAAATAAATTCAGTTGAGATAGTTAGAGAACAAACACAAGCACTACTCACAACCCTCCCAATCCACATACATGATTCCAAAAACCCTAGATAAATGAGCTTGGAAAACAACATAGAAGAAAAACAATATTAGGGTGAAAATAACCCGCAAAGGAGGAGCGTCTCAGTAGGCTGTGAACCTCTATGAATAGAATCTAGGACACAACTTCACACACCCAGCTTTAATTCCCTCTCATCACTACATCCACAAGACCTCAACATTAGTGTATAATATTGCCACCACCAACATGGAGGTAAAGGTATAGAACTGGACTTCACCTCCTCTGCTCGAGTCTTGACAGAATGCCCAAAACATCATGGTAAGAGCTAATTTATAACAAAAGGTGGTCATTTGGTGTCATTGCATGTTGGGGGATAACAATGCTCCTTAATCATAAATTCCCATCATGTGCTAAGGTGGCGGGCTTAGCCCCTAAGGGACCCTTATCAATATCATTCACGCCCCTATTGAGGAATAAAATATCTTAATATCAATATTTTTATTTTCATTTTTCATTATATTACATATTTTTTTAAACATCATATTATATAGTTTCTATTTAGATTGGTTAAAAATGTTTAATATACTTCTTTTTTTTATTTGAAATTAGTTTATTGCACTTTATATAGGAAAATGATTGTTTGAAATTCCTTAAATTTTGATTTTACTCTTGAAAAATATTAAAATAAATGTTCCTATATCATTATAGTTTTGTCGAGTTAAAATATTAAGAAGGTTGATAAATTGGGATTTAAATTAGATAGAGATTGGACATTTTAAGAGAGATTTTTTTCATATTCAACCCTCTTACATATCTTAATTTTGAAGGTTCAAGTTCACTAGACTTTATTCTTAGTTTAGTAATGTGAATTTTCTTCTTTAAACCAATAAAAGGTCACATGAAAGAATTGAACTCTAGTAACAACATTTCTCATAATCATCCTCACTAAACTCAATCAACATAAGTCAATTGGTTCTTATTGAAATACATCTTAATTTGAATTATTTGTTTTGATGGACTTGCAATTTTTTTAATATCTAGTGGGCTGAATTATATATCCACAAAATATTGATCCACATCAAACTATAACATTGCTTGATATTAAGATTTTTATTTAAACAACTTAATTTCATTATTTGTTTAATATATATAAATTTATGATTTTGCCCTCTATTCTAATTTTTATTTTAATTTTTCCATTCACTATTTTTTTTAATATGATAATATAATTTATTTATTCAACATTATTAAATTAAAATTTATATTTTATTACATATTATAATTTTTTAAAGTTTATAAAATTTCTAACTTAAAAATAAAAACAAAAATAAATATTAAAAAGTTTAGTCATAGTGGTGCAATTCAATTGGTGATTGAAATAATGTGATTGTTGAGAAAACATTCAAGGTTCAAATCTCCATGTTGTAACAAGGTCCTTGTTGTAAAAAGGTTTATTAAAATATATATCTAAATTAAATATATTCAATTTTTTACAACTTTCAAAGAAAAACTCATTATTTTATTTTTAATAAAAATAGATATTAACAAACATTTAATTTTCAATTTTTTACATGATTGAAAAAAAAAAACATTATTTTATTTTTAATGAAAATGGATATCCACACACATCTAATTTTAAGGACTACTCATACCAAGAAATTCTTACCAACTCCATCTAAATTCCTTAGCTTTAAGTTGTAGTTTTGATAATTTGAAAATCCTATACATTGATTTTTTTGTTGCAATTTCAATAAAGTGTTTAGAAAATAATTTTTAAGAAATATAGGATTTTATCTTAATTAAAATGGTGTTATTATTTTAAGATTTGTATAAAGTAAATTATAATCATAATTAATAGTTCCATAGACATTAAATATATATGGTGTTTAAATATATATGTTTATTTATTTTAGTGAAAAAAATATTTTTGCAAATTTAAATCTGTGAAGTGTAGAATACTATGTGGCTCTATTCACTTCTCTTATTTAATTTAACTAGATAAGGACTTTTTGTAAATAAATAATACTTGGTCTAGTTTTTATTAAAATAAAAAATTAAAGATTGAGGTTAAATTTTATAGAGGCATAGAATTGTATGTGGCTCTATTCACTTTGCTTATTTAATTTAACCAGATAAATATTTTTTGCAAATAATACTTAGTATAGTTTTTATTAAAGGTTGAGGTTAACTTTATAGAGACAACCTAAGGAGAGAAATTAAATTAGGATATCACTAAATTTTAAATAATTTTATTTTATTAATAAAATTTTAAATTAAGAAATGTTTTAAAAATTGAGAATTGATATTATAAAAAAATAAAGATTATAAGATTTGAAATATTGAAAAACTATTGTTATAGAAATTTGTGTGTTAAATTAGTAGAGTTTACTGTTATAGAAATTTGTGTGTTAAATTATTAGAGTTTATTGCTGTTATAGAAATTTATATGTTAAATTATTAGAGTTTGCATAAAGGGAAAATTTTAGTTGGAGAATAAATGCATAAATTTGTAAAAATTGAGAAAAAAGAATGACTTATATATTCAATAATGATGAAAAAATTAAATGCATAACCCAATTAAATTTAAATTAAGCTTAATTGAAGCACTAAAACTAACTAAATCTAAATTAAAAAATAATAATAATAATAATAAAAGAAAACAAAAACATTTAAATTTTATTATTTCTCAAGTGTATGTAAACACTTAAGTAAGTGTATGGACTCCTGAAGCAACTAAGGCCTTTGAACATCTTAAAGAGGCAATGTGCCTAGCACCAGTCTTAGCTACGCCAGACTTCACAAAAACCTTTATTGTGGAATGTGATGCCTCAGGAAATGGAATTGGTGTTGTTTTAATGCAAGAAGGAAGACCCATTTCTTTCGAAAGTCGTTCAATCAAAGGAAAGTATTTACAGAAGGCTATTTATGAGAAGGAAATGTTGGCAATACTACATGCACTAAAGAAATGGAGACCTTACCTAATGGGAAGACGCTTCAAGGTAAAAACTAATTATGATAATCTTAAAAAAAATTTAGAACAAAGACTGTATTCAGAAGAGCAGCAAAAATGGGTCACAAAGGTGTTGTGTTATGACTTTGAAATCATATACAAAAAAGGGAAGCTAAATGTTGTTGCAGATGCACTCTCAAGAAAGGATGAAGACGTGGAAGCATTCCTTTGTGTCATTTCAATTATCCAACCAGATCGGATAACCGAAGCAAGGGATGAAGGGAAGAAGGATGAAGAAGTGTGGACTCTCATTCAAAAGTTGCAGCAAGATCACAGTGCATCTGATACATTTAGTTGGAAAAATGCTTCGTTACGGTACAAAGATCGCTTATATATTTGCAAGAATTCCCAACTAAAACAAAAGATTCTTTTGGAATTGTACACTTCTCCTTTAAGAGGACACTCAGGGTTTTTAAAAACTTACCATAGGGTGAAGAAATAATTTTTTTCGGATGGCCTTAAATCTGATATTCAAAAGTTTGTGGCGGAATGTTTGGTTTGCCAGCGAAATAAAGTTGAGACAATTAAGACCCTTAGTCTTCTACAACCTTTATACATTCCAAGTCAACGTTGGGAGGAGCTTCAATAGATTTTACTGTTAAAGCCTACTTAAGTTTTGGAAGGAGGTTACTGCAGTGGTAGTTGATATAATTACCAAGTATGCACACTTTTGTGAATTATCTCATCCTTTAAAGTAGTAATAAAGCCACATCGTATTTATGGAAACAATTCAAAAGCTACATGGAAACCCGAAGATTATTGTAAGTAAAACATGATCTCATTTTTACAGAAATTTTTGACTTTAATTATTTTCTTGTTTCACACCAATTAGCCCGATTTTATCATCCTCAATCCAAAACCCAATAGGGGAGATAGTAAATAAATGTTTGGAAGGATATCTTCGTTGTTTTGTATCTGATAAACAAACACAATGGGTCAAGTGGTTACCCCTCGTTGAATGGTGGTATAACACTTCCTTCCATACTGCAGCAAAAATGACCCCATTTATGGCACTTTATGGATATCATCCACCATCCATCACATCTTATTTAAGGGAAAATTCTAGGGTTCAAGCAATGGAGGATCACATTGAGCATCAACAAGAAGTTCTCCAACTCTTAAAGGATAACCTAAATTTGGCACAAAATCGAATGAAACAACAGGCAGATCAACATCGCAGTGAGAGAAGTTTTGATGTGGAAGACTGTGTATTTTTGCAGCTACAACCATATAAACAAATGTCCCTCAAGCAAGCTAAGAAGGATAATAAATTACTAAGAAGGATAAGCAAGCTAAGCTAAGACTATGTATCCCCGATCTGGACTTGGAACTGCCTTTTCTTGATTTACTGCGATATCCTAAGCTCTTTCCTCTTTCCATTCTCCTTCCCCTAGACTCTACACTAAAAGCACTACCCGATTTCTCACCGGAGCTTCTCTGTCGCATTTCCTCACTAAGGATAGCACCGAAAACATCATCAAACTTTAAAGTACAAGATCTAGAGACAAAGTTACTAATGGCCATTACTAAACCATTCCAACTCTCTAAAAATGAGCACAAGAATAACAGAGCTCTAACTTCATCATCAAAGTGTACCCCTACAGAACATAACTGACTGGTAACTGTATTAAAATCATTTAAATGGTCTGCAATAGATCCACCTTCCAACATCTTCATATTAAATACTCGTTTCATAAGAAATACCTTGTTTGAGGCCGAGGGTTTTTCATGTAGTTTCACCAACGTCTGCATCAAACCCTCTGTTGTTGTTTCCTTTGAAATATTGAAGGCGATTGATGCTGCAAGGCACAACTGTACTGTTCCGAGTGCCTTTCTATCGAGAATGTTCCATTCCGCGTCTGTCATGGCCGCCGGCTTCTTTGTTTTTCTGCTCAATGGTAGGTACAGATCTTTCTGATATAGATAATCTTCCATCTGCATCTTCCACAGCAGGAAGTTTTGGCCGTTAAATTTCTCAACCCTAAACTTACCATCTTCCGCCATTACTCCCACTCGAACCAGGAACCCTTCTTTCCTGCGAGTTTATCAACGAAATATACCTTCGGCTCTGATACTGGTTGTTAGAAAATTATATATTATGGAGCAATGCAACACATAAAATATGCGGAAAATACAAGCACACAAAACACATAAAACCAGAGAGACACAAATATACGTGGTTCACCTAGTTTAGGCTACGTCCACCCTAAACAGCCAGTCCTTCCTTTCTATTATCCAGCAAAATGAAGAGACAAAACCTACGGCAGATCCACTGTAATATCCTCCGTTCTCTCTCATGGTCTCCCCTATCTATTTCCCGCTCAGAGAATACACATGTAATTCACAGCCGCAATACAATACCCTCACACAAAGAGAGGGGTTGCCTTCTAGGGAAAAAAACCCTAAACTAAACATAACTTCTATCATCAGATCATTCGCCTAATGAACGGCCCAAATTGACTAGAAATTAATATACTTTTACAAGGAAATTTTACATCTGTTTTTAGCTTCGGGGGCGCTGCCCCCGAAACCCCCACTAAGGGACCGCTGGCCCCCGGACACCCCAGCCGGGGGATCAGCCCCCCCGCTACAAGGGTGTACATTTTTCCTGGGGTATACATCCAGCTAAAACAAGGATCTCTGAATCAGGCTCCACACCCAACAGAAATGATTCCTAATGGTGAAAAGATAGTAGAGGAAACTCATGATGAGAACAAAATAAATGTTAATTGTGATTTCATAAACTTTAATGTTGGATTGAAGAACCATCATATTCCAAACATAGACATGAGCAAGTTTGATGTCAAGGATCCCATAACATGGATACTACAAATGGAGCAATATTTTGATCTTAATAATGTGCAAAACACACAAAGGGTACGCATCGCAACTCTACATTAAGAACATAATACATTTGTATGGTATCGATGGCTTTGCTCCCATAAAAAAATTGTCACTTGGTCAATTTTTACGGAGGAAATGATAACACATTATGAGGATACAAAGAGAAACACCTTCTTTAGCCAATTGATAAATCTCAAACAAAAGGGTTTAGTGAAGTGAGCAGCATCGATGATTTCAAAAAATTGAAATATAAGGCAACCTATATACATAGCTCCAGTGAGAACATAGGGATTATGGTTCCATAGGGACTTTAAAGGACAATATCCAACATGAAGTTCACGTTTGGGAACCTCGATTCATTGAAAAGGTATTCAAAGCTCCGCAAGAAAAATTGAATGAAATTATGGGCGACAAGGATGCTTACCACTCACTCTATAAAGGTGAAGTAAGGCTACTCCTGCATTTCCACAACCCATGTGATTGACACCACACAACAATTGGAAGAAAAAAATAGCATGGCTTTTGGCTACAACAGACAGAAAATACACTAAAGGTCATAAGTGGGCAGTTTATAAGAAATTATTTTACATAGATTAAAGAAGAGGAGGAAGAAATGAAGAAGAAACTTCAAAAGTGGAGGAGAAAGAACAAAGAAGAACCCTAGAAGAAGAAGAAATGAGGTTCTAATACATCATGGCCTATTGGCACGAATTACCACTCCTCAAACTCCTTAAGACAGAATAAGGACATATCAAGAAGAAAAGGTAATAGCGATTGATTCGACATACCTAATAATTTTATCACTATTGTAAGGGTAGCCAAGGAATCAGAATCGTTTCCACACCAGCACTTAATGCTGTATGATGAAGGAATGATAGAACTATAAATTGCTCTGGAAAATGCCATAATATCAAGCTAGCCATGGGGGAATATGTATTGAATATTCCAATGCTTTCCATCCCAATGGGAGGTGTTGATGTTGTACTAGGAGTACAATGTCTTTGGGAAAGGTAGCTTTAATTTTCAAGAACTTTTCTTGAAAAAAAAATTCGAAGGAAAGGAAATCGAATTACGGGGTATCGCAGGGAAGCCAAGAAAGATAATAAGCTCTAATGTCATGAAAAAGCTTCTGAAGAAAGAACAACGGAGAGTAATTTCAAAATTATGCTCACTAGAAGTTCCAATATCAAAATAATCTATTTCTCCAGATCTCCAAAAATTCTTGGACAATCATTCCAAGGTGTTTGATACTCCCAAAGGACTCCCACCTATTCGTGATCATGAAAATGCTATTCATTTGATTCCAGGAAGAGTTCCTCCAAACATCAGGCCTTACAGATATCCTTATGTCCAAAAGAGCGAAATTGAACGTATGATTGCAAAAACGTTAGAGGTTGGTATAATTCAACCTAGTCAAAGTTCTTTCTCTGCTCCAGTAGTATTGGTGCGCAAGAAAGATGGATCATGGCGCATGTGTCCAGATTATAGGGAGCTAAATAAGCTCACTATTAAAGTTAAATTTCCCATTCCTGTGATTGATGAATTATTGGATGAATTACATGGAGGAATTTATTTTACCAAGTCAGATTTTCGTTCAGGATATCATCAAATTAGAATGAAGATTGAAGATATTCCGAAAACAGCATTTCGAACTCATGAGGGTCATTATGAATTTTTGTTCATGCCTTTTGGCCTTACCAATGCACCTTCTACATTTCAAGGGTTTATTTCACTTGTTTTTGGGGTGGGTTTCACATATTTGAATTCTTTTTTCTGCTTTTTAATTATATTACTAGTCTATCATGTCATATTCTATTAAAGCTTCAGTTTGACAAACATTTTTCATGAAATATTTAACATTTTGCCAGTATCTTCATTACCAAAGACAAGCTGAAACTAGTGAAAGTATTAAATATATATGGGATACAAGTTAGTATACTAAATTATATCCAAAATTAATTTAATGCAAATCTAGTGAAACAACTTTTGGTTGGTGAACAGTTGTGAAATTTCACGAGGCTCACTTGGTAGTATACGACAAGTAGGTAAAAATATCTATTATGATTCTGAATGTCTTCTTGAGAATTTCTGAGACGATTCAACAGTTTTGGTTCAGTCCTACTTTGGAACACCAACATATGCAAGGACTAAATACCAAAGTGCTTTCAAAAACCTTGTTTTTCTTCTTTGCAGAGCAATATTATCATTAGCAACATTGTTTTACTTCAAATGAAGAACATGCTTGGTGTAATTGCATGAGAAGATAGTTTCCCTCAATGTTATCTTTTATTGTATCTTGCATGAGAAGTTAGTTTCCCTCGATGTTATCTTTTATTGTATCTTGCATGAGAAGTTAGTTTCCCTCAATGTTATCTTTTATTGTATCTTGCACTTTTCTGCAAGTGGCAGAGGCAATGGCATTCCGAAGAGCATGTGCTAGATTTGGCCATGGCTTGTATCTATACCATGAAGATGAGTCACAGTAAAAACGTTACCAAATTTAGAAAACCCTATTTTTTGTTTCACTTTGCGAACTGTGGTCTTAAGCTATTAGGATTCACGAGTGTTAGCTTTGTAGAATCCATCTTTGAAGATCTCCAACTAATAATTTAGGTAACCCTTTCTGCAATATTAGGAAAAACAATATATTTTCAAGTATAAGAGAGATGTGTGTAAGCAGATTGGGTGTAATTTCCTTACATTTGAACAAAAAGTAAATGCTTATATGCCTTTAACTAGCATTATCTTGCTGGTTTGTATTATGAAATGTTCCTAAATCACGGTATTTATTTTAAGAAATGTGATAGATTTTTCGTTTAGTAGTGTTCCTGAAAAGCCAAGTTGTGTTGCTTATATCAAGTTGCAGGGCTATTGTCTGTCATATTATATGTGAAGGAAATACAAGTAACTTCAAATTTCATTGTTTTCTCTGAGATTGCACACTTGTTCTTCCTCTTATTTGAAATGTATATATAATGTTTCTTATAATCTTCTTTCCCTTTTTCTTTTGGATCTTAGACCTAAGATTCTCTCCTTAGCTAGATAAGGGCCTTCATTTCAAGGTTGTTTCTATGCTGCCAGTCTCGCCTAAGAACCAAGCTCCTAGCGTGTCTGATGGAAAATTAATTAAAATTTTCACATCCCCGTGAGCATCACTTTGCCCTAAACCCTATTTTCATCTCTTCATCTCTTTGTAACTAGGTTTTTGTATTTAATTGATCAATAACATTCATATATAGCAAATTGGTAGGAAGAAGAAAAGGTAACACAGCTGATAACCACCGTAAATAAGCTTTGCTTATCTTTATGTCACAAAGGATAATATATGTTCTCAAGAAAAAAGCTATGCCAGAAAATGGATGGTAACTATAATGGAATATCAGATAATGCATGTTGTTACTTGCTGAAGGCAAGACCAATTATACTCCCACAAGAGGGGACCAGGCTCCAAATTATTGTAAAATAGATAATTGCAAGGTTCATATTATTGAATCAAAGTTTCCTCCACTTTAGGCCTGAAATTGCATTCAAGCCGAGGGTCATGACCTTTAACGTTGGAGAATCCTATGGAATCAATATTCTGTTGGCTCTCAATGGTGCTGGGGCTGTCCATGTCCAAAACAGAACTTCCTTCCCTTCCAATGCTAGAAAGCCCTTCATTATTATTCTCCTTGTTTGCACAATCAACTTTGGTTGCAGACATCATGAGAATGGGCAAGTCCTGATCTTGCTTCTGTAATTTGGAAGAATTAGCCTCAAATTTCTGGTCATGGAAGCTCTGTGATTTATTGATTAAACGTTCTATCTGAACACCACAGATTATCAGTAAGCTGAAAACAAATGACACAATTGGATACATCTAGTTTGGAAAAAGCTTTCTGTAACTTAAGGCAGGCATATTGATGGGAGTTACCCACACTCTTATTCAAAACACCTTATGCAAAAACACACGCATGATATAAATAGGAACAAAATGCAATTTCCTACCATGGTCTGGAGATTGTTATTTTCTTCCATAAGGTTATCATAATTTTTGTTTAGAGAATCATAGTCATGCTTGAGATCATTGAAGTCCTTCTCTAGTTTCTTGGTTTTCCATCTTGCTCTCCTGTCTTGAAACCAAACAGCAATTTACCTTGGCTGCAAACCTAGAGCCTTTGCTAACTTCATTTTCTTCTCTGGTTCAAGTTTGTTTGCCACTTCGAAATTTTTTAGCAAAAATTCGTAATTGAATAATGTGATACTTTTAGCCCTGTGGGATTTATATTAGCCCCGTGTTTGGCCATTTTATTACGTGGATGAACCATAAGACAATGCCCATGTAAAAGTGGGTCAAGCACTTAAGAAAAACTTTCAACGAATGATGTTGAAGTTCTTCACGAGCGCAGCTGACATGCCGATATTCTGGACTATTTGATTAATATACGCAATGTGTATATAAATTCTATTTTTAAATTCCATTGTGTATATATCAATTCTGCCTTAAATTCCATTATATTGTCTTGCTTGCCAAATCTATGTATGTATTGGTAAATTGATGGTGAAGCAAATTTTTCTAGATAGATATCCCTTTGAATTCATTTATGATGTTAACACAAATAGGTCAGGGGTCTTTTTCAGTGCATTGATTGTGATTCATCAGATAAATTCAATTGTATTTTTCTTCATGGGCATCGGTTTTTGGAGAATTATTTCTCGACTTTTCTGCAGATTGTTCTATTCGAGAAAATTAATAGTAGAGAGCTATTAATTTATTTGTCATATTTTAATGAACTACAATTAAGCTTAGAGCTCTCGAATGTGTGAGATTTTCTTGGTTGTAAAGACTGAAATTTGTATTTAATTGAACAATAACATTCATATATAGCAGATTGGTAGGAAGAAAAAAAGGTAACACAGCTGATAACCACCGTAAATAAGCTTTTCTTATCTTTATGTCACAAAGGATAATATATGTAACTATAATGGAATATCAAATAATGCATGTTGTTACTTGCTAAAGGAAAGACCAATTAAATACTCCCACAAGAGGGGACTAGGCTCCAAATTATTGTAAAATAGATAATTGCAAGGTTCATCTGACTGAATCACAGTTTCCTCCACTTTAGGCCCGAAATTGCATTCAAGCTGAGGGTCACGAGCTTTAATGTTGGAGAATCCTATGGAATCAATATTTTGTTGGCTCTCAATGGTGTTGGGGCTATCCATGTCCAAAACAGAACTTCCTTCACTTCCAATGCTCGAAGGCCCTTCATTATTATTCTCCTTGTTTGCACAATCAACTTTGGTTGCAGACATCATGAGAATGGACAAGTCCTGATCCTGCTTCTGTAATTTGGAAGAATTAGCCTGAAATTTCTGGTCACGGCAGCTCTGTGATTTATTGTTTAGACGTTCAATCTGAAGACCACCGATTATCAGTTTGCTGAAAACAAATGACACAATTGGATACATCTAGTTTTGAAAAAGCTTTATGTAACTTAAGGCAGGCATATTGATGGGAGTTACCCACACTCTTATTCAAAACACCTTATGCAAAAACACATGCATGATATAAATAGGAACAAAATGCAATTTCCTACCATGGTCTGGAGATTGTTATTTTCTTCCATAAGGTTATCATAATTTTTCTTCAGAGAATCATAGTCATGCTTGAGAACAATTCTAAAGTAATGATTGGGAATACTCCCCTGAAAAATTCTAACCAGAATTATTGAATTATGCTTCAAAAAAGTGATATCTATTCCAAGAACTTAACACTTCAAGAATCTGAATTATTTCAATACTCTGAACTGGACAGTACAGTGAGTGGTCTAGATTACTTTAGTCACTCTGGACAGATCTGACTCCTTTAAGACTTCTTAAATGTTACCAAAAGTCGAGCCCTAGGTTTCCTTGCACGTTACATGTTAGTTCAATGTTTTAGAGAATTCTGATACTTGTCAGAAAATCTCTTAAAGGGGCTGCCTAGAACTGTAGAAGGGTTGTCTATGCTAAACTCTTCTGGAAAAATTGATTTGAAACTCTTCTAGAAAAATTGATTTATATTGCAATTAAGTGTGATCTAAAGAGTTTTATTTAGAAAATAATGGAAATAAATAACAGAATTTTTTTCAAGATTATGATAAATTCGGCAGATATTTTTTATAACTTGAGTTATAGTTGTCAAACAATAAGATTTTGGGTGTCATGAAAGTTTTTGACATGATATGATGCCGAATCTATTTCCACCATTAAAAAATAAACTATTGAAACTCATTAACATTTTGTTCTTAATTTCTTTTTACCAAATTCCATCCAAAAATTTACAGACCTAGCTAATTTGTGGCGTGGTTCCAACTCCCATCCCATGTCAATATTTTTGGGTTAGTTGAGAATCTTACAAAAACTCAAACATAATTATGACAGGGGTAGCGTAACTATAGGTTGAAATTTTTGAATTAGGGTAACTATGGGTTGAAATTTTAGCCTAACTATGGGTTGAACTTTTAGTGATTCAAAAATCATAATTATGAAATTGTAGTGATTTATAAATATAATTATAAGTTTTGAATAAACTACTCATAGTCTAACTTTGGTTGAAATTTTAAGATTTTTTCTTCTATACCACTATTTCCTATGTTACTGCTTTACAGCGTTTCCTTTGCAACATATGGTGCAATTGCTAGTTTTACATGTAGCTAAGATGTTTAGGGTTTTAATATAAGGAGTTATATCTCTAAGCATGAAAATATAATTTTTATCTTTTAAAATTTGGTATATTTTTACATAGCACTTGATTAAAAAATATAGCACTTGATTACATAACACACTATAACGCTAACGGATTAGGTGTCCAACACAATATAGTTTCATCTTAACCAAGTATCTAGTAAGTATGGAGAGGGATGAAATCTTTGAGGTGGAAACATCTTTTAAATTGAAAAACATGAATAATGAGGATTTTAGTATTAGGGGAGTGCACAAGAATACTCACTTAAGATTTCACAAGGCTTGAAGAGAATGCAACAATATTTTAAGATTTTTATAAAGTAAATAATAATCATAATTAATCATTCCATGGCCATTTAAAAATATATGGTGTTTAAATATATCTTTATTTATTTCAGTGAAAGGACTTTTTGCAAACTCAAGTGTAGAATTTTGTGTGGCTCTATTGATTTAAAGAGGTGTGCTTATTTAATTTCACTAGATAAGGACTTTTTGTAAATAATACTTGGTCTAGTTTTAATTAAAGTTAAGGTTAAACTTTATAGAGACAACCTAAATATAGAAATTAAGTTAGGAAATCGTTAAATTTTAAATAATTTTACTTAGTCTAGTTTTTATTAAAGTTTGAGGTTAAACTTTATAGAGACAATCAATTAAATTATGAAATCACTAAATTTTAAATTATTTTATTTTATTAATAAAATTTTAATTCAAGAAATGTTTGAGAATTGATATTATAAATAAAATATAAAATGCAAAAAATTATAAGATTTGAAATATTGAGAAACTTAGGTTATAGAAATTTGTATGTTAAATTATTATAGTTTACTTTGTTATAGAAATTTGTATGTTAAACTATTAGTGTTTAAAAATCTAGTTGGAGATAATTGCGTAAATTTGTAAGAAATAAGAAAAAAAAATGGAAAAGAGAATGACTTATATATTCAATAGTGGTGAAATAATTAACTACATAACCCAACTAAATTAAGCTTAAGTGAAGCATTAAAGCTAACTAAATCTAAGCAGTGTTAGAAAGAAATAGAAAAACAAAAAGGCACATTTAAATTTTATTATTTCTTAACTGCATGCAAACACTTAATTATTTAAATTTTATTATTTCTTAACTATATGTAAACACTTAAATTAAGCTTACACTAAATTCAACTTAGCTTATTTCTTAACTTCGAGTGTTAGCACTCCACCAGTTCTCTGAAGGCTAAAAGGAGATGAGCAAAGGTAACCATAGACCACTTTGACCTAGTAGCTAGCCCTACTAGGCTCACATGGCTCTCTCAATGAGATCACAGTCAATTGAGTGGAGTGTAAAGGATATTAGGCTAGGTATGTTTAGATCAGGGTTTGGTTGATTTTATTTTTTTGATGGATGGTGGTTTAGGTCTAGGAGGACTAGGTCAAGTCTCTGAAAATCATATTTCCAGAGATGTAATCGAGCAAGGTAGGGACACATTTTAGAAATTTAAAGGTATATTTATGTATATGGTAGATTGATAGGGTTTCAAAACGAGCATGAATCTCATGAATTCGTTTATATCAGAAAAATATGAACAAAAATGTGAAAGCTTCTCCAAAACAGAGCATTTAATCAATGAATTTTGTTTATCATCTTATAAATCAAACACATGAAGCATGGAAATGGAAATTGAAGGTACAACACATTCAAACATATGATCATAGACGTAAAAACACTGCTAAATCACATTACACATGAGTTCCACCACAATAGCTGCAAATTATGTCTATTAGTTCCTGCCAAATTCACAAATACACTAGTATTCCAAAGCTCAATTCTAAAACATCCAACCTTTGAAAATGATTACAAAGTTCCTCATATAGTCACTTACGTCGAAATCCTCCCTTGGAGGTCGAATTTCCAGCAAGAAAAGCCAAATACATGCATCGATTACAAAGTTCCTCATATAGTCACTTAGGTCGAAATCCTCCCTTGGAGGTCGAATTTCCAGCAAGAAAAGCCAAATACATGCATCTATCCACTGTCTACTCCATACAAGGTAGGTTACTCAACCAATTCCTCCTTTTCCTAACCATCATGAGACATTTCCTCAAAGCATTAAATGGAGAATAAGACACCTAAGTAACCCTATTTTACCCATTTACAATTTACTTTAACCCCTTACATTCATTTAATGTTATCCATTTACTTTTACAAAAGTGAAACTGAAAATCACCAAAAATTACACATTGAAATTTCATTAAAATTTATCAGAAATTTCATATGTGCAACGAGCTATTGGAGGCCATTTTCACGTGCCTTACTGAAGTCCAAATTAAAATATGAGACTTGTTCTAGAAATATGAGAGTGTAGATGTCGTTTGAGTATTTAACATCCAAAATGATGCATTTTTGGCTGAGATATGGCCATTTTCCCAAGGTGTCTCTATGTGCGGCGTCGTGCGCAGCGTAGTGTTCCTGTGTGCAGTGTGCTTGGGAAAAGTGACTTATGGAGGCTGTCCCGAGGTCCAAATAGTGATATGAAAGTACCATTGGAAAGATTACGATTTTGGCTACACAATGGAATAACTAAGCACTGCAAACACCTTCTCCAAACCCCTGAAAAACTGCCTTGAAGTCAAGATATCCAGAAGTGTAGAAAACCTCGTGTGGAAATTGTATTTTTGGAATTTCTCCAAAATCATAATACTTGTGTATAAACTGAAGGAGGTTTTGTTCCTTAATATATGATGGACAAAAACCTCTTTCACCTTGGAAAATTCATCTATATTTGGTCATAAGCACATTTTGAAGCAAAATTGTTCATGTGTGCACTCTAAACCCTAGGCAGTCCATAACTTAGAAAGGTAAAGTTACGATTTCTTGGAATTTAGAACTACTTGGAAAGTGGAGACGACATCATATCATGTGTGTTGAGTGGTTCATATCTTGTCATTTGGCCTCCCTTGTTGTAAGGCATCTTATCTCCCTCCATATGTATTTTGCAAGGGGAAAATTCTAATTGTGAAAAACAGGGGAATGGATAAATGGAGTACGATGGAGGGGTTAGGAGAGGGAAATGGAAAAATTATGGAAGTAGGGAAGGGTGTTAGGAGGGTTTAGGAAGTGAAATTAGTGAGGGAATTGGGTTAGGGAATTTTTACACAGTCCTAGCTAGGAAAATTGCCCAAAATTGGAGAATTGGGCTAGGGTTTAGGGTTTGGGACTTGGGAATTGGAAATGAGGGGATACGAAGGTTGTGGGAGATGGTATTAGGTGTGAGGGAGGGTACAGGAGTATGGTAAGATTTATTTTCCTTGGAAAATGAAGTGTGGTGAATATGAGACTGAAAAAGCAAGACAAACCCTACAGAAAGAATTAGCTTGAATTATAGGCAAATTTGATGCAAGGGTTGAGAAAAATGGTAGTAATTACTTCTTTAAGCTGATAGAACCTTCCTCAAGAAAATAAAACCCTTGGAAAAATTTGTGCTTCACCCCACAAGAAAATGTGTGTTTTCACCCAGATGCATAGCATAATCTCCCTGTGGCCAACGTCGTGCACAGCGAAGTGTCTCTATGCGCAACCTCGTGCACAACATAGTGTTCCTATGCCCAACACCTGCAAATATTTGCCAATGAGAGGTAGAAAACTAGTTTTTCTTGCCAATGGGAGAGGGGAGCTCGATGGTAGCAGGATAGAAGAGTGCAAATGATTTTCTCTTTTGTCTTTTCTAGCTTACTTTGGAGTCATTTCATCAATGAGGTAGGATGGCCCACCTCATGAATCTCACTTTATTTTTAGAACATTGTGGCCTTAGAAACTTTAATTGCAACTTAATAGCTTAGGAACTTATTACGTAATAGAAATAATAAATTACATTTTGAAATCAAACTTTATTGAACAAACTTTCCTATTACCACTCCTCCAACTGCCGGATTTTATGCATGAAATGACAGATTTGGTGACCTTGAAAACATAATGACTTAATGGAGACATTGAACTGAATGAAATCATGATGGTGATGACTATAATGATGATGATGATCTTTGAATGATGATACACTCAACTGAGTGATGACAAGGATTGGCATGTGAAAAGTTTGGAAGGAGTGGAAATACTCATGGACCTAATACCCAGTGACCAAATTTTTACTTGAAAACTTAATGAAATGACAAAAATTTGACTATGAGACCTCAAGAAGACATGATAAGAGCCCATTTGACCACTGGTGACAGGTTGTATATATTGACACTAACATTGGCTCCAGTTAGGGATGGAAGCTCCTTGGAGGTATCAAAAACACCGTAGACCAAGTAGCCTTACCATTGGGCATGCAGTCAAAAGTTAAAAACCAAACTAAATACTAAAAACTTAACATGATAAAGTGACTGACTCTGACTAAAATAAAAACTTACAAAACTTATTAATGGCAGCATATCATCGAGACTTGAGGGCTTCAAATCCTAATGACAACCACCTGCCTGTTGAAGACATATGTACAATCATGTGAAGTGATCCTTCTGGTGTAACCAATCCAGCATATGACTACTTACTTAAATTCTGCTCTCACTTTCCTCAAGCACGAAGGAAACAAAAAACAAAAAAAACAAAAACTATGCCACTCCAAGTGTCCACTGAACATGTGCTTCTGGTCCATGAAAACAAGAAAATACATCTTCCCTACTAATTGTAGCAAATCAATAAAAGGATCTTCAAAAAACTAAAATGTTACCTTGTCTTGAGATCCAGCAAAAACACAAGCCATTAGGGGACTTTTGAGGTCTAAAATGGGTCTCCTAAGGAAAATGTACAATCAAAATTCACTTTATGAGAATCAATCACATTTTAGGGGATGAAATTATCCCTAATGGTTGAGGTGGCATTGCTTGAGTTAAAGGTACTTACTTGTCACATTCTCAATGGTGGATAAAAACTCATAGTTAATCAGGGTAGTGCTCTACGTACTTTTAAAGTCAAAGTAAAGTACTCATAATAAATGTCATTTCACACTTTTTGAATAAAAATATATTATTGTCATTTCATATTTCTTGAAAGAAACAATGCATATTCCTATACATTTATTATATTATATTATGTTATATTATATTGTATAGTATATTAATTACATGTTATTATACAATTTAAATAATGTAAATTTTAATTAATAGCATATAATATAATTAAGAATTTATAAATTTTTATTTATATTTTATTTTAAGTTATTTAAGTACAAAATATTTAAGAATGTAAATATTATTTTATTGGTTTATCTATTATTTTATTATTTCCTTATGAGGCCCATTTTAGACCTCAAAATTCCCCTAATGACACCCTTCATTTCGATTTGAAATAATACTTAGTTGTTCATCTATAGGAAGGCATAGGGAAGTATTACCTTATTCTATATGAGTGTTGGTTGTAAATTCCTCAAGAATGGGAAACTCTGACTCTATCTATTGCACGTTGTTTATCTTAGGCTCATACTCCTCGAGTTCACAATCTAAATCATCCTTGAACATAAAAAATTCTTCAAGATTGTCAAACATGAAAGCCCTATCCTCTTCATGAAAGACAACAGTCTCTGTTAGCCAATCTCCTTGCAGGAAATAATCATCACAAATTGGCTTACTCACAACAACTTCCTGTATAGTTTCATCAATTTCATGATTGCCATCATTTAAACTCAGATTTTCATTTTCAATTATGGAAGAAGTTTCACTAACACATTCGTGACTATGTGAACACAACAAACCTGCATTAGCTTGGGTTGTAACATGATTGTTCAGGAGTTGATATATCTCATCCTCCGATAGAGGAGAAAACAGAGTTTTATAGCAGTAATTATTGGCTTGATGATTTTCATTTTCAGGATCGGGAATAGGCATTTCTCTTTTTTGGTCCGAGTCTATTTCATCCAAGGAGGAAGCTACTATTTATTGTTGGGAGGAAAAATCATAAAGGGCTTCTATGATCTCATCATCATCTAGACACTCTTCATCCCCGTACAAATTTTTAAGAAACTCAATGAAATTTTCAGAAATCTCACAATAACTATCAATCATCGATAAGGAAGAATTAGATCTTTGATAATGTTGAAAGAAAAACTGAATGAAAGTCCTTTAGAGAATATAAACTAGATGATGGTAGACCTTCATATCATGATCTTGCTTTTTCCTCCAAGGTATCCATAAACATATTTTGGAAACTCGATCTTCAGTCTGTGAATATGAAAATGAAATTTGACCAAATGCAAACTAGCATCTTCTCCACCCTCAATTTTAAACTTTGACAGACTAGTTTGCCAATCTATACAAGGAATATAATTTAGAAAACCAGGAATATGAGCTAGATTCATAGTAGCATACCTTCGAGCAGTTGAATCCATCTTGAAAACAATGAAGTCACCAAGAATTTATTCAAACTATCAGCTCTTGAACAATGGAGTTGCCCTGAAAATTCTGAACATTTGGATTCTTCGACACTGGAGTTGGCATGTGAATGATGCACAACCTTCTTCTTCTTGATCAATGTTCACCATCAACAATCAAATCTGATCATTTTCGTTCTTTCCCGAGGAATATATGTCACCTCGCTCCTCGACAATGACGCCAAAATGTTAGCATTGCACTAGTTCTTTGAAGGGTGA
Source organism: Pinus albicaulis (assembly GCA_034641835.2). Lineage (NCBI taxonomy): Eukaryota > Viridiplantae > Streptophyta > Pinopsida > Pinales > Pinaceae > Pinus > Pinus albicaulis. Next base: position 25,559 of record JAXQQM020064229.1, on the reverse strand, counting down.
AATGAGACTAGCAAAGGTAACCACATACCACTTTGACCTAGTAGCTAGCCCTATTAGGCTAAGAGGAATCTCTCAATGAGATCATAATCAATTGACTGGAGTGTAAAGATATTAGGCTAGGTATGTTTAGGTCAGGGTTTGGTTGATTTGATTTTTGTGCTTGATGGTGGCTTAGGTCTAGGAGGACTAGGTTGGGGCTCTGAAAATCAGATATGTAGAGATGTAATGGGGCAAGGTAGGCACATACTTTATCACTTTAAAGGTATCTTTGTGTTTAGGCTAGAGTGATAGGGTTTCAAAATGAGCATGAATCTCATGAATTCATTTATATCATAATAATATGAAAAAAAATGTGAAATATTCTGCAAAATAGAGCATTAAATCAATGTTTTTTGTTTATCATCTTAGAAATAAAACACATGAAGCATGGAAATAGAAATGGAAGTTACAATACATTCAAACATATGATCACAAAAATAAAAACACTGTTAAAACACATAACACATGAATCCCACCACAATAGTTGCAATTTTTGTCTATTAGTTCTTGCGAAATTCACAAATGCACTAGTATTCCAAAGCTCAATTCCACAATATCCACTGTCTACTACATACAAGGGAGGTTACTCAATCAATTCCTCCTTTTCCTAACCATCATGGGGCATTTCCTCAAAGCACGAAATGGAGGATAACACACCTAAGTAACCCTATTTTACCCATTCACAATTTACTTTAACCCCTTACATTCATTTAATTTAACCCCTTGAATTTTACAAAAGTGAAACTGAAAATTGCCAAAAATTACAGTGAAATGTCATGAAAATTTATCAGCAATTGCAGATGCGCGACGAGCTTTTGGAGGCCATATTTGGGTACCTTTATGAAGTCAAAATTAAAATATAATACCTGTGTATAAAGTGAAGGAGGTTTTTGTTCCTTAGTCTATGATGGAAAAAAAATTCTTTCACTTTTGGAAAAATCATCTCTATTTGGTCAGAAACACATTTTGAATCAAAATTGTTCATGTGTTTATTGTAAACCGGAAAGGTAAAGCTATGATTTCTTAGAATTTGGCATTGCGTGGCAAGTGGAGATGACATTATCTCATGTTTGTTGAGTGGTTCATATCTTGAAAATTTTCCTCCCTTTTTTTAAGGTCTCTTATTTCCCTTCATATGTACTTTGCAAGGGGAAAACCCTAATAGTGAAAAATAGGGGAATGGAGAAATGGAGTAGTATGGAGGAGTTAGGAGAGGGAAATGGGGATAGGAAAAACCAGGGAAGTAGGGAAGGGTGTTAGGAAGGTTTAGGAAGTGAAATGGAGTGAAATGAGTGAGGGAATTGGGCTAGGAAATTTTTACACAATCCTAGCTAGGAAAATTGCCTAAAATTGCATAATTGGGCTAGGGTTTAGGGTTTGGGTCTTGGGAATTGGAAATGAGGGGATACGAAGGCTGTGGGAGATGGTCTTAGGTGTCAGGGAGGGTAGAAAGCCATCGAAAGATTTTTTTCCTTGGAAAATGAAGTGTGGTGACTATGAGACTAAAAAAGCAAGAGAAACCCTAGAGAAGGAATTGGCTTGAATTTTAGGCAAATATGATGCAAGGGTTGATATAAATGGTATTACTTACTTATTTTAAGCTAATAGAACCTTCGTCAATAAAGTAAAACCCTTGGAAATAATTGTGCTTCACCCCACAAGAAAATGTGCATTTTCAACGAGATGTATAACGTAGTCTCCCTATGTGCAATAAAGTGTCTCTATGCACAACGCTGTCTGCAATGTAGTGTTCCTGTATGCAACACCTGCAAGTTTTTTCCAATGAGAGGTAGAAAACCGGTTTTTCTTACCAATGGGAGAGGGGATCTCGATGGTAGGAGGATAGAAGAGTGCAAATGATTTTCTCTTTTGTATTTTTTAGCTTGCTTTGGAGTCATTTCATCAATGAGGTAGGATGGCCTACCTCATGAATCTCACTTTATTTTTAGAACCTTGTAGCCTTCAAACCTTTAATTGCAAATTTATAACTTAGGAAATTATTACATAATAGAAACAATAAATTACATTTTGAAATCAAACTTTATTGAACAAACTTTCCTATTACCACTCCTCCAATTGTCGGCTTTTATGCATGAAATGACATATTTGGTGACCTTGAAACCCTAATGACTTAATGGAGACACTTAACTGAATGAAATCATGATGATGATGACTAGAATGATGATGATGATCTTTGAATGATGATACGCTCAACTGAGTAATGACAAGGACTAGCATGTGAAAATATTGGAAGGAATGGAAATAGTCCTAGACATAATACCGACTCACCAATTTTTTACCTGAAAACCTAATGAAATGACAAAAAATTGACTATGAGACCTGAAAAAGACATGATAGGAGCCCATTTGATCACTGGTGACAGGCTGTATATACTGACACTAATAACAGGTAAGTAGTGAAAACCAATATTTAAATTATATTAAAAACACTTAAACAAATATTTAAATTTTATTATAAGTTTAAGTGCATGTAACATTCACTAAGTCTAACTACATCTAATCATGCACTAAAGTATTTTTGTTAAAAAAATAAAAATAAAAACCATTTAAATTTGATAATTTCTTAAAAACTTTACATCATATAAATCAGGCATTTAGATTTTCTTATTTCTCAGGAAGGCTATACTATATAAATCCACAGGTGGAAAAAAATGATTTTAAGAGAGATTAATGAAACTTTTATTGTCACCTTATATCAGAGTAGGATCCATCATCTAACCAAACAGTCCCACAAGAATATTTCTCATCCAAATTGCTTCACATGTTGCTTGACTTCCAACCATGCATTATGCTTCTATTGAGCTAAGTTCCGTCAATATGTGCTTCCTGCTATATCAGGAAAATGTTGGAAACCCAAAACTGAAAATTCCTCCTAATGTAATCTTCAGGTTTGATGGAATCCCTGCCCAATCTACATCTGTGAAGCCACACAACTTCACTCCCTCTATCTAGCTCTACCATAGTCTAAATTGGGTGGTTCCTATGAGGTACCTTATAACATTCTTAACTGCCCTTCAAAATAATTTGGTTGGCCTAATCAAAGCTTGACTAAGTTGTTTGACTGCATAGCACATATCTAGTCACATTTTCGCAAGATACATTAGTGAACCCACTAGCTACAGATAAATGGTAGGCTCTACTACTTCACCAGAAGTATCATCCTCTTTCCTCCAGTTGGCTGCTAGAGGTGTCTCCATGGGTTTACTACTCTCCATGTGAAAATTCTTCAGTATCTCATTTGCATACTTGCCCTCAAAGACAAACAGTTCCCCATCTCCTTTCCATACTTCCAATTCAAGGAAGTAGTGCATGAGTCCCATGCCCTTCATTTCAAAATCTCTTGCAAGGTCCTCCTTGCAAGATCTGATCAACTTATCATCACCCATTAAAAATAAAATCTTTAACATACAAGAAAATAATAAACAATTTACCCTCTACCAAGATATGATAATGGTTTGCATAAGCTTCACTTTTGGTGAAGCCCAAACCAATGAGATAGATGTCAATCTTGTTGTACCAAGCATGGGGTGCATTCTTGAGGCCATACAACGCTCACTTGAGTCTTAACACATGAGAATTTCGATTAAAGGTCTCATAACCTTCTAGTTGTTTGATGACCACCTCATAATCAATAAAACCATTAAGGAATTTTTTTTTACATCCATATGGTGGATCTTCCACCCCATTGCACAGATAGTGAAATAATTGATCTAATGGATGAATGATTTGAGACAAGAGAAACTATTTCCTCGTATTCATTTCCATCAACTTGAGATAATCCTTTGGCCACAAATCTGGCCTTATACTTTCCTATGCTTCCATCTGCTGCATGCTTTACCTTGAAGAGCCATATTGAAGCCATAACTGATTTATTTGTTGGTCTTGTGACCATTTCCCAAACATTGTTCTTTAAAATGGAATCATATTCCTCCACCATTGCATCAACCCATATAGGTTTCTTTATTTCCTTCTCGAAATAAGATGGAAAAGTCTTTACTAGCTCAGCCATTAGAGCCATGTAGCCAGTGTATCGTTCTAGTGACCTTCTCTACCTACGTTATGAAGTGGGTGCTCCCACATTCTCTATAGCATCAAGTATTACCCTCTCAGGTTCTCTGGTTCATTTTCTTCCCTCTTTGGATGGTTATGCTTGAGTGGATGTCTCCACTCTCTGTTCCTCATATTGTGGCTGCTCCACAACTTCCTGTTATAGAAATTTATATGTTAAATTATTAGTGTTTGCATAGAGGGAAAATTTTAGTTGGAGAATAAATGCATAAATTTGTAAAAATTGAGAAAAAAAAATGACTTATATATTCAATAATGATGAAAAAATTAAATGCATAACCCAATTAAATTTAAATTAAGCTTAACTGAAGCACTAAAAGTAACTAAATCTAAATTAAAAAATAATAATAATAAAAAAGAAAACAAAAACATTTAAATTTTATTATTTCTCAAGTGTATGTAAACACTTAAGTAAGCTTACACTAAATTAAAACTTAATTTATTTCTTAAGTGCATGTAAACAGTTAAAAAATAGGATTTAAATAGTATTAAAAACATTTAAATTTTAAATATAAAATAGGATTTAAATAGTATTAAAAACATTTAAAATTTTAAATATATTTAAATGGTATTAAAAATATTTAAATTTTATTACTTCTTAACTGTATGCAAACACTTAATAAGCTTACACTAAGTTAAACTTAACTTATTTCTTAATTGCATGTAAGCACTTAAATATATTACATATTTAAATAGTATTTAAATTTTATTATTTCTTAAATGTATGTAAGAACTAAATTAAGCTAAACTGCATCTGCATCTAAACATGCACTAAAGCTAACTACATCTCCATCTAACTGTATCCGAAGCTAAAGCTAAGTATTGTTAACTACATCTCCCTCTAAACCTGCACTAAAGCTAACTGCATATGCATCTAAACATGCACTAATGCTAAGTATTGTTGTTTAAATTTGATTAGTTCTTAGAAACTTTACATCATATATAAATCAGGCATTTATATGTAAATCCACATTTGAGCTGTGAAATCCCAGAGGAGGGTTGGCAGTTGGCACCCAAAGCTATGATAGTGGTTATGTATTTGAATTCTTTTCTCACGAAAACTTAACTATTCATGTGCATGTTTCTGTACAATTTTGTAAATGTTAATAGTTTTGTTTTGGTGAAACAAGAGTTCAAACAAATAACCACAATCATGGCCTTGGCATTTATATGAAGGCTACATTATGTAAATCCACAAATAAAATCTCAGGTAGAAGTCCCAGAGGAGGGCGTATTTGAATTCTTTTTTAGTTATTCATGTGCATGTTTCTGTATAATTTCTTGGATGTTAATAGCTTTACAATTTCTTGCATGGTCAAACATAGCTATGCACCCTGCAAAACTATGATAGTGGTTATGTAGCTGAATTCTTTTAGCTATTTATGTGCATGTTTCTTTCTATACAATTTCTGCTGAAATATTTAGATTAAATTCTCTTGAAAAATTCTGCCGCAAGAAGAGTATAACCAGCAAGCTAGAGTAATTAAATAAATATGAAAAAGAAAAACACAGGAGACAATAAAGCTTTGGGGTTTGCAAACGCAAGAGCAATGAGAGATCTTGATGCCTTGGAACCCTCCCATGTAAGATAACACTGCTGAAAAACTTCTAGCAAAAAGGTTAAGAGGGTCCAGAATAGATATATAAAAACACATAAATAGAAATGCAGAGAAATAACATACCCTGCAACTGACTGGAGGTTCCCTCTGCCATATTTTCGTCTTGTGCCTTTGCTGTAACATGGTCCCTCGATCCCTGAGGAGACTACTGATGCGTGACACGTCAAGGTACCTTTTCCTCTTGAGGCATTATCTAGAAGCCTTTCTATTGTGAATCAACATCAAGCTATTAATCAATTAGTTGTTGAACATTAAATACGTTACATTATTTTTTATTTCATTTTTTTTGGGGTGGTTTTCACATATTTGAATTCTTTTTTTTTCTTTTTAATTATATTACTAGTCTATGATGTCATATTGTATTAAAGTTTTGAAGATTTGGTATATTTTTACATGTAGTTAAGATGTTTAGGGTTTCAATATAAGGAGTTTGATCTCTAAGCATGAAAAGATAATTTTTAGTTTTTAAGATTTAGTATATTTTTACATGTAATTAAGATGTTTAGGGTTTCAATATAAGGAGTTTGATCTCTAAGCATGAAAAGATAATTTTTAGCTTTTAAGATTTGGTATATTTTTACATAGCACTTGATTACATAACACACCATAAAATAACACTTGATTAAAAAATATAGCACTTGATTACATAACACACCATAACGCTAATGGATTAGGTGTCCAACACAATATAGTTGCATCTTAACCATGTATCTAGTAACTATGGAGAGGGATGAAATCTTTGAGGTGGAAACATCTTTTAAATTGAAAAACATGAATAATGAGGTTTTTAGTACTAGGGGAGTGCACAAGAATACTAACTTAAGAGTTCACAAGGCTTGAAGAGAATGCAACAATATTTTAAGATTTTTATAAAGTAAATAGTAATCATAATTAATCATTCCATGGCCATTTAAAAATATATGGTGTTTAAATATATCTTTATTTATTTCAGTGAAAGGACTTTTTGCAAACTTAAGTGTAGAATTTTATGTGGCTCTATTGATTTAAAGAGGTGTGCTTATTTAATTTCACTAGATAAGGACTTTTTGTAAATAATACTCGGTCTAGTTTTAATTAAAGTTTAAGGTTAAACTTTATAGAGACAACCTGAATATAGAAATTAACTTAGGAAAACATTAAATTTTAAATAATTTTACTCAGTCTAGTTTTTATTAAAGTTTGAGGTTAAACTTTATAGAGACAATCAATTAAATTATGAAATAACTAAATTTTAAATTATTTTATTTTATTAATAAAATTTTAATTCAAGAAACGTTTGAGAATTGATATTATAAATAAAATATAAAATGCAAGAGATTATAAGATTTGAAATATTGAGAAACTTAGGTTATAGAAATTTGTATGTTAAATTATTATAGTTTACTTTGTTATAGAAATTTGTATGTTAAACTATTAGTGTTTAAAAATCTAGTTGGAGATAATTGCATAAATTTGTAAGAAATGAGAAAAAAAATGGAAAAGAGAATGACTTATATATTCAATAGTGGTGAAAAAATTAAGTACATAACCCAACTAAATTAAGCTTAGCTGAAGCATTAAAGTTAACTAAATCTAAGTACTGTTAGAAAAAAAAAAAACATTTAAATTTTATTATTTCTTAACTGTATGCAAACACTTAATTATTTAAATTTTATTGTTTCTTAACTATATGTAAACACTTAAATTAAGCTTACACTAAATTCAACTTAGCTTATTTCTTAACTTCGGGTGTTAGCACTCCACCAGTTCTCTGAAGGCTAAAAGGAGACCAACAAAGGTAACCACAGACCACTTTGACCTAGTAGCTAGCCCTACTAGGCTCACAGGGCTCTCTCAATGAGATCACAGTAAATTGAGTGGAGTGTAAAGGATATTAGGCTAGGTATGTTTAGATCAGGGTTTGGTTGATTTTATTTTTTTGATGGATGGTGGTTTAGGTCTAGGAGGACTAGGTCAAGTCTCTGAAAATCATATTTCCAGAGATGTAATGGAGCAAGGTAGGCACACATTTTAGAAATTTAAAGGTATATTTGTGTATATGGTAGATTGATAGGGTTTCAAAACGAGCATGAATCTCATGAATTCGTTTATATCAGAAAAATATGAACAAAAATGTGAAAGCTTCTCCAAAACAGAGCATTTAATCAATGAATTTTGTTTATCATCTTATAAATCAAACACATGAAGAATGGAAATGGAAATTGAAGGTACAACACATTCAAACATATGATCATAGACGTAAAAACACTGCTAAATCACATTACACATGAGTTCCACCACAATAGCTGCAAATTATGTCTATTAGTTCCTGCCAAATTCACAAATACACTAGTAAGCTCAATTCTAAAACATCCAACCTTTGAAAATGATTACAAAGTTCCTCATATAGTCACTTACGTCGAAATCCTCCCTTGGAGGTCGAATTTCGAGCAAGAAAAGCCAAATCCTCCCTTGGAGGCTCTAATTTCCAAAGAAGAAAAGCCAAATACATGCATCAATTACAAAGTTCCTCATACAGTCACTTAGGTCGAAATCCTCCCTTGGAGGTCGAATTTCCAGCAAGAAAAGCCAAATACATGCATCTATCCACTGTCTACTCCATACAAGGGTCTACTCCATACAAGGTAGGTTACTCAATCAATTCCTCCTTTTCCTAACCATCATGAGACATTTCCTCAAAGCATTAAATGGAGTATAAGACACATAAGTAACCCTATTTTACCCATTTACAATTTACTTTAACCCCTTACATTCATTTAATGTTACCCCTTTACTTTTACAAAAGTGAAACTGAAAATTGCCAAAACTTACACACTGAAATTTCATGAAAATTTATCAGAATTTGCATATGTGTAACGAGCTTTTGGAGGCCATTTTTAGGTGCCTTATTGAAGTCCAAATTAAAATATGAGACCTTTTCTAGAAATATGAGAGAGTGTATATTTATTTTGAGTATTTAACATCCAAAATGATGCATTTTTGGCTGAGATATGGCCATTTTCCCAAGGTGTCTCTATGCACGGCGTCGTGCGCAGTGTAGTGTTCCTGTGTGTAGCATGCTTGGGAAAAGTGACTTGTGGAGGCCGTCCCGAGGTAAAAATAATGATATGAAAGTACCATTGGAAATATTACGATTTTTTCTACACAATGGATTCATTAAGCACTTCAAACATTTTCTCCAAACCTCTGAACAACTGTCTTGAAGTCAAGCTATCTAGAAGTGCAGAAAACCTCTTATGGAAATTTTATTTTTGGTATTTCTCCCAAATAATAATACTTTTGTATAAACCGAAGGAGGTTTTTGTTCCTTAGTATATGATGTACAAAAGACTCTTTCACCTTTGGAAAATTAATCTCTATTTGGTCATAAACACATTTTTAAGCAAAATTGTTCATGTGTGCATTGTAAACCCTAGGTAGTCCATAACTTAGAAAGGTAGAGATATGATTTCTTGGAATTTATAATTTCTTTGAAAGTGGAGATGACATAATCTCATGTGTGTTGAGTGGTTCATATCTTGAAATTTTTCCTCCCTTGTTGTAAGGCCTCTTATCTCCCTCCATATGTACTTTGCAAGGGGAAAACCCTGCTAGTGAAAAACAGGGGAATGGAGAAATGGAATAGGATGGAGGATTTAGGAGAGGGAAATGGGGATAGAAAAATTAAGGAAGTAGGGAAGGGTGTTAGGAGGGTTTATGAAGTGAAATGGAGTGAAATGAGTGAGGGAATTCGGCTAGGAAATTTTTACACAGTCCTAGCTAGGAAAATTGCCCAAAATTGCAGAATTGGGCTAGGGTTTAGGGTTTGGGACTTGGGAATTGGAAATGAGGGGATACGAAGGATATGGGAGATGTTATTAGGTGTGAGTTATTTTATAAAAGTATGGGAATATGTATTTTCCTTGGAAAATGAAGTGTGGTGAATATGAGACTAAAAAAGCAAGACAAACCCTAGAGAAGGAACTAGCTTGAATTTTAGGCAAATTTGAATCAAGGGTTGAGAAAAATGGTAGTAATTACTTCTTTTAAGTTGATAGAAACTTCCTCAAGAAAATAAAACCCTTGGAAATAGTTGTGCTTCACCCCACAAGAAAATGTGTTTTTTCACCCAGATGTGTAGCGTAGTCTCCCTGTGCCCAACGTCATGTGCAATGAAGTGTCTCTATGCGCAGCATTGTGCGCAGCATAGTGTTCCTGTGCCCAACGCCTGCAAATATTTTCCAATGAGAGGTAGAAAACTGTTTTTTCTTGCCAATGGGAGAGGGGAGCTCGATTGGTAGGTAGAAGAAGAGTGAAAATGATTTTCTCTTTGTCTTTTCTAGCTTACTTTGGAGTCATTTTCATCAATGAGGTAGGATGGCCCACCTCATGAATCTCACTTTATTTTTAGAACCTCGTAGCCTTAGAAACTTTAATTGCAACTTAATAACTTAGGAACTTATTACGTAATAGAAATAATAAATTACATTTTGAAATCAAAAACTTTATTGAAACAAACTTTCCTATTACCACTCCTCCAATTGCCGGATTTTATGCATGAAATGACAGATTTGGTGACCTTGAAACCATAATGACTTAATGGAGACATTGAACTGAATGAAATTATGATGGTGATGACTATCGTTACATACGCACTTGTCACCCGTCCCTACTATTCCCTCGTCCAGAAATGGAGGACCCATTTTGGGACTCAGAACATTGTCATGTCTTGAAATCATCATCAATGCATTCCTCTAAGCATGAGCTTCAATTGTCCTTTAAGACATCTCCCTTGCAAAAAATCATGAAAAACATCTCCTTTTGCATTGGCGAAGACAGTCAAAGACTCGCGCCCAATCGAAAATCCCGCAAAGAGAGGCCGCGCTTAATCGGCGCTCGTCCCGCAGCAAGCAGTCGCGCCAACCAATTTAAGGAGTGTTTTTTAAATAAAGACTACGGAAGTTGTGTTTCAACAAACTCGTAAACCATTGCCTATCTTGAGTTGGGAGGTTTGGTCGCGGGAGTTCTATGGAAGGAAGTGGTTTTGTCACCTCCCATGGAACCTTCCTTTTGTTGATAGGGCCAATCCCACAATAATAGGGATCCCAACTCCCTCCTTTCCCATCTATAAAATCCTGCTCAATTCCATAGCAAGCTAGTCTTGAAGTGCCTAAGCTTTGAATCTCCATATTCCCAAGAGCCTTTGTGCTGTAAGAGCCCTCTTTCTTCCCTTAAGGCCGACTCAAGTAAGGAGACTATTGTCGAGAGACTCAGGAGAGGTTTGCCCTTTCCCTGGCGAGCTTTGCGAGACGTGAACGACTGGAGACCCATTCGAAGGAGAACACGACGTCAGAACATTGGTTGTAATCTTTCTTCGATTGTTATTTAATGAATGATTACGATTATGGTTCCACTCTGTTTTCAATGATGTTAATATGAGTAATATCCTTTCTGACTGATATTTAGTTACGTATGCCGGATTTTATGCTTGTATCTCTTTGTTTCTTGCATGTGCAGGTGTCCATCCGCGGAGATCGTGGAGGATCGTGATCTGCCGAGGCTGAGGAACGGGAACGCTCTCTTCTTCAGATCATAGCATTGGATTCCAGGTAGGCTTCCATCTTTAGTCTTTTCATTCGTAACTAGGAACTTGCGTCGTAACATTTTTTTATTGTTGCTAGACCCCTGCTGGGCTAGTAGGGATCGCCTCTGTCCGCAGAGGGGATTTACCTCCTCAACAATTTGGCGACTCCACTGGGGATCGTCTAGATTTCACTGTCTCGTTTGGATTGTCTCGTTTTGATTGTTTTATGATTTTCCTTGCTTGGTTAGCCTTCTGGGCTGGGTTCTTTTGCTGTTTTTTGCTTCTTGGTTTGCTTAGTTTACATTGATCTGCTTCTGGAGTAGTTCTTTTTTAATTTTGGCTGAGAAACTCGACTGGCGCGCTTTTTAGCCCGACAGTCGCGCCAATTGGCGCATGTTGCTTTTGTTTAGCCCGCGCCAATTGCTTTCTGGTGCCAGTTGCAGCCTTACAGTCGCGCCACTCCTGTAAGGTTTTTGAGTTTGCTCAGTTTTGAGCTCTCTGGGTCTGGTCAGTGCTTTTCTTCTTGATTTTCCGACTACCTGAGTGTGTTGGAGTCCTGTTTGACTGGGAATTCACCTCCGTCCTTTGGTTGTTTGCTTTTATCTATCGATTTCACGTTTTGAGCCCTAGGGCATCTAGTGGCTTAGTGTATCGAGCCCTCCTTGGGAGTTTTGGTGTTTCGTTTGTCCGGTCGACTTCCTGATTGATTCTCCACATCCTCTTAGTAGTTGTTCATTGTTTTGTTGCGATTTTTGGGTGATTGCTCATTCCTTCATTCAAATTTTGTTTGGTCTTGCATTGGGCCTAGATCACACAGCCCATTGGAGCCTTTGAGTCTTTTCTTGGTTTTGAGAGACTTTGGTCGATTTGGGATCTGATTGCTTGTGTTGTTGAGTGAAATTTGTTTGTTTTTCTCTCTCAATATCGTTTCTCAAGTTGTTCCGTTTGTTTTCAGTTTGTTTAGTGCATATTAGCTATCAAACGTTGAAAATTACAAAAAAAAATCTCTTTTGCTTTTGGTTAATTAGTGCAATTGTAATCTTTTCGATTTTGCTAGTGATTAGTGATTTGGATGAAAAGCTTTCAATTTCATTAGTTGCATTAGAGATCTCATTGTTTGTCTTCTGATCATTTCGTTTGTGTAAAAGCTCTCAACTCTTCTGTAACTAGTTTTCATCGAACGAAATGTTGGACTGTGGCATGTAGCTTTGCATTTAAGAGTCTTTTGAGACATTACATACGATAGGGCCTGAAACTGAAACCTAATTGAAGATCAACTGTAAAATTTATTCAATTAACCTAAGGCAGCATTGGAATTTAACGAAACATTTTTAGAGGTCTAGGCTAGAGACGTGTTCCGGCGTCTTTAAACCTAGCAGTTGTCGCTCGCCTTTTGGCTTTAGACAGCGCTAGTACGGACTTGTGCTCCCCGTACCGTCACGTATATAAAGGGAGACCCCTCTAGGTTTTCAATCCTTTATCCACAGGAAGCCGAGTCTGCTGCCCTATACCCGTGATACACCGAACACAGCATTCGGGGAGACTACCTGCACGTACGGAAAGTCCTTGGTCGATTTCTGTTTCATTATTGAAACCAAGGTGTATATTGCAGTTCACGGATATTTGGTACACCCTTTGTGCCTAGTATTTCCCGAGCAGTCATTTGGTCTTTTCTGACTCCCTAAACTTGAAAAGACCATCGAGCGCTTGTCCTTTCACGCTTGTATCAAATCTGAAAGAGATAGAGTCATCTTTCTATTGTTTCTCGACTCTTAAAATATGAAACGATAGAGTTTCTTACTTTTCAATGTGGTAAAAAATTAATCACCCACGATTACACGCCCGCTTAGATATTGCTTGTTGACCGTTTGATCGTGTGCCCTTAACTCGTTTTCAGCCTGTGTGTGTGTTTGCTTCTTTTTCTCTGGTCTTTTGCCACAGTGGCGGAACCTTTGGTTTCGTCTACTGGTAGTCCTTACACGGACGATTCTTCAGAGGCTTCCCAATCCTCTGTCGAACCACAACAGCCTGTTGTTTCCGAGTTTCCTGACAGGGGATCGGTTCTCGCTGAGCAACCCTTTGGAGGACTAGTTGAGTTCAATTGGCCCTTTTCGGACCCTGTGTCTGAATTGAGATTAGGAGCTGATTTCCTTTCTCTTACCTCGGGTTCGCCTTTTGTTGCTGTTGTATTTCCTCCTAGTCCTCACCGTCTTTTGCGTGATTTAACGGCAGGATCAACCATGAGTGATTCTGGTGAGGAAATCCCAACGTCTGGTGAAGACTATCAGTTCTTCCCACGAAGATTGTTTGAGGGAGACAACTCTGAGCTGGCTACCATGTCAACAGCCAGTCCTTCTTTACCACAGGGATACAGATCTCTGGGTCAGATCATTTCAGCTACAGCCTCTATGGGAATATCATCCCCTGCTTCGAGGCCAGCTGCTACTACACCCGGGGTGTCTCCTTAGACGCTCGTCACTTCTGTTCCCGTCCGGCCCACTGTCTGTGTGGCCGCCTCTTCACCTATTGTCTCAGCATCTGCTACTAGGGCTGGGCCAACTCCTGAAGATGTCTATCTAGCCACTGCTATACCAGAGAACATCTCTCCGGAGGAGTATCGGTTGTCTTTGCAACAGCCGAACCCCGAGGTTGGACCGTCCTCCCAAGATCCCTACCGATCTTACTTTTCACACTATGCACAGGATGGTACTCCCGTGTATGCTTTCCCAGGTCAGTATGACGAGCATGGGGAGATTTTGCGTCTACCCGCTCCTAAGGCTTATCTTTATGCTCAAGGTTTACCGTACATCCAGGCTTATAACCCGCAGGGACAGCCTTTCCAAGGCCAACCTGTGGGCCAACCTGGCTATCTTTATGATCCACAAGGGCAGCCCATCCAGGGCTACCCTGCGGGCCAGCAAGGGCCGTCGTATAGTCCGCAAGGACAGTATTACAGCCCTTCCGATCAACCTATCCAACCTCAGCCGAGGTACCAACCGGGACCGGTCTATGGTCCTGGGCGGCAAATCCAGCCTTCTTTACCGATGCAACCGCAGTATCCTGTTGTTTCTAACATTGCATATCAGCCAGGACCATCCTATGGTTCTGCTTCAGGTCAAACCGGTTTCCAGCAAGTACCTGGTCCTGTTCCACCACCAGGCCAACCGGCTCATCTGGTACAACCCGGTGTTCCGCCTCCAGGCCAACCGGCCCATCCAGTGCAACCCGGGGCTCACTTACAACCAGGTCAACATGCGCAACCGGTGCCGCCTGTCTATCCGGGTCAACCTGGTCATTCAGGTCAGCCCTTACATCTGGGTCAACCTGTTCACTCTGGTCAGCCCTCTCAGTCGGGTCAACCTATTCATTCAGGGCAGCCCGCTCATTCCATTAACCCTGCACAGCAGCTGGTTCATTCAATGCCGCAGCCAAATCAACAGTTGCGCCCTACATATCAGGCTCCGCAGGGTTCCACTTTTCAGCAGCCTACTCATCCTCAGGGTGGTTATTATTCTCATGGTCAGTCTCAACTGAACTATAACCACCCCAGAGGCTCTCAGTATTATCCTCCTCCACCCGGCTTTACCTACACTCAACAGCCAAATCCAAACGCTGCTTATACAGGGCCGACGCCTAATCAGGGTCCGTACCCTGGTTATCAAGCCCCGCACTATGGTTACCAGCATCCCAATCAGTCTGGTTATGCGACCTACGCCCCCTACGGTCAGAATCCTGCGGGACAGAACCCGTGGGGGCAAGGATATTCACAACCATCGTGGAGTATGGGTACCGGACCTCATCCCGGGCCTGGCATGGCAGTTAATCCTCCATTGCTGTTCCTGGCTACCTTGGAACTGCCGGATGTTTCAAAGTTGACCAATGATCTGATTTTACATAATCCGTATTGGCCTCCGGTCCCCACCAAGATACCAGGTGATTGCCCCAAGTTTGAGGGAAAAGCTGGAGAGGACCCCCAGGCGCATGTGATGACGTATCACCTTTGGTGTTCGTCTAACTCTTGGGTCGACGATTCGATTCGCCTGCGCCTCTTCCAACGTACTTTAACTGGAGCTGCTGCTAAGTGGTACATAGAGTTATCCCGTGGCATTTTTCAAGATTTCAACTCTTTAGCCATGGCTTTCCTCACGCATTTCCAGTTACCGGTTCGGTATGAAGCCGGGACGCACCTCCTGACTTCCCTGAAGCAGGATAAAGCCACTCACATCTCATATCACATTCATGAGTGGCGGCGCCGTCGTAGACTGATTAAGTTTCACATACCTGATCAGATATTGACTCACTGGTTCACCACCTCCTTTGTGAATAAAATCGCTTAGGATATCGCGATGGGAGCGTGCGTGACAGAGGAACAAGCCATCGCGCGTGCCCAGTACCTGGATCTTGTCTATTCACAGTCCGACATGATTTATGACATCTTGACTGATGCTCCACGGCCCGGAACCACTAAGGCTCCGCCCACCCCTGCGGTGGATGGTGTCATTGGTTCTGTCTCTCAGAATTCGAAGAAATCTTCAAATGGGAAGCAGAAGGCTAATTCTTCCAACAATACCTCTGCTAATCCCGCCTCATCCGATTCTGGTAAAACCGCGGAGGTGAATGCCGTTCAGGCCAATCCTGCGGACAAATCCTCCAAGGGGAAGAAGAAGGGCAAAGGCAAATCTAAATCTGATGCCCCGAAACCAGAATCTAACTCTCGTACTGAGGATGGCTCCCAGCGTAAACCGAAGTACCCTTGCCTCATCTGTGAAGGGGACCATTATACTAAGGATTTTCCACGACGATCCGAGGTTAGTCAACTTCTTAAAGGCCCTAAAGGGACTCTGGCTGTTTTGAAAGAGCCATTTCCATCTCAGCAGACCCAGATGGTCGAACAGGCATCACCATCTGCACCGTTTGGGTCTCAGGTTTTCATGGTGAAGAGTGTTGCACCTATCTCTGTCGCTACGCGGTCGAAGGATTACAACGAACCGCGGCAGGCACCCGGGAAGGCAGTTGCGGATGGGCCGCCTCCCCCGCCTGTCTCCAGTCCGTTGGAAATCGAGAAGCCGACTCTCGAACCCGTTGTGAAGCCACCTCCCAAAGGTGTTCTTCGAAGATCTTCTTATAATCCAAATGCTCGTGCCGCTCAACATTACAGTATTGTTGAGGATCTGGCACAGGCGCCATGTGCTATGTCTGCACTTGAGGTTCTTCAAAGTTGTCCTTCACAACGGAAGGCTTTACTGTCTGCAATCGGTGGCATCGATCCCGCCGACTCGAGCCTTCTCACCTTCGATCTGGAGAATTTCACTCCCCGGCTTCCACATCAAATCGCTTTGGTTATTCAAGTCGGGATTAACGGTCTGGACATTCATAGGGCCATCGTGGATGAGGGTGCATCTACCTGCGTTATGTCCTCCGCTTGCTGGAAGGCCATCGGCTCTCCAGCCTTGTCGTCATCTCCTAATGCCCTTGAGGCATTTGATGGTCGGGAATCTAAACCCCTGGGCGTTCTCGAGAGTCTAGCGATCACATTACAGGGGAAAACTGTCAACGTAGAAGTGGAAGTGGTTGACGCTAAACTCAACTACAATATACTTCTTGGCCACAGCTGGACCCATGCCATGCTCTGCGTGCCGTCTACCGTCTTTCGATTCATTAAGTTCCCTCACGAGGGCAAGATTGTCACGGTGGATCAGTTGTCATTTTTCACCTCTTCCTCTGAGAACAACGTGCCATACGTGGATCAAATTCCGAATCCCCCAGACAGTGTAGGACCTGGTCTCTTCAAAGACCCAGTCCTCATGGGTATCTTTCCCGCACCACCACCGCATACCGCTCAAGTCAACATGTTGTCTAGGTCCGATGACCCCTGGCTTATTCCTACACCTGAGCAGGTATATGAGTTTGGAGAATCCATGCCTTTAACGCCAGTAGAGATCAGCTACTGTGAGATTGTTGCTGCATCGGATCCTCCACCTCCTCAGCATGCTCCTTTGAGCATGGCTCTCGACGTCTACTCCCAATCCCCCTGGCTTGGTTAGGCTGATTCACCTGATCCTCTCAGAGAGACTTTTCTTTCCGATGAGGCTATCATTGAAACTATGTCTCTTGAGGAGCTGCCTTGGGGCGATGGACATCATCGCTCCTCGTTTATGCCTAGCTTGGGGGCAATGACTGACTGTCTGGAGCGTTATGCTACTCAGGTTCCTTCCCCTCCCCTTCAAACACCGATCTTGACGCATGAGGTTTTTTCAGAGGGTAATCTGAGTAACATCACTCAAAATGTTCCAATCAACATCTCCGTTAAACCGGGGATTGTTGAGAATATTCATGTGGGTGTGACTTGTTCTCCCGATGAGATTCAAGTCTATACTGAGCTTTTCAAAGAATTCAGAGATGTTTTCGCATGGTCTTACGAGGAAATGCCGGGGATTGATCCTAGTATTGTGGTGCACGAGATTCCAACCTATCCAGGTGCGAAACCCGTGCGCCAACGCTTACGTCCCATGCATCCTCGGAAAGCCGCCACCATCAAGGCAGAAGTTGAAAAACTTCTGAACGCGGGTTTTATTTATCCCATCCCCCTTACAGAATGGGTGTCTAACATTGTCCCTGTCGATAAAAAGCAGGGTACAATTAGAGTCTGTGTGGATTATCGTGACATCAATCGCGCCTGTCCAAAGGATAATTATCCCACTCCATTTATAGACCAGATCATCGACGAATGTGCCGGGAGTGAGATCTATTCCTTAATGGACGGTTTCTCAGGATATAATCAAATCAATATTGCACCTGAGGATCAACACAAGACCACATTCATCTGTCCGTGGGGTACTTTCGCGTATAAAAAATTCTCGTTCGGCTTAAAGAACGCTGGAGCCACTTTTGAGCGTGCGATGTCCTACGCTTTTCATGACATTCGCCATATCGTTCAGCCTTATCTGGACGACTTGCCAGCCCATTCGGGTAAGCGAGAGGACCATCCTGAGCATCTCCGCTAGATCTTTCTTCGTTGCAGGCGCTACAATATCAGGCTCAATCCTCATAAATGCG
Source organism: Pinus albicaulis (assembly GCA_034641835.2). Lineage (NCBI taxonomy): Eukaryota > Viridiplantae > Streptophyta > Pinopsida > Pinales > Pinaceae > Pinus > Pinus albicaulis. The sequence goes on along the minus strand of JAXQQM020064229.1, from coordinate 7,194 downwards.
TCTTCTGCGTTGATTCTGGCCGTCTTTTAGGATTCATAGTCTCGAAAGACGGAATTCGCCTTGACCCTTTAAAGGTCGAGGCCATCATAAATCTCCCATCACCCTCCTCCCTATATCAATTACAGAGTCTGCAAGGGAAAGCGAACTTTCTTCGGCGCTTTATCCCGAATTATGCCGAGGTGGCCAAAGGATTCACTCGTTTATTAAAGCAGAACGTTCCCTTTCATTGGGACGAAATTGCTCAGGAATCCTTTGAGAAGCTGAAGACGTTGCTTGTCAATGCTCCGTTGCTTCGTCCTCCGGACTACCACCGCGACTTCACTTTATATCTAGCCACCGCATTTAGCACCATAGCCATGGTCTTGGTGCAGGATGACGATGACGGTGATGAACATGTTGTTTATTACCTGTCACGGAACCTTCTCGATCCAGAAACACGCTATGCTCATGTCGAGAAGTTGGCATTAGCAGCAGTACACGCTGTACAACGCTTTCGCCATTACATCCTTTTGCGTACGATAACAGTGGTTTCAGACTGCAACCCTATGACGTATATTCTCTCTAGAAAATTACTGGGGGGCAAGTACTCCAAATGGATTGTGATCCTGCAAGAGTTTGACTTAGAGTTCACTACCGCTAAGTCAACTAAATCACTGGTCTTCGTGGATTTGATATGTTCTCTCCCTACAGACTCTGCTCCCTCACACTCTGAAGACCATATACCGGACGAAACGATTTTCCTCATCAGTACTCGTGACCCTTGGTACGGTGACATAATAGTGTATCTTCAGACCTCGAAATTTCGGTCTGAGTTGGATAAAGCTGCCCGCCGTCGGATTCGGCACCAGTCCCAACCCTACCGTATAGTAGGAGATACCTTATATCGCGTTGGAGTAGATTCGGTGCTCCGACGATGCCTAACCTTGGAAGAGGCTGAGAAGGTCCTAAATGACTGCCACAGTGGCGCCTGTGGCGGACATATGTCCGGGTATGCTACTGCCCAGAAGATTCTGCGAGCAGGTTATTTCTGGCCTTCCATATTCAAGGATTGTATCATTGCAGTCCGTAAATGTCATCCATGCCAGATTTTTCAGCGCAAGATGCGCGCGCCGCCGTTTCCATTGCATCCCGTTATTACCGTCGGCCCTTTTGCGAAATGGGGCGTGGATTTTATGACGTGTAACCCTCACTCGGCCGGGGGGCATGCGTATATCATTGTCGCCGTCGACTACTTCACCAAGTGGGCCGAGGCGATGCCTACACTAGCTGCTGACGGGAAAACGACTGCTCAATTTATATTCAACCACGTTATCACACGGTTCGGGGTTCCTCAAGCCATCGTCACTGATCACGGTACTCATTTCCGAGATTACATGATGGCGGAGCTGACTTCAACGTTGGGCTTGCGTCACGACAGCTCAACACCATACTACCCTCAAGCGAATGGTCAGGTTGAAGCAGTGAACAAGGTTCTGATCACTATGCTTCAACGAACAGTTGGTATTCACAAATCCGATTGGCATCTCCAACTGTTCTCAGCTCTCTGGGCATACCGAACATCTGCTAAGAGTGCAACCGGATTCACACCATTTCAATTGGTGTACGGTCTGGAAGCCACTCTTCCGGTTGAATGCGAGATTCCTTCATTGAAATTAGCTGTGGAGCTTCTACCTGATACTTCTGCCGAGGAAGAACGTCTTCTGTATCTGGAACGGTTAGATGAAACCCGTTGTCTGGCTGCTTTGGTTATCGAAGCACAAAAGAAGAGGGTCAAAACTCATTTTGATCAATCTGTTTCTCCCCGTTCTTTTATCGAAGGAGACCTCGTCCTCCTGTACGATCAAGCACATGACAAGCTTGGAGCCGGTAAGTTCCAGCCTATGTGGCATGGGCCCTATATAGTAAAACATGTTTTGAAAAACGGGGCCTACGAGCTTATAGATTATGAAGGAGTTCCGCTGGCGCAACCCAGAAATGGGTTGTACCTCAAAAAGTACTATGCCTGAAGTGATTTCTTGGTGTGGTGTGTGTACATAGGTGTGTGATTTTCATTTGTGTGCATGTATTGTGTGGTGTGCTTTGTAAACATATTTCTGCTGATCGGGTCTTCCTAGTTGTGCAGATGTCTTTCCATCCATTTGTTGGTTTCGCGGATGGCGCCTCCTGCAGTACCAGGAATCTGTCTTCAGCAGCCTGGGTAATCTATGATCCTGCTGGTGAGTTGATTGACCTGCAAGGAGTGTGTCTAGGACGTACCACGAACAACATCGCAGAATATAGTGTTGTGTTAGAATTATTAACTCAGGCAGTAAACCTTGGTATCCGTGAATTGCTCGTGTATCTAGATTCGCAACTCGTGGTGTTACAATTGAACAGACACTATTCGGTAAGAAACCCGTCCATCTTACGTCTGTATCTGCGTATTCGATTACTGGAAAGGAATTTTGACTACATTACATATCATCATATACCCAGGCATTTGAATACACTAACAGATGCAGTAGCAAATTTGGTATTAGACAGACATTTGCGCAATTTATAAATCATCATCACATGTAAATAAAAACCCATCCAGAAATAGATATGTATATATATAGATATCGAAATGTTTACATAGAGTGTGTCACATAAAAGTCAAAATATACATAGTCATCTTAAGTACATCCGGAGACGATATGTCTCTCAAAAAATAGGTGTGGTATAAATCCTAAGAGCTAATCCGCATGGTGCTCATGATAGCATGTGACTGCACGCACTAAGCATCTCAGGATTCGGTGGATCCGACTCGGAACTCCCACCGTGTGGCGCTGGTATGCCATCGGTACGTCTGCCAGCCGAGCATAGTCTGGGATCCCGTGGGCAATGCCCTCGAGATTCTGGATCAACTCCTCTCCTTCGGTGCCCTCTCCCTGAGGATCAGGGGCGAGTTGTGTCCTCCGTGAGATTGGAGACATCCCAGCTGGTCTCTCAGGTCCCACATCTGCATACATATATAAAATGTGTTAGGACGAATGTGTATTAACAAAAAAAACATAAAACATAAAAAATCAAAAATATGAGGTATTACCCAACTCCTCGTCCCAGTTATCTCCTTTTGGCAGTGGGAGATCTGGGTCTTCGATGAAGTCAGTTCCTGCATAGGGCCATTCTTCCACGAAAATCAGCTGGCACCGTAACCACCTAAAGAACTCCGGCCTCCAGGACATCTGTTGGCCGCCTCCAGCTCTGGGCATTAATGCTGCCCAGCGAGCCATTCTTGGCTCTCGTGGTATCAGATCTGCTACTGCGGCCCCTTGGCCCTGGAAGATTGGTAAGCGTTCCAGAATGAACGATACCAGGATGGAACCATAACCAAACTATTTCAGTTTTCCCTGTTTGCATTTTTTGAGCTGCCTTTTCATATTGATTGTTACTGCTGTTGCCCAGTCAAACAGTAGGGGACTCGTGCATTCTGAGGCCAGCAGGAGTTGGGCCTTTGTGGCCTCGTGCGGTGCCTGTGACCCTGCAGCCCGCGTGATGGTATGTAGGACAACTCTCAATGCCAGATCAGGGATAGTGTGGATATCCACCTTCTTGCTTCCTGATCCCATTTGTGCTCCTCAGCACACTCGTGCCATCACTTCTTCCATCTTCTCCCCAGATGGTCTGCTTCCAGTCAAGACAGGGATCGGACCTCTGCGGGACAATCCGGTGATAAAATAAACATCAGAAACCTCCAGCTCTAATACCTGGTCTCGTAACCTGAACACCTGTTCATGTTCATCCCAGATACTGATTAAATACTGGAGGAGCTCGGGCTGAGCTCGTAGACATGGTGTGAGGAAGAACTTTTTCAGCCCACAGTTTCTAAGGGCATTCATGCAAGCTTGACTTTGGATGGCTTGTTCATCCTCTTCTCCATGCTCTCGTTCTTTCCATTCAATCGCCATTTTTCTTGATTACCTGCATTCATATGGTCATAAGCCCTTGGTTAGATCTCTGATAGGCCTCAAATTCCATGAAATTTGGTTTAAATGTCGAAATTTTAGGCGGATTTTTAGGTTCGGCCGCTGACGCGGCTGTTTTGTGAACAATCGCGCAACGTGGTGCGAGCCCTTTGCATAAAAGAGCCCATTGGCGCGGGTCCGTGCCCGATACCCGCGCCGATGAGCGCAGCCCTAAAATTTTAAAAGTGGCCACATAGAACTGATTTTCAAAGGAAAATTATCAAAAAATGGATGAAAATGAAGAGCAAGGGAGCGCCTCTTACCTGTAGCAGACGAGAAGCTGAATCGTCAACTGGATTTGTCGCAATCACCGTCAGAAGTTTCTGCTCCAAATGGACCACTGTTGCTTTTTACCAAGGTAAATAGTAAATGTAATTTTATTTTTTACCATTTTGACATATTTATAGCTTTTTCGACTTTAAAAGAGTTTTAAAAGTTATTTTTATCAAATATTTGAATATGTTATGTCGAAAATGGGTTTTACGCTTGCTTGGTATGTGCAGCAGCAGGTTTTTGTGACTTTAACGATGGAAACGAGTTGTATTTTATACTTTTTCGGACTTGGTAAATACACGAAAAAGTCACTCTGGAGTCATCTTTCAGCTCTTTTCTGACTCTCTAAATATGAAAAGATCGCCGAGGCCCTTGTCGTTTCGATCTTGTTAAAATGGACACGAATCGACATCCACCCAGTATAAGTTTAACCCTTTTTCGGGCTGGGATGGATTGATTACGAAAAAGGAATACCCTAGCCTATTGCGACTAGGAGGTTTTCCCGGATATTGTTTTCTACCTTTTCGGATCTGGGGAACTATTTACGAAAAGGGACCTATGGAGTTTTCTTTTCCGCTGTCTTTTCAAACTCTATAAACATGAAAAGATGCCGAGTTCTTCCTTTGTCAGACTCGTTAAACCCTGATGACATCGGATCTAGTCGAAATGACGTTCTCCGAGTTTCTCCTTCCTGGGACTCGTTAAATGCACCAGGATGGATTCGCCCGAAGGGCGGATTTATATGACAAGCATATGGTATCCTCTTCAAGCTTGTGTAAAAATAAAGAGGTACTCACCGAAATGGTGGGAAAAATGGAACCATCGTCGTTGTCGTCGGCAGTATGTCGCTCTTGAACATGGCACTTGTCTGCATTCGTGTCGGGTTGGGGACATCTCATCTCGTTGCTTCACTTTGCCTCCGTGGGTTTGGGTAATCCCTTTTGACCTCTCATCTGCTCATTGCCTCATCACCATGACCTCTGATCCGTTGATGTCAAATACTGCCAAGTCCACTGTCGTGCCGTTTATATGTTCAAGAGAAGTTGGCCTCTGCAAATATCAACCTTCCTCTGATTCTCATACGATCCTGATTCACAAAAAAAACATCATGTTCCTCTGTCTCGTGTCGATGATGTGGGAAACATTATGGCCCACCTTCGATCAAGGTCACTTCCTGTCGACATCAACTCATTATCCAGGAAGTTGGTCTAGAGACTCCTTATGGTACCTTGGAGCCTGCATGCCTCAATGGCGGGTTCGTCACATTCGACGTGAGGTTTTCATCATTGACCTCCGATCGAGTGATTACGGGTGCCGCGCAAACTCATTTATTCACCTGTGTGTCGATTGTACAACAGTACCTTGAGGACCATTGTCATTATTGGTGGTTTTCTCGCGTGTTAATAGCTTTCATCATTGGCTGCTAATCAGATGATGTTCTTGCATGTTCGACTTCAGCTCACATATTCACATGCTTGAACTTGTACTTTGATTGGGTCGAGATGGAGCGCAATACCCTGGATTGTGTCTGTCATAATCCGGGCTACGATTGTGGATTATTATCATTATGTACATGACTCACTAATTGGATGGCTGCGACCATACCTGAGTCTATTTGTTTGATCTTAGTTGGATGGTTGCGCCCATACCCTGGATCCGGATTATAGCATACTCTGTTTCGGATGGCTGCGTCCATACCACATATACATCATGTACTTGAGATATCAATTGTATCTTTCGGCGCAGGTTTTCCGACGGTGGGCCTTCAGTTGAACATGTTCTCGTAAAGCATTTCACCCCTCTCTCTCTCGGGCCTCATACTTTAGGGGGCATCTGTTACACAGTAATTTGTCACCGTCCCTACCATTCCCCGTCCCGCACAATGGAGGACCCATTTTTTGACCTGTGAACATTGTCATGCCTTGAAAACATCATCAATGCATTCCTCTAAGCATGAGCTTCATTTGCCCTTAAGACATCTCCTTGCAAAAATCATGAAAAACATCCCTTTTTGCATTGGCGCGGGCAGACAGTTCAGCACTCGCGCCAATGGGGAAAATCCTGCAAAGAGGCCGCGCCAACTGGCGCTCTGTCCCAGAGCAGTAGTCGCGCCAGCCAATTTAAGGAATGTTTTTTAAATAAATATGGCGGAAGTTGTGTTTCAACAAACTCAGAAACCATTGCCTATCTTGAGTTGGGAGGTTTGGCTGCGGGAGTTCTATGGAAGGGAAGTGGTTTTCCACCTCCCATGGAACCTTCCTTGTTGATAGGGCCAATTCCACAATAATATGGATCCCAACTCCCTCCTTTCCCATCTATAAAAGCCTGCTCAATTCCATAGCAAGCTAGTCTTGAAGTGCCTAAGCTTTGAATCTCCAAATTCCCAAGAGCCTTTGTGTTGTAAGAGCCCTCTTTCTTCCCTTAAGGCCGACTCAAGTAAGGAGACTATCGTCGAGAGACTCAAGAGAGGTTTTCCCTTTCCCTGGCAAGCTTTGCGAGACGTGAACGACTGGAGACCCATCCGAAGGGGAACACGACGTCAGAACATTGGTTGTAATCTTTCTTCGATTGTTATTTAATGAATGATTACGATTATGGTTCCACTCTGTTTTCGATTATGTTAATATGAGTAATATCCTTTCTGACTGATATTTAGTTGCGTATGCTGGATTTTATGCTTGTATCTGTTTGTTTCTTGCATGTGCAGGTGTCCATCCATGAAGATCGTGGAGGATCGTGATCTGCCGAGGCTGAGGAACGGGAACGCTCTCTTCTTCAGATTGTAGCATTGGATTCAGTGGCTTCATCTCAATTACTGTGTCTTTTCGTGGTAACTAGAGCTTGCGATAGTAATATTTTTGATTGTTCTTTGAACCCTATTTGGAGGCTAGTAGGGATCGCCTACGTCATAAAGGGATTTACCTCCTCAACAATT